>CANJKZ010000878.1:0-127215 GCA_947471745.1 Closterium sp. Naga37s-1
AGCTGAGCTACCAGCCTGACAGGGAGTTGGCCTTCCGTGCTGCAGGAGGATGAACTATCAACCTGAAGGGAGGTTGAGTTGTCAGCTTGGGGAGTTAAGCTACCAGCCTGGGGAGTTGAGCTACCATGCTTCAAAGCGGCAGAGGGCAACGCAGGTGAAAGCTGAGCCGGATGGCCATTGGAGAGCCCCGGCGCCAGCTGCTGCAAGGATGAGCCGTCACGGTGGCCTGCTGGCGGCGCGGCCCCTGCTCCAATGTTACCAGATGGGCCGCTTTTGTCTGCTGGCGGCAGAGCAACGTGCTTTCGGGTTGTCAGCAACGGCCTGCGCCACGCAAGGAGTGGACCGGAGCAGCCTCGGGTTGCAACAATGCTTAACGAACCAGTTTCCGAACCAGGTTCCGAGCCCAGCAGGACCGGCAGCCGCACCAGAACCAGCAGGCCCGGCAACTTCAGCCGTCCCAGTTGTCCAGCAGGAAAACAGCCCCAGTAGCCGCTTCAGCGCTCATCCGCAGGAGCAGACGCTTCCAGGAAACAGTGAAGCAGCTGACACGAGCAGCAACTGCAACCTTGCGTTCCTGATGGGGTGCTTCTGACACCCCCTGAGAGACAGGTGGTGCTGTCAAGGCTCCTTAGCCTGCATGGCGCATTGGAGAACAGAGCACAGTTGCATGGCATTGACACGACAGGCCTTGCAACAGGGCTTGCCCCAAGCCTTGCCCCAAGCCTTGCTCAAGGCCTTGCTTCAGGCCTTGCCCCAGGCCTCTGCAGCAGCAGCTGCAGCTTTGGTGGGGCTTCAGGCACGGCCGGCCAGGCTCCTGCTTCAAGCATGGATTCAGGCGTTTCTGGTGGTGCTGGTGGTGCCGCTGCTGATGCTGCTGCTGTTCCTACCGATGCAGCTCCTACCGTTGCTGCAGTCTGGTCGCTGCTGCTCCGCCTGCTGTCATTGCTACGACACCGTGCTTGATCCACCTGCATCTGTCTACACATCTGTCACAAGAGCAGCAGAGCTGGATTCTTCAACCAGCTTCTTGAATGAGGTGAGTGAAATGTGCTGCACATTCAGCTAAAGTTTTGCTGCCTGCTGAGCCGGATTCTTCGGCAGCATTATTCAACCGAAGCCCTCAACTCTGTATTTTGGTTTTTTTTTTTTTTTTTTTTTCCTTGCTAATTTCCCATTTCTGCTGCCATCTTACCCCTGCTGTTCCTTCCTTCCTGCCCTGATTACCATCCTGTTGTTCTGGCAGTTTTTGGAGCAAGCAGACACAACAACAGGTTTCTCAACCCATCTTGCTCCATCCCACCCTGACCCATCTTACCTTAACCCATCCCACCCTGACTCAACTTACCTTAACCCTGACCCATCCTCTTACCTTAACCCATCCTCCTACCTTAATCCATCCCACCCTGACTCAACTTACCTTAATCTTGACCCATCCTCTTACTTGAGTCCTATGGACTTAGCTATCCCAGATACAAGCATCTGGTCTGATTTGACCGACCCATCTGCCATCCCCTCCCCTGCATCGGCGATCGAGACTCAAGATTTCGGATTCTCAGGAATCTCTGGAATTTCATCTGATCGGGCTCGGGACGTCCGATGAGCCGCACTCACTCACCGATATCTCTGTGCTGGGGACAGCTTTCGAGGCTCCTCAGAAGCAATCCCAGGAGCCTTCGGATTTTCATCTGGGTGGGGTTGGGGCAACTGATTGGTCTCACGCGCTGACGTTACTGACTGAGACCCCAGCGCTTGGGGATCCCAATGAGTCTCCTCAGAAGTATTCGCAGGAGCTCCTGGAATTGCACCCGATTGGGGTTGGAGCATCTGATTGGTCTCGCTCGCTGGCTTTGCCGACTGAAACCCCAGGGATTGGGGCAGCTGGGAAGCCCATCCAAGGGCTGGGAGAGGGAGGTTGTAAGGAGGAGATGGCGGCTGAGATATACTGTGGCGTCGGATTTGATGATTGGCCGGCGTTTGGACATCGATTGGATGACTATTGAGACGCCTTTTGAGTAGATTTGAAAGTACTTTAATTATGTCAGAGAATGCTTAGGGTTCAGGGGATGCGTCAAGTTTTGTACTAATTGACCGTACTGATACCATATTCCCCCTGGACTTGAACGAGGAATAGGGACTAAAAAATTGGCAGGTTTTGGTGAGGACCCCCTTGCTGCAATTGATATTTGAAGAACCCCCCTTCTCTGTACAGTGAGTTGAAATGATTTGGCGCATCAGCTTTTAGAGAGAAAACTACTGTTCTGACGCGGTTTTTATGTCAGGCTCGAAATCTGACACATCCACCGTGTCAGACCTTCGATCTGACGCGTGGGTCGCGCGATTTTACACAGGTCGAAGGGTTTCATCGTTAGAAATATAAGACCCCGCTCATGCAATTTGAGTCTACATCGTAAATCACAAGTTTGGTTTTTTTTGTAGGTTTCAAATCCCTTGAACAGCTGCCAGTTTTGCAAGGACAGACTAAGAGACCCCCAGGACTGTAACTGGAATTTCAAAAGCATTACAAGAAAAATAACTTGAGTATTTTCCAGACGATAATCTGCCTTCCATCTTCCCCACTCCCTATGCACTTGGCTTCCCGTTATTAACCCTCCTTGTTACAGTCATCTTCCACACCATCTGTGCAGTGTTGCACATCAGTCCAATTCGCTACTAGCTGCAGACCCCCTCCGTGGGGTTACCACACCAGGTGTTACACACCCAGTTGCTGCCTTCATCTCTCCAATCAACCCATAAGCAGCGCTATTTATTTCAAGCTACCCGTTTTTCTTTTGCCCGAAGCAGCGTGGTGTAGAAGGACCGGGCAGCTTCCAGCTCCGAAACTTTTGCAGCTGCCCGGTGCCGCTGGGCACGCATTCGGGCAGCGGCTTCGTTGCGGGCAACCTGAGCTCGTTCCAGGGAAGCCAGGGCAGAAGAACAGGCAGAAAATAGAGATACATTCTCCGTAGACTCCCCACTGCCCTCCTCCTCAGCTTTCGCTGCAACTCCCCCCACCTCCTCTCCCTCAGCATTTCCCTCCTCCCCACTCCCTCCTTCTGTCACTCCCTCATCCACACCATCACTCTCTCTATTCCCCTCCCCTCTCCCTTCGCAACCTTTGCTCACCGTACTGCCTCTCTCATCTTCCCCATCAATGGTTACCACAACCCCTGCCTGGTTACCAGCAACCCCTTCCCCCTTTACAAGCTCCTCCAGACTCGTGCCTTTATTCTCAGTGTCAGTACATGCAGTGAGCCGTGCAACTTCCTTGGAAGCTTCCTCCAGTGCAGCCTCGGCGTCTGCCAGATCATCCTGAGCGTCCAAAGCTGCAGCCACAGCAGCCTTAGCTTCGGCATGGCACTGCCGCTGAGCCTGCTTGGCTCGGAATACCTCGTCAAACTGCAGAAGGTCTGAATGGTCCAAACCTACTTACACTCGCCTTCATTATTCTCACCCTCGATGCTGCCATCCTTCTCACTGTCACGCTCACTATTGTCACGATAGTTAGTGTCACCCTCATTCTTGTCACCCTCACGCTCATTATTGTCACCCTCACGCTCATTATTGTCTCCCTCGTCATTGCTGTCATGAAAGTTAATGTCATCATCTGCTGCCTGCTGCTGCTGCTGCTGCTGCACTTTCGGCCGCTGCTGCTTCTTCTGCCGGAGTTGACTGACTATTGCACCCCTCCATATGCACCCCAGACAAACCTCCATCGCCTATAGCAGCATTATCAGCCACAGCGCCAGCAGATGCAGCATCAACATCGGCATCGCCATCAGCAGCAGCAGTAGGGGCATCAGCAGCAGCATCGCCAGCAGCATCATCATCATCATCAGCAGCAGCGGCATCAACAACAGCAACAGCACTAGCAGCAACAGCACCAGCAGCATCGGCATCAGCAGCATCGGCATCAGGATCATCAGCAGCGGCCGTATCAGCATCAACAGCAGAAGCACCAGCATCAGCAACATCAGCATTAGCAGCAGCAGCAGCAGAAGCATCCGTAGCAGCATCAGCAGCAGCAGCAGCAGCAGCAGCAGCAGCAGCAGCAGTAGCAGCAGCAGCAGAAGCATCAGTAGCAGGGATCAGCAGCAGCAGCAGAAGTACCAGCATCAGCAACATCAGCATTAGCAGAAGCAGCAGCAGCAGCAGTAGCGGCATCAGGATCAACAGCAGAAGCACCAGCAACGGCAACATCAGCATTAGCAGCAGAAGAATCAGTAGCAGCATCAGCAGCAGCAGCAGCAGTAGCAGCAGCAGCAGCAGAAGCATCAGTAGCAGCATCATCACCAGCGTCGGCATCAGTATCATCAGCAGCAGCGGCATCAACATCAGCACCAACACCAGGACTAGCAGCATCAGCATTAGTAGCAATAGCATCAGTAGCAGCATCGGCATTAGCAGCAGCAGCATCAGCAGCAGCATCAGCAGCAGCAGCAGCAGCAGCAGCATCAGCAGCAGCATCAGCAGCATCACCAGCAGCATCAGCAGCAGCATCAGCAGCATCAGCAGCAGCATCACCAGCAGCATCAGCAGCAGCATCAGCAGCATCACCAGCAGCATCAGCAGCAGCATCACCAGCAGCATCAGCAGCAGCATCACCAGCAGCATCACCAGCAGCATCAGCAGCAGCATCAGCAGCATCATCAGCAGCAGCATCAGCAGCAGCATCAGCAGCAGCATCACCAGCAGCATCAGCAGCAGCATCAGCAGCAGCATCAGCAGAATCATTATCAGGATGTGCTGCAGCCGCAGCACCAGCACTCTGTGACTCATTCCCTTCCCCTCTGCCTCCTCCTCCTACTCCCTCTGCTGAAATTACTTCGCACTTCTTGTCGCCACTGTCACTCCTGACACACCCACTCCCCTCACCCCCACTCCCTTCTCCTTCCCCTTCTCTCCTCCCTGAAACCTTCTCCCCCACATCCACTGTCTGCACTGCCCCCACCACCACCCCCGCTGCCCCCCCTGCCCCCACTGCCCCCGCTGTCCCCTCTGCCCCCGCTGCCCCAACTGACGCCCCCACCACAGCACCATCAATGAGGGTCCTTCCACGACCCCTCCTATCCAGATACCCTGAAAACAACTTCCCACCAGCCCCACCAGCCCCAAACCCACCAGCCCCACCGGCTCCCGAGGCAGATGCAGGTTCGCGCATGTTCAGCATCGAATCAATGTTGTAGAACCGCTTTCCGAGCCTGAACGGCAGGTCCGGCACAGCATCGGTCGCCTCCGAAGCTATGGTGCCAGCATCACTATCAGTGCTGCAGGGACTAGGCTCTCTCCTCCCACTCTCCTCCCTCTGCACCTCCTCTCTTCCCACTCTTCCCTCCCTTCCCTCTCCTGCCTCCTTTCCGAAAAGAGGAACCTCATCTGCCCCTTGTTGTTCCCTGCCCTCCTCCGTTTCCCCTCCTTCCTCCTTCCGAGCCTCCCTAGCCTCCCTAGCCTCCTTTTGACGCAACCCGAATGCGCCCTCTTCTTCCCCAACGGTCGTCTCTTCCCTCTCACATGCCCGCTCCTCCTCTTTTTCAGATGCCCTCTCCTCTTTCCCAAACCCTAAGTCCACATCTCGCATGTTCTTCAGCAGCTCTTGATACCACTCCTCATCCTCATCCTCCTCCTCCTCGCCCCCCCCACCCATCCCTCCCTCCACCTCCCCACCCAAACCAACCACTCTCTCACTCTCCTCCCTCTTCCCCTTCCCCTCTCTCTGCCCACTCCTATCCCCAACCCCCCGTTTCCTCCCCTCAAACTCTCCCCTCACCTCCTCCTCTCCCTCCACCCCAACTCCAAGGGACGAAGCCCAACCCCCACTGGACAGACTCCAAGCATCACTCTCAATCTCTGTCTCTATTTCAGTCTCAATTCCTGTCTCTGTCTCTGCATCTGTCTCTGCAGGCATATCTGCATCCCCAGCACCCATCTCCACCCCCCTTTCCAATCCCCCACCCCCTTCCCTGCTACCCTCCCCATCTTTCCTTCTCTCCCTCCTCCCCTTCTTCTCCCGCCCCCCTCGTCCCTCTCCAACCTCCAGTTCTTCCAAAAAAGATTTATTGCTTCGTTCAAGCTGCCCGAACCCTGCGATCCCAGGAGGGAACCAAGGCTAAGTTTCAAGCTGCCCGTGTCACTCCCACCTCCTGCGCCCAAGCCTGCTCCCGAGCCTCTTCCTACCGAACCTCCAGCTCCCGAACCACCACGAACCAGCTTCTCTGCTGCCTTTGGTTCTCCTCCTCCTTCTTCCTTTCCCACTGCTGACACCCCTCCCTCTCTCGCTCCCTCCTCCCCACCCCCCTTCCTGCTGCCTATGCTCTCTTTTCCTTGACTCCCACCGGATTGAACTCTTCTCAACCGGGACCCACCACCTGAACCTTCAATTGATGATACTCCTGCTGCTGCTGCTGCTGCTGCTGCTGCTGCTGACGTTGCTGAAACTGCTGATGCTGCTGATGTAAAAGATGCCGAACCAATATCCACCCTACCCCCTCCTCCCGTCACCAACTCCATACGCCTCCTCTCCCTCCCCTTCTCCTTCTCCCTTCCTTTCCTCCCCTCCCTCCCACCCCTCTCGGTCCCACTGCCTGTACTTTCAAGGCTGCTCCGAGCCTGCCCCCGAGCCAGGTCAAATCCGGAGCTGATCTGAGGATGATCTTGGCTCGGCCCAAGGCTGGGGCTACACCAAACCTGCTCCACGGTTGGATCCGTGCCGAAGCTGCTCCGATCCTCCTCAGAAGACGAGAGAAAGAGAGGGATGGGGAGGATGACGTCAGCATGGGGCGACGGACGAATGGCGGAGTGACAGCTGGAGCTCGGAGGGAGATAGGGAGATGAGGAGGAGAGGAGGGGGGATGGGGCGGCGACAGAAGCTTCATCTGCTGATGCAGAGCGTTTTCCGGGTGTGTTTTGAGTGGAGTCGACAGCAGCACCCACAGAGGCAGAGCCATCAGAAGCAGCAGCAGGTGCAGCAGCAGCAGGTGCAGTGGTGGTGGCAGAGACAGTAGTCTCAACAGCAGAAGCAGCAGTCCCCTCAGGAGGTGTTGGCTCACTTGCTCGCAGCACCTTACCATCGCCGTCTCCTGTCTCCCGTACCCCTCCTGCCCACGCTGCTGACTCTCCCACAGCAGCAGCAGCAGGTGTCTGCAGCTTGACTGCAAACACGGAGAGAACAGGGATGGGTGCACTCATATCCACATCCCCATATGCTCTCACCCCACTGGTAGCAGAGACCCTCACCACACCAGCACCTCCTCTCATATTCAAATCAGACACAAAGCCTCCAGTTGCGTCAATAATCTGTGCGGAAAGAGCAGCTTCTGTGACCTCCCCAACCCAGCCGGAACCCACACCCCCCACGCATTTGGTCAGCACTCTATGGCTGTGGTATGCCAGCTCTGCGGCTATATTCACACTCTCTATAAGCAACTCCACGTTCACTCTCCTGGTTCCCCCAAACTTGCTCCCCGCGAACCTGCTGCCGATCCTTCTGCCACTGAACCTTCCAGTTTCCCCTTTTCCAATTCCTCTACCCTCCACATTCTCGCTGCGCCTACCCTCTCCCTCCTCCTCCACCTCTTTCTCTTCCTCCTCATCCCCTTCCTCCTCATCCTCATCGCCCCCACCCCACATCCACTCTGCCTCTACCTTCTTGGCATGAGCCAAAGGCTTCATTGCTGCATGTCTCTCAAAGAGCAGATGCCTGGCTTTGGGAGGGCCCCTACTGCCAATCACCCCCCCCTTGCTGCTGCCATCCATTCCCAGTGCTTCCCAAGAAGCTTCCAATTCTAGCCGCCCGGTGTGCCGGGCAGCCTCAGAAGCCAATCGGAACGCTCCTCCAGCTGCCCGAGCGAGATCCTCCTCTGCTGTAACTGCCCCAAATTTTCCGCTCCATTTCCCGCTCCATCCCCCCCTTCCGTCTCCCCCTCTCCCCCTCCCCTTATCCCCCATACAAGCAGCCTCGGTCACTTGTAACTCAGCTATATGGCCCTGTAGCTTACGGGCGAATAGCGTCGCGCCATCTGTCATCGCGAGGAAGAACCTAGGAGCTCCACAGCCCTGGTTGGCAGCTTGCTGCAGCACAGCTAAGTGGCTCTTGAGTAAGTGTGAGAGGCGAGTGGCTCCCTGCACTAACGAGGTGAGTCGCTCCTGTGTGCCTGATGGGAGCAGCAACAATCAAGGGAGGAGTGTTAGAGAAGCGGACAGTTGTTAATTGAATGTTCCGGTAAAAAAAGTGTACACACTCACATACACACACTCACTCACCCCCTCCCACCGGCATGCCACAACCAGAGCGATTGCACGCACTACAGTGTGAGCCACCGCTGCCTAAGTGCTGCTCCTGTAACATGCTCACTCATTCACCCAATCCCACACCCACACAGTCAGCCGCTCACACTCTCACACATCTCAATCACCCTCGGATTGCAGGCCAAGTGCCAAGAGAAAGAGCAAGCTGCGGAGCATGCACGACAGCGTGAGCCACCACTGCTGCTGCTCGCGCCGTCGTCACTGCCGGGAGAAGCTGTGAGACTCAACATGCTTGCATTGCATGCCTTCACTCGCATTCATACGCACAAATGCATACCCACACCACACGCTTTCCCTCTCACCAGCGGATTGCAGGGCAAGGAAAAGAGCTGCCACTGTTACATGCTCATCACTCACCCACTCATGCACTCGCTTCGCACTCACCAGCGGATTGCACGCCAAGGGAAAGAGTGATCTCCAGAGAAAGCGCATGCACCATAGTGTGAGCCACCACGGCTGCTGCTCCCGCCATCGCCACTGCAGGAAGAAGCTGGGCTGACGACCCTGCACTGCCAGCTGTAGCAGCAGATATAGCCGACGCATCAGCTGCCCTCACAGCATCAGATGAAACCGCACCAGCAGGAGCAGCACCAGTAGTAGCAGCGACAGCTGTAGCAGCAGAGCCTATAGCAGCAGGAATGGCTGTAGCAGCAGCATCCGAGACCAGCGACTGTAGCACGGAGAGCAGTGCAGAGGCTTGCCCGGCCAAGCTAGAGGCTGTAGCAAGAGCTGTAGCACCAGCTGTAGCAGAAGCATTCTCAGGGTTACTACCAGCCACATCTGCAAGATCTGTGGCATTTCCTGTCAACGCGGCAGCAGCATTGGAACAAATGGAAGCACAGAGATCGCCAAAGAGAACAGGCCGAGAAATTCCCCCATCCAGAAACGGCTCCTTGACTTGTTCTCCCTCTTTTCCTCCTTCCGTCTGCTCCCCTCCTCTCTCCCCTCCATGACTATCCACTAGCTCGCCCCTTTCCTCCCGTTTTCTACCTTGTCCCGAACTATTGTGGTCGGATAATGGGGATGGTAGTGGGAAGGGCATGTTGTGATGGAGCAAGGACAGGAGGGTGACCTCTGCTGCTGCTGATGCTGCTGCAGAGGCAAGAGGGGGGACAGGGGTGTGGGAACCAGCATCGCCAGTAGCAGCAGCAGAACCGTCACTATCCCAAGCGTACACCCATCCACAGCAAAGGTCCTCCTCCCCTTCCAATCCCAACCCGTCACCACCCTTGCCGCTTCCTTCACTCCCTCTGCCGTCCCTTCCGCCCCTACTCTTCCCCCGGCTCCCCCAATTCCCCTTCTTTCCCCCACCAGTCTCCCCCCACACCTCCGCCACAGCACCCCCCAGCCTCAAGAGGCAGCGCAGCAGCAGCGCAGACACCACAGGAACAGCTGCTGCTGCTGCTATAGGCAGATGGGGTTTAAAGGGTCTCAGCAAGGGGATAGGCGCGGCTGCTGCATCAGTGGCAGAGTGGGCATGTGCAAGCCCCCTGTCATGGGAATGGGAAAGCACATAGAGCTGACTCAGCCGGGTGCGGATATCGGCCATGAGAGAGAGGGCCTCAGAGCACAGGCTAAGCCACGGCACACAGAGAGTGCGCGCTGCTGTCACGGCACTGCCACTGCTGCCACTGCCCTGTTTGCTCCGCACAGAGAGCCCTTGCTGTGGGGGGGACAGTGGGTTGTGATGCTGCGGTTCAGAAGCCCTCTCGTGCGCGTGTGCCTGTGCAGGGACTAGCAGGCCCATAGCAGCTTCTAGCTGCTGCAGGCGAGAGGTCAGCGAGGCGGGCAGTAGAGGCAGGGTGGGTCACCGCTTCTGCATCACGCGCTGCTGCTTCAGCTGCTGAGGGCCCTGAGAGCTGCTCGCTCCGAATCTCGTTTTCTTTCTCTCCAGGAGAGGCAAGACCAGTTGCAGCAACAGAAGGAGCAGCAGCAGAAGCATCAGTTTCAGCAGGCACAGGCGGAGCACGAGATGCAACACAACTTGAAAGCAGCTCAGCACTCTCAATCAGAGCAAACAACGATGCCAGCCCCTGCTGCTGCTGCTGCTGTTGGCCCCTCCGCTCCACTGGTCCTCCTGCGCCCATCTCCCTGTCTCTTCCCCCGCTCCCTGCCTGCCGGTCTGCAAGAGAGCAGCAGCGTGCCGCCAGCAATGCTGCATGCTCTGAGGCAGCTTCTAGCAGCTTCTCACTTCGATCCCATAGCTCTGCCTGTCTCTGTCTCTCCTCCTCGTTTTCGTCCCCTCCTTCCTTCTCCTCTTCTTCATCTTCGCCTTCTTCCCATCCTCCTTCATCCTCCTTCTCCTCATCCTTCTCCTCCTCTTTTCCCCCTTCCTCGTCCTTTTCGTTTCCAGCACCCACTCCCTCCTCCACCTTCCCCTCTTCCCTCACACTCCCCGCTCCCTCCACATCTCTCCTCCTCCTCGCCTCTATCACTCTCAAAACGCCCAACACCAGAAACAGCAGGTCTTCCAACCGCCCTGCGCTTTCTGCCAGTCCTTCTGCAGTCACACCGCCTACAGTCACATCGCCAACACTCACACCTTCTACAGCCACACCCGCTTCCCCTATTCGGCTTCCCATTGTGTGCTGACTCAGCAGTAAGAAATGCTGCTTTGCCAAAATCACAAAATTCTCCACCGGCAGAGTTACATCTGTCTCTGTTTGGGTTACATCCGCCTCTGTTTGGGTTACATCTGTCTCTGTTTGGGTTACATCTGCCCCCGGCGGCGTTACAACTGTCGTCGACAGTCTCACCACACCACATCCCGCAGTCTTACACTCAAGCCTTTCTAAGAGACTCGTAAGAACCTTGGCCTTCGTTACAATCACCTCCCCCTGCTTGCACACCTCCTGCCAGCTCGGCACCTCATCGTCTGCATCCACATCAGCAGCCACATCAGCGGCCATGTCCCCTTCCTCTCCCTCCGCTCCCTCCACTCTCCCAAACCCAACCTCACCTACAGTCACATCCGTTACAGTCACCTCACTCCGTGTGGTAACCCTATCCACCAGAGCCCCCTCTATGGCCATCCCCACATCCTCCCGGTGGTCAATCACGTCCCTCCACAATGCCGAGGCTGCTACAATCACCTCCCTTATATGCACCTTCTCGCTGCCCACCCCCTTTATAGTCACATCGCCACCAAACAAATCCTCAGCAGCACTCACATCCTCTGCAGTCCCATCTGCCTGTCCTCTGCTTTCCTTCACCCCTTCAGCTGCCGTTACAGTCACATTCTCTCCAATCACATTCTCCCCGTTCACATCCTTTTTAGTCACATCCTCCCCACTCATCTTTTGCACATCTGCTGCATCATCTAGCACCTCCTGTGTCCCCTCTTCTCCCTCCATACAGTCACTCTCTGCAGAATCAACCACAAGAACATCTGCTGCATTCATTTGCACCTTCCCAATCTGTGCCGCCTCTTCCCCCTCCATACAGTCACTCATAGGCCAGAGCGACCCACCCACTGCAGCAACCATACCCCACGGATCCATCCCACCTGCCCCAGACTCACCTTCCCCGGACGCACCTTCCCCCTCCTCCTCGCCACCCCCAAACAAATCAAATCCGATAAAATCCGATACAGTCGTGACGATTGCTAGATCTACCTGCAGTTTACTGTAGCCCCCCCGGGAGCGTGGGCGAGGGGGAGTGGCGAGGCGAGGAGGGGTGAAAAGATGGGGAAGGGTGGGGAAGTGGGGAGGACGGGTGACGTCAGCCGTTGGATCGGCCAGAGATGCAGATGGAGGGTCAGGATTGCTGTGCGATCTGGCCATCTGAATGGTGGCTTTGTTGTGCTGAGCGCCTGTGCTGCTTATGCACTTAAACGAGTGTGACTGTATGCGATTGGGCAGCACGATGCGAGGGGATCCAAGCCGAGAGAGGAGAAGGAAATCCTCGTCTGCTTCTTGCTGCTGAGAACCAGCTGTGGGTGCAGCAGGGGCAACAGAGGCAGCAGAGGCAGCAGGTGCGTTTTGAGGTGCTTCAAAGGACAGGAGAAGGGCGTCCTCGTCTAGCTCTTGCTGCTCAGAACCAGCATTGGCAGCAGGTGAAACAGGGGCAGCAGGGGGAGCAGGTGAAACAGGGGCAGCAGGGGGAGCAGGTGAAACAGGGGCAGCAGGGGGAGCAGGTGAAACAGGGGCAGCAGGGGAAGCAGGCTTGGGGGAGGTAGGTTTGGGAGAGGAAGGCTTGGGGGAGGTAGGCTTGGGAGAGGAAGGCTTGGGGAAGGTAGGCTTGGGGGAGGTAGGCTTGGGGGAGGTAGGCTTGGGGGAGGTTGAGACTGGGGCTGTGGGCAGGACTACAGACACGCCCCCTTTGGCTGGTGAGGCCTGGGGCGAAGAGGCTGGAGGGCGGCGGAAGGAGGGGGATCTGGGGGAAGCTGGGGGGAGAGAGGGAGAGAGACCTGAAGGCGATGGGCGGGGGAGAGAGGGGGACCTGGGGGATGCTGGTTGTAGGGTGGCGGAGAGACCAGAGGGGGATAAGGGGGGGAGGGAGGGGGACCTGGGGGAGGCAGGGGGGAGGGAGAGAGTGGGGGGCACTCGAGACGAGGGTGCCTTAGGTGGTTGGGAATCTAACGAGAAGGGCGTTAGTAGAAATGTTTTCGGAGATGGTGGTTCGAGAGGAGGAGGTTTTGGTGAAGGGGCTCTTAACGAGGATGGCTTTGAAGAGGATAATGACTTGCGGTGTTGGTGCAGTGCAGACCTTGCTCCGGAACAACCACCAGCAGCAGAAGCAGCCGCAGAATTCCCCCCCCACCCTGCACTGAACCTTGTGGCAGGCTGGCCACTGTAACCCCTGGGAGACCCCGGCTGGTTGGCTCGCCTGACGAAGCACAAGAAGCTTCCAGGAAGAATCACATCGCCATCATCACCACCCCCACCACCACCATTCTCTTCTGTCTTACAAGCACTCTCGCTTCCGCCCCTCTGCCCTCGGTCTCTCTGCCCCCTCTCCCTCTCATCTCCTCCTTCTGCCATCTCCTCACCCCTCAGTGCTCGCTTCCTCTGCACCACAGACCCACCTCTCGGCATCAAAGCATCGTCTCTCTGCAGACTCCTCAGTGGTCCACCACTTTTGGTGCTAGCCCCCTCAAGGGGTCTAGCCGCCCATTCCTGGTTCCACGCCTCCTCATTCCTCCCCTCCTCACCCGCTTTGCTGCCTCCCTCCTCCACTCCCTTACCCCTTCCCTCATCCTCCCCCATGCTCCCATGCTCCATCACACCCAGCAGGCTCCCCTTCCTCCTCTGCCTGCCCTTCGCCCCAGCACTAGCAGGTGCAGCGCCGCTGCTGACAACATCCGCGTTAGTAGCATCCCCTGTAGAAGCATCCCCGTTTGAAACAGCATCCGTTTTAGAGACATCCCCTTTAGTGACGTCCCCTGAGCTCCTCACTCGTCGTAGCTTCATTGCAAACAGGTACGTACCGCCACCACCCTCCCCCCCACCAGACAAGTTCACAGGCGCCTCAGAATTCACGTACGTCCCTCCACTCTCACTTCTACCCTCCCCTCCGCTCTCACTTCTACCCTCCCCTCCGCCTGCATCAGCAGCATCACGCACGCACCCCTCATTAGCTGCTTCCGCGCCAGAGTCAATCACAACCGTTGATGCCCTGCTTACAGCTTCATCTCTTGCACTCTCGCCCCCTTCTCTCCCCCCATTGCCCACACCAGCTGGTACCTCACGTGCTACCAGCCTCCCTGTTACCTGCGTCTCCGGGTCTCTTCTCTTCTTTTCACTCCTTGAGAACTCGGCCTCCACGTCCCTTCGCCAGCTCTTGGCTCGGCGCTCCGGGTCTACCTCCCAGGTTCGGACGACAGGTCCGTCCCTTCCTGAACTTGTTTTCCCATCTTCTCCTTCGAAACCCCCCCCTGCTTCAGCCACGCCAGGGCTGCCCCGAACCACACCACCTAAGCTCCCTTCCTGGTCCGGAAACTCCGAACCTAAGCTTGCTGATTCCCTTGTGTCCTGTCGGGCAGCTCTGGACTTTTCAGCCTCCCCTGAACCAGCCTCGGGATTGTCAGCCGTCCCCGAGCCGCCCTTGGGATTGTCTAGATGCATTGAATCCGCTGAGCAGGCTGTAGCTGGGTCGCCGTGGACAGGGGGGGGCGGACCGTTTGTGCTCGAGCTCTCCGGGTGAAGACCTGACGTGGCATCTGACGTGGCGTCCGCTTGTCTTGCCAGCTCGCAAGCCGGCCTATCCAGTAATTCTGTCTCTGCAGGTGAAGCAGATGAGTATAGCAATGTTGTTGCTGTTGTTGCTGTTGCTGCTGTTGCTGTTGCTATAGATGGTGCTGAGACTGAGCACTCATCTACTAAGCACTTCATATCTCCGCCCTTCTCTCTCCGTCCCATCTCATCCTCCACTTCACCTACCATCCGCCCTTCTCTTGCTCCCCCTTCTTCTTCGCGCTGGGACGTCCCTGTTGTTGCTCCCTTCACTTCCTCTCCTCTCAACGCCCCAATATCTGCTGCCCCTACTCCTGCAGCCCCTGACGTTCCTTCTGCCCCAGCTTCCCCCGTTGATGCAGCTTCTTCCGCTGCCCCAGCCTCTCCCCCTGCCCCAGCCTCTCCCCCTGCCCCAACCTCCCCCGCTGCTCCAGCTTCTCCCGCTGACCCCTTATGTCTGTGCGTCTTGCTCTTGGACTTTCGCTTGTGCGAACTCTCCACCTCGTCAATGAACACGTCTAGCAGGTCCTGGCGAAATAGGGTTACCACACAAAATGTCGCGAAATTCAGTGACGGTTGCACGGCGGATCAAACAGAAAGGTCGGAATAGGAACAAACGCAGTGATATACAGTGCCAGACGTGACGAAACGCGATAAAAGGTATGTCACTTATCAACGAAACTCGCAAATCGAGTTTTGAAACGTCTCAGAAATAAACGAGACTCGCAAATTCCTAATAAAATCCCCCCACGAACCTTAACTGGTTGCGATCCTGCCATCTGTCCCATCGCTCCTCCCAAGCCTCTGGACGGAGCTGGCCCCGACCGCCGAGCCTGGAGGATCGGTGACTGCGCGGTGGCTCGGGAGGACTGCGACGTGGTTCGGGAGATGGTGCTGCTGTCGTAGTCGGAATTATCGAGGTCCGGGCCTTCCATCCCCCTGCTGCCGACGCACCCCATTGGTGGCATCTTGGCGACGGGACGCCACGTGGCACGGGATTGGATAATCCTCGGGTTACAGGCAGAGGGTGCCACGTGGCACGGAAAGGATCAGGCTAAGTTACCGACTTACACGGGCTGTTAGGCAGATAGGCGACTACTTGTCGCAGCAGGGAAGGTGTTAAGGCCGTACAGGAAGCTTACACCCGCCGTTAATAAATTAGCACTGCTATTATGGAGGTGAGTACCATGGTGAGTATACGAATGCGCGACTCCGGCTTTGACAGGCGGGAGCTCCTTATTAGGTCGCGCGAACGTCGTACACTATCAGAAGTCGCAGAGAGGCCTACCGTCAATTACTAATCTGGAACCGTCACTGCGGCCACAGCGAATCGCGGCATGACTCGCTGCTACTAGAGAGCCTGTCTGGTTAGTGTTTCCTAATCGACGCCGTTACTACCATCACAACTGAATACTGAAATTCTGCTGCAATTAGTTACAGCAGCCATTTGCTGCTCCCAGCAAGCGCAACAATTGCCTCTCCTCCAATGGGAGAACCTGGAGAATCTCCTCAAATTTCGCACATCCCATCCATGCGCTGAGAGACGGGGATTTATGTTTTGGGTTTCCCGCCACCCGGTTTCAAGTTCAGTAGTTTTGGGAAAAAAACATGCTGACCTCGGGCTTTACGGGGGTTGCGACAAGTTTTGGACGGCGACAGAGTTTCACACCAAGTATTTCAGTCCCGGGAAAACAGAGCCCACGGAAGGGATTTCCTAAGAGAGCGCACATTGGCGCTTCCCGCATAGAATTACTTCCTGGGTACTTTTACAGCTCCAATAAAAACCAGAAATGAGGGAAACCACCGCTGGCTGGGCGAGCACACATAACCTCACATCCAGCATGAACAGCAGTGCTTATTAATGTATTAAAAAACAACTGACAGACCTAAACAAGTCGGTGTAGTTTAGTGGTTAGAATCCCACGTTGTGGCCGTGGAGACCGGGGCTCGAATCCCCGCACCGACACCTTTTGTGCTCTTGCTAAGGGTGCATCTGTAGTGTAAGATAAGGAGTAGGATGGGTCTTTTGAACCTTGATTTGCTTGTGTTTTGAACTACTTTGTGTCTTCCAAGCCTACAGTTAGTGTCTGACCTAAGGTCTGACAAGATATACGCATGTTTGGCGCTTACCCTTTATGGTACCGGTTCGCACCACCGGAGCGTTATAGCTGCTCTTTATCACTACGGCCATCTTACAAACGCCGTCCTCGTAGGGTAGATTGTCACATTATGACCGTACGTACAGCGTTTCACAGTCGTCAACATATTCGTTTTTTATAATGGTTAGCACCTAGGGCGTGAAACATCCTTATGAACAAGTTGTTCGTCGCCCAATTGTTGGAAATATATTTGCAAGGTTTCTATTATATGCTACACTATTCGAAGTGTACTAATTAAAGCTCGCCATATCGAGGGTGTTAGCCCTGGTGGCGAGCTACAGGGGCGCAATCGCGCACAGTGGTTGCGACCCTCGTGGCAGCTGAAGAGTCGTATTCACCAGTGGCAGCGTGTATTGTATGTGGAACTGCCCTACAGGGCGCGGCCGAATACCGCGCCCTTGCCGAGGTTGAACAGTCGCGCCAGCGCAATTGTAACAAGGCAACCCAAGCGAAGCACCGCAACGGTTATGCAGTTGCACTATAGTAACTGCCAGCCTTATGTGTTTGCTATATAACCCAATGTATCGCATCTCTATTATTACACATATTCTCAAGCTTGTGTCCGGCTAACCCTCAGCCTGGTATGGCACCATGTTACTAGCCAAGAAGAGCTACCACTGAGTGACCATTTCCCCGCTTCATGGTTGTCGTAAAACCTTTTTTAGAGGCTTCCAATGCACTCTAGCGAGTTATTCTAACATGGTATGAGAGCTAGTTTGGACTATAAGTTCTGCCAATAGCAAGTTCTCTAAACTATATCTTCCTTATAAATATATGGCGATACAAGCATACATCATGCCAAGCGCTGACTGCGGAGAAACTAGAGAAAATCGAGTTCATCAGCCATCCAATGTCACCTTAGGAGTCACATCAATTGACCCTGCTCTCATCGAGCAGCTCAACACCCGCATCAGCGCCTTGGAGAGCCATCATCAACCGATGAGCGTTGACTGCTCCAGCTACGCCAGAAGACCCCCAGATCGTCCTGGGCCACACTCTGAGAGATGGTTCTGTCGAAGAGAAAGTTGACGCCCTTGCTTGGGCGCAGCTGATCACGATGTCGACGAGGAGTTCTCGATGAAGTTATCGTCCAGTGAGGGAGGAGAGTGGGCGGCAAGAGGCCAGCCCTTGCAGCACTGACAGCGACGCTGGCACCATAGCTTCGGAGGCGACCGATGCTGTGCCGGACCTGCCGTTCAGGCTCGGGAAGCGGTTCTACAACATTGATTCGATGCTGACCATGCGCGAGCCTGCAAGTGCCTCGGGAACCGGTGGGGTTGGGGCTGGAGGGAAGCTGTTTTCAGGGTATTTGGATAGGAAGGGACGTGGCAGGACCCTCATTGATGGTGCAGTGGTGGGGGCAGTGGGGGCAGCGGGGGCAAGAGGGGCAGCGGGAGCGGTGGGGGCAGCGGGAGTGGTGGGGGCAGTGGGGGCAGTGGGCCGGGGGACGCCGGTGGGGGTAATGGGGGCGATGGGGGTGGGGGAGAAGGGCTCATGGAGAAGAGAAGGGGAAGGAGAAGGGAGTGAGGGTGAGGGGAGTGGGTGTGGCAGGAGTGATAGTGGGGAGAGGAGCGATGTTATTTCAGCAGAGGGAGGAGTGGGAGGAGTGGGAGGAGGAGGGGGAGGAGGAGCAGGCATAGGGGAAGGGCATGAGGTAGATTGTGGCTCAGGCAGCCATGAGATTGACTGTGGACATGTTGTGTGTGCGGGAAATGCTGATAATGATGCTGGTGATGCTGCTGCTGCTGATGCCGATGCTGCTACTGATACTGTGGCTACTGATGCTGCTGGTGCTGATGTTTCTGCCGCTGCCGCTGCTGCTGATGCTGATAATGCTGACACTGATGCTTATGCTGCTGCTGCTACTAATGCTGCTGCTAATGCTGATACAGATGCTGCCGACGCCTCTGATTTTCATGTTTCTGCTGCTGCTTCTGCTGCTGATGATACTGATGTCGATGCTGCTGCTGATGATGATGGTGCTGCTCATGTTGATGCTGCTGTGCCTGATGACGCTGCTGGGCCTGATGACGCTGCTGGGCCTGATGACGCTGCTGGGCCTGATGACGCTGCTGGGCCTGATGACGCTGCTGGGCCTGATGACGCTGCTGGGCCTGATGACGCTGCTGGGCCTGATGACGCTGCTGGGCCTGATGACGCTGCTGGGCCTGATGACGCTGCTGGGCCTGATGACGCTGCTGGGCCTGATGACGCTGCTGGGCCTGATGACGCTGCTGGGCCTGATGACGCTGCTGGGCCTGATGACGCTGCTGGGCCTGATGACGCTGTTGGGCCTGATGACGCTGCTGGGCCTGATGACGCTGCTGGGCCTGATGGATGTTTGTTTGGAGTGCATGTGGAGGGATGCAATACGCAGTCAGCACCGGCAGAAGAAGCAGCAGCAGCAGCAGCAGCAGCAGCAGCAGCAGCAGCAGCAACAGCAGCAACAGCAGCAGCAGATGGTGACAGTAACGTTGATGACAGCAATGACGAGCGTGACAATAACGAGGGTGAGGGTGACAAAAATGAGGGTGACAAAAACGGGGGTGACAATCGCGATTGTGACACCAAAAAGGATGGCAGCATCCAGGGTGACAATAGTGAACGCGAGAGTATGTTAGGTTCGGAGAATCTGGACCTTCTGCAGTTTGACGAGATCTCCCGAGCCAAGCAGGCTCGGCGGCAGTGCCATGCCGGCCGCCGTGGGTGCAGCTTTGGACGCTCGGGATGACATGGCAGACGCCGAGGTTGCACTGGAGGAAGCTTCCAAGGAAGTTGCACAGCTCACGGCATGTACTGACACCGAGAATAAAAGCACGAGTCTGGAGGGGCTTACAAGGGGGGAAGGGTTTACTGGTAACCAGGCAGGCATTACGGTAACCGTTGACGGGGAAGATGAGGGGAGCAGTATGGGAAGCAAGGGTCTTGAAGTCAAAGGAGAGGGGAAAAGGAAGATGGGGGATGGGGAGGAGGGAGTGACTGAAGGAGAGGAGGATAATGCTGGAGGGGAGGAGTTGGGGGGGAGTATTGTAGCGAAAGCTGACGAAGCGGGCAGTGGGGAGTCTACAAAGGATGTGAATCTGTCTTCTGCCCGTTCTTCTGCCCTAGCTGCCCTGGAACTAGCTCAGCTTGCCCGCAACGAAGCCGCTGCCCGAATGCGGAACCAGCGGCGCCGGGCAGCTGCGAAAGTTTCGGAGCTGGAAGCTGCCCGGTCCCTCTACACCACGCTGCTTAGGGCAAAAGAAAAACGGGTCGCTGAAATAAACAGTGCTGCTTATGGGTTGATTGGGGACATGAAGGCAGCAACTGGGTGTGTAACACCGGGTGTGGTAACCCCACGAGGGGGGTCTGCTGCTAGTAGCGAATTGCCAGATGTGCAACACTGCACAGATGGTGTAGAGGTTGACTATAATGAAGAGGGCTACTAGTGGAAGAAAGTGCGTAGGGTATGGGATAATGGTAGATAGTAGGCACACTTATTTCATCTGAAAAAGCAACTCAGATTTGTTGCAATACTTTTGAAACTACAGCTACAGTCGGGCGTTTTCTTTGTCTGACACAGGCAAAACTAACAGAGTAAGAACCATCGAGTAAAAAGGCTACCGTAGGTTGGCCTGCTACACTGAACTGCAAATAATCGCCCGATTTACATTTAAGATAAAGTCCTCATGAGACGTCTAAAAAATCATCGAACCGTTGCCCAAACACCAGTCAATCATCTATACCAACATCTTTGTAAATCTTCAGGAAGGTTGATCGAGCCTATGATCACCTCAGGAAGGTTCGCAGAGAGTGTGTTGCAGCGGAAGTATTGACCTCAGGCCAGAGTGAAAATAAAATTGACTGAGATGATTAAAACAAAGGCATACATATGTTTATATAATAGTACAAGGGAAAACAAAACGACCTAGACTAGTCATGTACTCTAAGGGGTACATTCCCTCATTGTAGCGAAATCCAACCATGCGACTCCAGACGGTTACGGACCTGTTCCCGCCTAAATCCTCTCTCCTGCAGCTGCTCGACGGTCCAGATGCTGCCAACCGTACGCGACTCTTCGCGTCATTCCGACCTTTCGCCTTCGTGCTCTTCATTGTGTTCTTTGCTTGCTACTGATAAGAGTGCACAATACTGTTGAGAGGAGCCCTGCATGTGCATGGGCGAAATCTGGAGCTTCTGCGCAGGCCGGGCCAAGAACCTCGTGCATAAGGAGCAAGGTTGCCTGTACAAGGGGTGTACCGGGGAACCCGTGCACGAGCAACTGTAGCATCCGCAGGTGCAGCGGAAACATCTCCTGCACAGGTGCAGGGGGCGCAGCTGGTGCAGAGGTTCGCGAAAGTTCATCCGCGCAGGGTCGCGTCCGACCCTGCGCACCCTCGCGAATGTACAATTGAATTGCGGCGAGAGATTCAATGTGCGCGAATTTCGACCAATGAGGGCTCACGGAATTTCGACCAATCAGGTCTTGTACCCGCCAGGAGAAATTGAACCAGCAATGGAAAGAGAACCTGCTACACGTTTTTGTAACCACAAAAACGTGCACACCTATGCATGGTGTACAACCTGTGCAACTACTTAGTTCGGTGAAAAATACATGGGCTTGTTTTTTTACCTGCCATTGTTGCGTTGGCAAGGCACATGCTTGGCAGTTAGTTAAACGTTCCTCTTGGAACGTTTCTGCAGGGTTCCTTTGATCTAGTATATTGGTTCAATTTTTTCTTGTACTCTACTTGTTCAACTCCTTTGCTTAGTGAAACCTATGCTTGGATTCTACTAAGTCAACAACAACTCTGTTAAGAGCAACAGCCTGAATTCCACCCTTCGCGCCATCACGCAATTCTGATCTTCCCCGTAGGTTAGAATTTTCCGCATGGTGCGGTGAGCGTGGATCGAACACGCGACCTTCAGATAGAAGCCGACGTTTGCACTTACCTAAGTCGTTGTTAGGCCGGCAGCGTGTGCATACCATGACGCCTACCCCGGCAGAGGCCGTCACGGTAGAGGATACGCTGGAGGCACGGATAGCTGACGCTAGGAGGCACCACACGGATGGCGAGTTCGGGACGGTCCCTTGGAGGTGCTCGTGTGCAGTGGGCGCACGAGCATCCTTCCCGACCTGGTGCGGATGGTGCGTCCGCCTCTCCTCGACCGATACACAACGAAGGTGGCGTCGACGACGAGGTCGACAGCGGTGACCAAGTCGGCAGCGACGAGGGCTCGCGGATGACGCGAGGAGTGATCAGGGAAGCCGACGACGAAGTCGGCGGAATGCGGGCGCGAGGGATGCGGTCGACGGCGGCTGCAGGCAGCTCGCACGGCGACATCGGCGGACGACGTCGCTCTCCCCAACCAAGTGGAGTCGGGCCGTCGTCGGCGACCCACGTGACCGCTGGTGGGATTGCACCGGCGTACGGGTACTTCAAGTTCTTGCCGGACAAGATCGTCGTGCTCGTGCTGCTGGAAGGTAGGCGCGACCTTATCATGTGGAGGGAGTCGATCGAGCCCCAGATAGAGATCGCCGGGTTGAAGTGCTTCGCCGACGGCGACGTGGTGACGCCGCACGAGATCGACGTCGAGGTGCGGGCGGAATTTCGTGCCGCACACCTGCAGACCTTCATGGTCATTTCGCGGTGCTGTTCGCCGAGGGTGCAGATTGCTCTGAAGCCGTGCCGACTTCGACTGGACGCCAGCCACCAGTCGTGGCGGTTCATCCTGTCGACGTACCAGGCGACCGACGACTTGTAAATCGGCCAGCTGGAGGAGAAGCTGACTCACCTCAGGATGGGCGAGCAGGAGTCGGCGACGGACTACTGCAATCGCGCTCGACGGGTCCTGGCCGACATGCGGATGGCGGGCGTCGACTACACGACAGCGTCCTACATCACACACGTCGTCAAGGGTCTCCCGAGTGGCTACAACCTCATGCGCCGGATGATGGCGATGCCCGGCGTACGTGAGGCCCTCAACGAGGATACCTTGACTAGCCACATCATCAAGGATGAGGCTATGCAGGAGGCTGAGCGGCCCACTAAGCTCCTTCCGCAGGCAAACTACATCGCCCCGACGAAGCAGGATCGTCTGTAGGGGCAGCGGAGGAAGTCTGGCGGAGGTAGTAGCGGAGGTGGGAGGTCGGCGAAGGACGCTGACCGGACGAAATCAACTCGGGACAGTGGTCGTGGCAGCGGTGGTCGACGGCGCGAGTGCTGGGTCTGCGGAAGCGCCGACCACCTTTCCTATGACTGCCCCGACCAAGAGGAGTGTGACGACGATGATCACAAGCTGGCCGCGGGAGGTCGGCCAACGGTCGTCGAATTCGGGACGAAAAGCCGCGCAAGGAGAAGCAGGCGTCGAATAAGGCGTCGTCGACGAAGGACGTCGACTCCTCTAGCGGCAAGGGTCGAGGCGACGGGGAGGCGTCGTGCTCGATGGTCGGCATGGTGGAGCCGACGCTCTCACTGGCGCCGGAGGCTGGCGAGGACTTCACGGCGGTCGCGGCCACCGTGTAGGCAAACCCGACGGTGGTTCTGCTCGACAGCGGCTGCCCGCACCACCTGATGGGGACGAAGGAGGCCTTCGTCGACATGGCGCCAAGTGGCGACGAAAATGTTGAAATATATTTTTCTTATATAAACTACTTGTAGCAGTAGTTAGTGTAGTGTTACATTGTTTGGTGGTGCACCTTGCTTGCTTTGCCTATATCCTTGTACCTTCTCTCTTTATTGCACACTTTTTCTCCTTTGCAACTCTCTCGACATTCCTCTTGAACCCTAAACCTAAGCTACTAAGTTACCATAGCCATGGCTACTAAGCCTAACTAGCCTTAGGACTTTGACATGGTTTCAGAGCATTTACGCTCCTGGCCTGTGGGCCCCCACTTGCTTCCGCTGCCTGTCGTCCTATCGCGCGCCTCGGGCGCGCGGCGTATTTTCCTCGCCGTGCGCCCCAGGCGCGCGGCGATTTTCTGCCCGCCGTGTGCTCGGGGCACACGGCGGTTTTCTGCCCGCCGTGCGCCCCGGGCGCGCGGCGGCTCTCTGCCCCACGTCAGCGCGCGGGCTTCCTGCCCGTTGCGCTGCCCTGCAGGCCGCGCGCGGGCCTGTTCTGCCCGTCGCGCTGCCCTGTGGGCCGCGCGCGGGCCTGCCCTGCACCCGCGACGCCGCCCCTGGACCCCGCGAAGCCGCCCCATGGAGCCCGCCCGCGCCCTGCCTCACCTGCGCATGCCCTCGTGCAGCCGCCCCTGCATCACCCGCGCCTGCCCTCGTGCAGCCGCCCCTGCCTCACCCGCGCCTGCCCTCGTGCAGCCGCCCCTGCATCACCCGCGCCTGCCCTCGTGCAGCCGCCCTGCCTCACCTGCGCCTGCCCTCGTGCAGCCGCCCCTGCATCACCCGCGCCTGCCCTCGTGCAGCCGCCCCTGCCTCACCCGCGCCTGCCCTCGTGCAGCCGCTCACCCGCGCCTGCCCTCGTGCAGCCGCCCTGCCTCACCTGCGCCTGCCCTCGTGCAGCCGCCCCTGCATCACCCGCGCCTGCCCTCGTGCAGCCGCCCCTGCCCTCGTGCAGCCGCCCCTGCCTCACCCGCGCCTGCCCTCGTGCAGCCGCCCCTGCATCACCCGCGCCTGCCCTCGTGCAGCCGCCCCTGCCTCACCTGCGCCTGCTCTCAAGCGGCCGCCCCCGCGTCTGCCCTCGTGCAGCCGCCCCTGCCTCACCTGCGCCTGCCCTCGTGCAGCCGCCCCTGCCTCGCCCGCGCCTGCCCTCGTGCAGCCGTCCCTGCCTCACCTGCGCCTGCTCTCGTGCAGCCGCCCCTGCCTCACCCGCGCCTGCCCTCGTGCAGCCGTGGGGGGAGGGTATGGGGGTGGCGGGTGTGGGGGTGATGAGTGTGGGTGCTACCCTTCCCCTCCTCCTCCTCCCTCTTCGTCTCCCACTGCTGCAGCTGCCGCTGAAGGGGGGTGGATGTGTGGGAGCCGAGGGGAGTGGAGCTAAGGGGGTGTCGTGGGAGTGGAGACAGGGGTGCAGCAAGGGGGTGTGTGAGAAGGGGGTGTGGGACTGTTAGGGGAGGTTGAGCGGAGGTCGCCGTCGTGTCGTCAGCAGCGCCAGTAGTCCGGAGCCCTCGTGCTCTCGGTAGCCCAGCGAGCCTGCTTCGCCAGTGTCAACATATATTTTATATGTGTTGTTTAGGTTAGTCTAGGTGTTACGTTTCTACTTACTTGCATGATTAGGGTTTGCTATATCTAGGGTTGTACTTCACATTTTCTATCAATTCATTCTTATCGTAACATGGTATAGAGCTAGGTTTCCCTTAGGCGATTTTTCCCCTAGGCGATTTTTTCCCTTAGGCGAAATTTCTCTCGATAGTCTATGGGCCCACCACCCGCGCGCCTCGTAGCGACCCATAGCCCGAAGCGCCCTGCCCCGTAGAGCCCGAGTAGGTCGCGCCCCCCCGTCGACATCGCGCGTCACCCGTTTCTGCCCTGCGCCCCACCCGTTTTTGCCGTGCGTCACTCGTTTTCTGCCCCGCGCCCCACTCGTTTTACCCCGCGCGTTTCCCCCCAGCCCTCTAGCGCGTAGCAGACGAACGCGCGTAGCTGCGCGCGCAGCCTTAGTCGCACCCGCAGCTTCGCGCTAGTACGTCGCGGCCGCGCGCACGTGCAGCCCACCGTCTTAACCGCCCCCCAGACCTGAAAACCCGCCATTACAGACCTGAAAACCGCCGCCGAACTTGGAAACCCGCCGCCCCAGACCTGAAAACCGCCGCCCCAGACCTGACAACCGCCGCCCCACCTGGAAACCTGCTGCCCCACCCGTTCCAGGCACCTCACCCGGGATCAGCCGCCCCACCCAGTCCTCTCCACCGCATTGAACCGCACAGAACTGCACATAACTGCACAGAACCGCACAGAACCGCCGCCTTAACAGCTTCCCCACCTGAAAACCACCGCCCCAGACCTGACAACCGCCGCCCCACCTGGAAACCTGCTGCCCCACCCATTCCAGGCACCTCACCCGGAATCAGCTGCCCCACCCAGTCCTCTCCACCGCATTGAACCTCACAGAACCGCACAGTACTGCACATAACCGCACAGAACTGCACAGAACCGCCGCCTCACCCGTAGCCCGCTGCCTTAACAGCTTCCCCACCTGAAACCTGCCTCCCCACGACCTACCACACCCGCCGTCAGTAGCCCCAGCCGATTACACTGCCGCCAGCTACACCAGCAGCAGCATAGGCTGCCCCCAGCGCACCAGCAGCAACGTAGGCTGCCCCCAGCAGAACCAGCAGAACCAGCAGAACCAACAGAACCAGCAGAACCAGCAGAACCAGCAGAACCAGCAGAACCAGCAGAACCAGCAGAACCAGCAGAACCAGCAGAACCAGCAGCAGCGTAGGCTGCCCCCAGCAGAACCAGAAGCGGCATAGGCTGCCACCAGCGCACCAGCAGCAGCATTGGCTGCCCCCAGCAAAACCAGTAGCAGCTAAGGCTGCCCCCAGCAGAGCCAGAAGCAGCATAGGCTGCCCCCAGCGAACCAGCAGCAGCATAGGCTGCCGCCAGAGCACCAGCAGCAGCAGCATAGGCTGCCCCCAGCGAACCAGCAGCAGCATAGGCTGCCCCCAGCGCACCAGCAGCAGCTTAGGCTACCGCCAGCGCACCAGCAGCAGCTTAGGCAACTGCCTGCGCACTAGCAGCAGCATTGGCTGCCCCCTGGAGAACCAGTAGCAGCCTAGGCTGCCTCTCAGCAGAACCAGAAGCAACACAGGTTGCCCCCAGCGCACCAGCAGCAGCTTAGGCTGCCCCCAGCAGAACCAGCAGCAGCATAGGCTCACATGGCATGTACTAGGGTTCTACAGCAGCAGGGTCAGCCGCAGCACTCCCGTCAGTTGGGGCCTGCGGGTCCAAAGTGTGGCGCCCCCAGCAGTGGCTCAGCTAGCAGTGGGCGAGACGTCGGCCCCTGCGGGTACCGGGCCCTGACAGGCCCTGGTGCTGGCACTACCTGCTGGAGTCCTGACCACACTGCGTCCAGCTGCTACCGTCGACTCGACGACCTCCACCGTGAGCGTTTTGGTCCTCACGCTATTACACCGCACTGGCCTTCGCGCCTTCGCCATCGCACTACTGCACCAGTTGAGTCTCACCTGCCTGGTCTAGGACCCTTTCCGGCTGCACGAGTAGAGACCTGTGTTTCCAGTCTTGGTGCGTGTGTTGTTTCCAGTCCCGGCGCCTCTGAGGGTCTTTGTGTAGAAGCTGCAGCTACCACTAGTCTAGCACTAGCCTTTGTAGCTGGTTCGGGTGCGACCCCACAGACTGCACAGCTTTCCTTCACCCTAGATTCTGGAGCGTCCAGCTGTTTCTTTCGCGACTGTACCGACCTCACACCACTGCGCACTCCAGTCACTGTCGCCTTGGCTGACCCCTCTGTGGGACGTGTAGTTGCTAGCAGCACCACCACTCTTCCGTGTCCGGCGGCTCCCTCAGGTTTTCTTACAGGTTACTACACCCCCTCGTTCTCTAGGAACTTGGTGGGTGTCAGTCACCTTCACGACCTAGGCGTAGTCACTACTTTCCCACTGGACGAGCCTGTTGCCTCCTGCACTGTCGGTGCCACTGGGGCGCCCCTGGCCACATTCCACAGAGAGCCGGGATCTGGTCTGTACTCACTACACACTGGGTCCCACCACACTGAGTCGGGTCAGGTCAGGTCAGGTCAGGTAGCTGCTGTGTCGTGTGACTGTCGGTCCCTCACCCACCCGTCGGTCCTCTGGCACCACCGTCTAGGTCACCCGTCGTTCCCGCGTCTCAGTAGGATGGCACGTTACCGTCTGGTCTCAGGTCTCCCAGGGTCGCTTGCACCGCTTCCCCGCTCGCCTGCGCCGCTGTGCACTCCTTGCGTCGAGGGTCGGCAGCGCGCTGCCCCTCACTCCTCCTCGTTCCCCCCCACCACGGCTCCCTTCGAGACCCTGCACTTGGACGTCTGGGGCCCCTCTCCGGTCCTTGGCCCACGTCAGGAGCGCTACTTCCTGATTGTGGTGGACGACTACTCCCGCTACACCACGGTTTTCCCCTTGCGACGGAAGGCCGACGTGCCTACCGTCCTCGAGAAGTGGCTACTAGCGTGGGGTGGCGCCCAGGGCCTGTGTGGGCTTCGCCTACACTCGGACCGTGGTGGTGAGTTTTCTTCCACTCGCCTGGAGACGTTCTGTCAGGGTCGGGGGATCATCCAGTCTTACACGCTACCAGCATCACCGCAGCAGAACGGGGTAGCCGAGCGACGCATCGGCCTGGTCATGGAGGTTGCCCGGACCTCCATGTGCCATGCCGGTGCCCCCCAGTTCTTGTGGCCCCAGGCAGTCCGCTACGCCGCGCACCAGCTGAACCTGTGGCCCAGTGACGCACGGCCAAGGGTGACGCCGGTCTCCCTTTGGACAGGTTCTCCGGGCGTAGCAGCTGACTTCCGCGTCTGGGGTTGTCTGGCTCACGTTCGCGCCCCTGGCGCGAACAAGTTGTCTCCGCGCACTCGTGCCTACGTCTTTCTTGGCTTCCCTTTGGACGCCTCCGGCTGGGTGTTCTACGACCCGGTCACCTACCAGTTCTTCGCTTCGCAGGACGTCACGTTCGACGAGTCTGTCTGTTACTACAGGAGTCGCCCCCACCGAGGTACTCAGGCCTTTTTCCCCCCGCTGTTCCTCACCCTTGAGCCCCCACCAGTCGCCCCGGTAGCCCCCCCCCCTTCGCGTCCTGCCCCGTCAGGTGTGTCGCACGTCACTCCGCAGTCTTCCCCCCCGCAGCGTCCAGTCCCTGTCGTGTCTGGGGGTGCGGGAGGTGCAGTTGCGGAGGGTGAGGGTACTGGGGCTGCAGGAGCTGGTGGTGTCGGCTCTGGGGGTGCAGGGGTTGTGGGCGTGGAGGTCACTCCTGTGGAGGACACGGCAGCCTCGACTCGGCGGCCTCGCCCTGCCTCACCCCCTGGCTTCCCGTCCGTCCCGCAGTTTCCTCCTCCTTCTTCTCTGCGGTCGGTTGCTGCGGAGCCTGGGGGTGTTCCTGCGGGAGGTACTGGAGGCCCCGGGGGTGTCGGTGGTGGAGGTGCTGGTTCTGAGGGTGCTGGAGCTGGAGGCACTGGCACTGTGGCGCCTACACCGCGCACTGTAAGTTTCCTGACCCGTGAGCAGCGTCTCCTCCGGTTGGAGAGGGAGGAGCGTGAGCGATTTGAGAGGGCACAGCAGCAGCAGCAGCAGCAGCAGCAGCAGCAGGAGAGAGTAGAGGAGGAGTCACAGCAGCAGCACGAGAGGGTAGCGCAGGAGTCCCGGTCGCAGCAGCGGGTGCAGCTGCAGCCGCAGCAGGAGAGGGTAGAGGAGGAGTCACGGCCGCACCAGGAGAGGGTAGAGCAGGAGTCCCGCCCGCAGCAGCAGGTGCAGTTACAGACACAGCAGGAGAGAGTAGAGGAGCAGTCACGGCCGCACCAGGAGAGGGTAGAGCAGGAGTCCCACCCGCAGCAGCAGGTGCAGTTACAGACGCAGCAGGAGAGAGTAGAGGAGGAGTCACGGCAGCAGCAGGAGAGGGTAGCGCAGGAGTCCCGGTCGCAGCAGCGGGTACAGCTGCAGCCGCAGCAGGAGAGGGCAGAGGCGGAGCCACAGGAGCAGCAGCAGGGGCCGGTACCGTCGCAGCAGACGCCAGAGGAGGCGGAGCAGCAGCGACTGCGACTACGCGACCTCCCCGACCCAGCACCTGCACGCTTTGTTCGTGGTCCCCTGTCGTCCCCTCCTGTTCCACCAGTTGAGTCCCTTTCCTCCTCCCAGTGGACTCGTCGTCCTCCCCTCAGTCGTGCTGTGTCTCCACAGCCCCGTCGGTCCCGTTACCGTGCAGACGGTCCGTTTCACCTTGTTCTCCGCTCTCGTGTTCCACCTCCTCCTGTCCTTCCACAGCCCCCTGAGTCGTCCCTCACTGTGCTTCACGACCCGTTGTCCGACTACCTCCGTGCCTCCCGTCCTGTCGTCTCCCGTGTTTTGTCCGCGTTGGTCACTCACCCGACTGCACCTCTGTCGTCTGTCTCAGCACTTGTTACCACTGTCTCTGGCTTTGCCTCTTCCCACCGCCTTGACTACGCCGCTCACTTGGTGAGTGGCCCTGCACGTTCTCCGTCCTCTGGGGGTGCTCCTGTCTTTCCCCTGGAGGTCGTAGAGGACAGGCAGTTCGAGCTTGGTTTTCTTGCGGCCGTTGTTCCTCATCTCTGCGCCATGCTGCTTGCCCCTGAGGGGGATCCAGACGCCCTTGACATCCCGATCCCTCGCACTCACGCCGAGGCGGTCTCGGGACCCTGGGCTTCGTACTGGATAGCAGCTGAGGAGGCAGAGATGGCATCTTATAGGTCCACAGGCACTTACGTCGACGCAGTCCCACCACTTGGGACGAATGTCGTCAGTGGCCGATGGCTCTACAAGGTGAAGCGGCCGCCTGGATCACCACCTGTGTTCAAGGCACGCTATGTTGCGAGAGGCTTCAGTCAGCGAGAGGGGGTGGACTTCTTCCAGACCTTCGCTCCCACCCCGAAGATGAGTACTCTTCGGGTGTTGCTGCATATTGCAGCCCAGCGCGACTACGAGTTGCACTCCTTGGACTTTTCCACCGCGTTCCTTCAGGGGAGCCTGCACGAGCAGATCTGGCTGCGTCGCCCGCCTGGCTTCACTGGCTCTTTCCCACCTGGGACCCAGTGGCAGCTGCGTCGACCAGTCTACGGCCTGCGTCAGGCCCCACGTGAGTGGCACGACACACTTCGCTCGACCCTTGCAGCTCTTGACTTCTTTCCGTCGTCTGCTGACCCGTCACTGTTCGTTCGCCGTGGCTCGACCCCGTTCTTTGTCCTGGTCTACGTCGACGACCTAGTGTTCGCCACTCCCGACCGACGCGCGCTGGCCTCCGTGAAGGAGGAACTGCAGAGGAGACACACTTGCACTGACCTTGGTGAGCTGCAGCACTACCTTGGCCTGCAGATCACCAGGGACAGGGCAGCTCGCACCATTACGCTGACTCAGTCGCATATGGTCGAGCAGATCCTCACGCGGTTTCGCTTCCCGTTCTCCAAGGTACAGCTCACCCCTCTTGGTGTGGATCATGGGCTCACGGCTCCACCTTCGGACGAGTCATTTGAGTCCAGTGGTCCATATCCTGAGCTGGTGGGTTGTCTCATGTACCTGATGACCTGTACTCGCCCAGACCTAGCTTACCCTCTTAGCGTCCTTGCGCGCTTTGTTGCGCCTGGGAGACACCGACCTTCCCACTGGTACGCTGCTAAGAGGGTGGCGAAGTATGTGGCGAGTACATCAGGCATGGGACTTGTCCTTGGAGGGAAGCAGCCAGTTACACTCACAGGTTACTCGGACTCGTCGTGGGCCGACGACGCGGAGACGCGTCGGTCTACACAGGGGTACTCCTTTAGCCTCGGGGCAGGTGCTGTTTCGTGGCGGTCGACTCGGGCGTCGTCTGTCGCCGGTTCCAGCTGTGAGGCAGAGGTGTACGCTGCGGCCATGGCCGCTCAGGAGCTTCGCTGGCTGTCTTTCCTTCTCACCGACCTTGGTGAGCGGCCTCGCTCTCCCCCAGTCTTGTTCGCCGACAACAGGTCTGCTGTCCTGTTGTGTGAGGAGCCCCGACTGGTTGGGAAGGCGAAGCACATCCAGCTTCGTTACTTCCTTCTGCGTGAGTTGCAGCAGCGTGGACAGGCACTCGTTCGACGTGTGGTCTCTGAGGCCAACACGGCAGATATCTTGACCAAGGCGTTGCCGCCTTGTGACCACCAGCGTTTCTGCACCCAGCTTGGCCTTGTGCCTGCCCGTCCTCACTTGCTTGCTTAGAGATGCCTTGTTCTGCATGTCTTGTACTCTTGCATCTCTTTATATTTGCTATGTACCTGCATGTGGACTGGCCTTGTGGCCCCTTGCTTGCTCTCGGAGTGTGTGGTGACTTTGAGCTCCACCCTGAGATTTGTCTTGTTCTTGTAGACTGGTCTTGTGACCGTTGCTTGCTCTTGTTGTTTCTACAGGACTTCCGTCACCTAGACTATGGGGGTGTGTCAACATATATTTTATATGTGTTGTTTAGGTTAGTCTAGGTGTTACGTTTCTACTTACTTGCATGATTAGGGTTTGCTATATCTAGGGTTGTACTTCACATTTTCTATCAATTCATTCTTATCGTAACAGCCAGTTGCCTGTGGGTCCGTTGCTCCTGCCGCTCGTCGTAGCCGCCGAGCCAGATACTCCCGTAGTCCGGTGCCCTCGTGCGCTCGGTAGCCACTGTGCGCGCCGCTCCTGTTGCCCGTGTGACTGCGGCTTCACCTGACGCCTCCTATCTCCACCACTCTCACAGTCCCTCCTCCTCCTCACTTCCCCTCTCCTGCTGCGTTTGGTGTACCCCTTCAGGGGCTGTCTCTGCATTGGCTTCCTGCTGCAAGCAGTTTAGGGGGTGTGTTGAAATATATTTCTTATATAAACTGCTTGTAGCAGTAGTTAGTGTAGTGTTACATTGTTTGGTGGTGCACCTTGCTTGCTTTGCCTATATCCTTGTACCTTCTCTCTTTATTGCACACTTTTTCTCCTTCGCAACTCTCTCGACATTCCTCTTGAACCCTAAACCTAAGCTACTAAGCTACCATAGCCATGGCTACTAAGCCTAACTAGCCTTAGGACTTTGACAGTAAAACATGTGCGTGGCTTCAACAGGTCTCTGCAGACCGTCGAAGGTCGCGGCACCGTCGCTCTGCAAGGGGAGGCCGGGAAGCTGGTTCTCGTCCCTAACGTGCTCTACGCCCCGGGCATGCAGGCGAACCTGCTGTCAGCCGGCCAGCTGAAGGACAGCGGTGTGAAGCTGCAGGACGACGGCAACGATACACTGCTCGTCTCAGCGGCGGGGACGTGCTTGGTCGGGCGAAGTACACCGGCCGGGTCCTCTGCACCAACCTTCGACCTTGCATGACGAAGTCGACTTCGACGTCGACCGAGGTGGTGGCTCTGCGGACGATCGCATCGGCGACGAAGTCGACGCCGGACAGGTGGCACGCAAGGCTCGCGCGCGTTGGCGTCGACACCATCAAGAGCTCGGCGAAGCACGAAGTCGCCGCCGGCCTGGACATCAAGCCGTCGACCGGGACCGACTTGTCGTGCGTCTCCTGTGTAGGCGGGAAACTTGCGCAGCATACCTTCCCCGACAAGGACTCTGACGCGGAGAAGGCCCTGGCCGTGGTGCACATTGACCTGTGCGGGCCGTTCCGAGTGGCCGCCTAAGATGGCAGCTTCTACTTCCTTCTTCTTAAGGACCGGAAGACGCGCTACGTGTGGGTGAGGCCGGTCGCCAAAGGAAAGCGACGTCCTGCAAGCGTTCGAGAAGTGGTTGCTGGTCGTGGAGAGGCAAACCAAGAAGTCGGTGATGATGCTCCGCTCTGGCCGCGGAGGCGAGTTCCTTGGGAAAGACTTCACCAACTTCGTCGACGGCAAAGGAATCGTCCACGACCTGACCTGGTACACTCCGCAGCAGAACGGCATGGCGGAGAGGGAGATGCGCACGGTCGTCGAGGCCGTGCGGACGATGCTGCTGCACATGGGCATGCAGCACCACTGGTGGCACCTCGCCCTGAGGCAGGCCGTCTGGGTGCGCAACTGCTTGGAGCGGTCGACGCTGCCGCCGGGGACGACGCCGCACATGCTGACCGGCAAGAAGCCCGACCTCACGCTGGCGCGAGTGTGGGGCTGCATGGTGCAGTTCATGGTCCTCGAGCAGCAGCCTGGAGGGAAGTTGGCGCCGAAGGCCTGGTGGGGGCTCCATCTTGGTGTGTTGCCGGAAAGCAAGGGATGGGAAGTGCTCGACCTGATCGACAACAAGATGGTCACGACGGTTGAGGCCATCTTCTACGAGACGCTGTCGCTGGAGGTGTGGAAGGTGACGCATGGGCCGGCGTCGGAACGGACGCGGACCCACTCGCCGACGGACTCCTCGACGGCGACGTTCCCACTGCTCGCCAAAGTTGATGAGCCTGTTGACGAGTACGTCGAGGACGTCCATCCTACCCCTCCTCCTCCTACTCCTGCTGTGTCACCCCTTGTCACCTTGCCTGAGTTGACACCGTCGTCGGCCACCGGCGATGAGGGGAGCCTTGGGACGTCGCATGTGGCGACGATCAGTGGCATCGCCGGCGGCCGACGTGACGTCAAGCTCGTCGACGAGGGTGCGAAGCCGTCGACGACAGGGGAGCAGCGGGCGGGTCGTTGATAGGGGAGCTGTCGACGAAGGAGGCGTCCGCAGAGGAGCCGCCGACAGGGGAGCAGCTCGACGAGTCGTCGAACGATGTTGTGGAGGTTGTTGGTGATCCCGGCAACGATGAAGGGGAGCTGTCCGCAGAGGAGCAGTCCACTGACAGCGACGTGGTGGAAGTCAAAGCCGACGAGCCAAAGCTGCGACGTTCCACTTGTTCCAACTTTGGCAATCCTCGCGAGAAGCTGAGCTATTACGCTTGCCTGCCACCGACCTCCTACCTGTCTGAGCTCGACCCCGACGTACATGCCGACCCAGAGCACCGCCGGGACATCGCGACGATGACGGTGAAGGAGGCGTTGGCGAGCTGGAAGTGCAAGGCGGTGAAGGCCGCCATGGACGAGGAAATTCGCAGCCTCATCGCCAACGGCACATGGGAGCTAGTCGAACATCCGCGCGGGGTGAACATCATGAAGAACCGGTGGGTGCTGATGACGAAGTACCACATCGACGACACGGTCGCCCGCGAGAAGGCGCGCTTGGCCGTAAAGGGCTTCACGCAGGTGTACGGTGCTGACTACGACGAGACGTACACTCTGGTCGGAAGCTACGTCACGCTGAGGATCTTCCTCAGCATCATCGCCTTCCTCGACCTCCACCTGATGCAGCTCGACATGAAGAAAGCATTTCTGCAGAGCAAGCTTGACAGAATGCTATACATGTACCAGCCGGACTACTACGACGACTGTACCTGCCGGGTGTGCAAGCTGCCGAAGAGTCTGTACGGGCTGAAGCAGTCGCCGCTGCTGTGGTACTCGGCGCTCGACGCAGTGCTGAACGGTGCCGACTGGAAGAAGAGCAAGGTCGACGAGGCTCTCTACTTAAAGGTCGGCGACGACGGAGTGACCTGCTGAGTGCTGGTCTACATCCACGACCTGCTCACCGCCAGCAGCAGCCTTGCTATGGTGAAGGAGCTGAAGGAGCTGCTGGAGGCTGCATTTGAGCTGCGCGAGATCAGCCCGGTCGAGAAGTATCTCGGGCTGGAAATTGTGCGCGACCGACCTGCGCGGAAGCTGTGGCTTCACCAGCAGACCTACGTTGACAAGCTGCGCACACGCTTCATCCACGAAGAGCAGACCGGGCAGATCCCGAAGATACCGGTCTCCGTCGACGCCTACGCCGAGCTGACATTCGACGACGAGGATGCTCGGTCGCGCGAAGAGGAAGAATACCGGCAGAAGGTCGGCTCGCTGCAGCTCGCGGCAACGACGACGAGGCCGGGCATCGCCTTCGCGTGCAGCAAGCTGGGAAGCGGCCTGACGGTGCGGAGCGACAACCATTGGCGTGAGGTTGACCGATGCCTGAACTACCTAGCCGATACCCGTGACACCGCCCTGCAGTTCGGCGGTGGACCAGAGTCGCTGTGTCTGGTGGGCTACGTGGACGCCGACGACGCGAGCGACAAGCAGAACTGGACGAGCGCAGGCGGCTACGTGTTTGTCTCCAGAGGGGCCACATCTTCCTGATCGAGCCAGCGCATCAAGTGCGCGACGCTCTCGTCGACCGAGTCGGAGTACGTCGCGGCCAGGGAAGCCGGCAAGGAGGCTCGTCGACTTCGCTTCCTCCTTGCAGAGTTCCAGGTGCTCGACGACGGGACGCCGACTAACCTTCGTGTGGAAAACCAGTCGGCCATCACGGTCGCTGAGGGCTTGGGGCTGAAAGGCAACCTCAAGCATATGGAGCGACGCTACGCCTCATTGCAGAAGATGGTGAAGCGCGGGAAGTTCGTATTGCGGTACATCCCGACCAACGAGCAGCCGGCAAACTTCCTGACGAAGGCGCTGCACTTTCCGGCCTTCAACCGGTGCTCCGTCGCGATCGGCCAAGTTCGTCAGGCCGACGTCGGCGACGGTGACAACGACGTGCAGAAGTAGGTGCCATGTCCTTCAACATGGCTGGTGCGGTGAAATGTTGCGCGACCACGAACGCGCCGACAAAGTTCATTTCGTCACCCTGTACTCTACGATAGCTAGTTTCCTTTTGCAGAGTGTTAATCTCCTTTGTGCCCATGCGCTAGCAGGGCAGGGAAGTGTTGAGAGGAGCCCTGCATGTGCATGGGCGAGATCTAGAGCTTCTGCACAGGCTGGGCCAAGAACCTCGTGCACAAGGAGAAAGGTTGCCTGTACAAGGGGTGTACAGGGAAACCCGTGCACGAGCAACTGTAGCATCCGCAGGTGCAGCGGAAACATTTCGTGCACTAGCGCTGGGGGCGCAGCTGGTGCAAAGGTTCGAGAAAGTCATATGCGCTAGGTCGCGTCCGACCCTGCGCACCCTCGCGAATGCACAATTGAATTTCGACGAGAAATTCAATGTGCGCGAATTTCAACCAATGAGGGCTCAGGGAATTTCGACCAATCAGGTCTTGGCGGAAATTGTACCCGCCAAAAGAAATTGAACCAGCAACAGAAAGAGAACCTGCTACGTTTTTGTAACCACAAAAACGTGCACACCTATGCATGGTGTACAAACTGGGCAACTACTTAGTTAGGTGAAAAATACATGGGCTTGTTTTTCACCTGCCATTGTTGGCAAGGCACATGCTTGGTAGTTAGTTAAACGTTCCTCTTGGAACGTTTTTGCAGGGATCCTTTGCTCTTATATATTGGTTCAATCTTTGCTTGTACTCTACTTGTTCAACTCCTTTTCTTGGTGAAACTTATGCTTGGATTCTACTAAGTCAACAATAACTCTATTAAGAGCAACAGCTTGGATTTTACCCTTCGCGCCATCACGCGATTCTGATCTCCCCCGTAGGTTGCAATTCTCCACTAACACTTCTCATTTTATGATTCGCTAATTGGTTGTGCATCAATAACATCAGCAGCAGCATCAGCAGTAGCGTAAACAGTTCCACCATCAACCGTATTGAAAATTTGGGTGGTGGAGGTGGGTTGAGAAGGGAGTTGTCCGGGAAGAGTCTATCAAAATAGGTTCTTAACTCAAGCCTTAGTTGCTTAGGGTTTGGGTAGGAAGGTTGAGTGTCGAGAGTGATTGAACAAAGAAGTGGGTGCACTATAGCATGTGGGTACAAGTTATAGGCAAGAATGCAAGGGGTGCACCACCAACATTAGGCTACACTACACTATGTTAATGCAAAGGGCAGTTATATAGAAATATGTTTCTTGACACGCCCCCATAACTGCCAACAGCAATAACAATGTGAAGTTGACGCCCCCTGAAGGGGTACACCAAACAGAGTGCGCAGCGGACGAAGGAGAGAAGTACCAAGGAGGAGGTGAGAGAGAGAGAGAGAGACAAGCAAGCGGTGAAGCCGCCGGGGTGGGCGGCGGAGGAGGCAGCACGGACAAAACACGGCATGTACACGGGAAGGCCGGGGTGGGTGGGATGCTTCGGCATGGCGGTGGAATCGTACGGGGCAATGGCGAAGGATACGCAGCGATTCTTCAGGCTCCTGGGCACGACAGGAGCCAAGAAGAGGTTCAGACAGGGGAGGTCAACCGCGGTTGCCTCTAGGCTCACCGCCCACTACCGACAGCGTTGGTCGGTGCTCCTCCAGCGCTGCCAAGCCAACGCCCTGCTCGCCAAGTCGAACAGGGCAGCGGAGGCAGAATACCCACAGGGCCCCTCTGACCCGTGGGAGCCTCAGCTGGGGGACCTGTGGCAGGTCCTGGAGGACGGGTACGTCCAGGACTGGAGCTGGGGAGAGTAAAGGCCTGAGAGGCCGATGAGGTGGCAAGGGTAGCCTGCGGCGGGGTGGATGGCCCTACAAGTGGATAGGGGGCTTGGGTGGTATATCTAGGACTAAGGCCACGAGTCAAAGGCCGTGCACGCTTGCTTGCTTAGGATGGATGCTTACTCATATCCTAGATTTGCTTGCATGCTTGCCAGGACTAGCTCTCACCCTGCCTGTACCATCCTTTACATCAATGAAGGACCGCTTGAGAGAGAGAGAGAGAGAGAGAGAGAGAGAGAGAGAGAGAGAGAGAGAGAGAGAGAGAGAGAGAGAGCGAGAGAGAGATGGCTTGGGGTTAGTCCTTAGCCGTTTTCCTGCCTAGTTCCCTAGTATAAAGTCCTTAGATGCACCCTTTTGAGCTCATTCTTCATTGGTGAGTTCAGTTCACCCTCCAAAATCGGACGCTCGTTCGAGATAGAGCGAGAGAGAGAGAGAGAGAGAGAGAGAGAGAGAGAGAGAGAGAGAGAGAGAGAGAGAGAGAGAGAGAGAGAGAGAGAGAGAGAGAGAGAGAGAGAGAGAGAGAGAGAGATGGCTTGGGGTTAGTCCTTAGCCGTTTTTCAGCCTCTTAGTCCTAGTCCTTAGTCCTTAGCCGTTTTCCTGCCTAGTTCCCTAGTATAAAGTCCTTAGATGCACCCTTTTGAGCTCATTCTTCATTGGTGAGTTCAGTTCACCCTCCAAAATCGGACGGCTCGCGCCGGCCGCCTTCGGCGGCCGCCGCTCGCTAGCGCGGCCTTCGGCCGCGCGTGAGGGGTGGCAAGGTCATAGGGAACAAGGACTATAGCAAGGGGAAGTACAACATGCAGTACTAAATAGCACACACCACCAACAACACCCCCTGGTGCGGAGTAACCACCATGGGGAAGCCCAAGGCCGTGCCTGCCGCCAAGGGGGCCAGCAAGGGGAAAACCGCGGCTACTCGGCGAGTATCCAGCAAAGCCTCCCGTCCATCCAGCGCAGGACGGATGCGGCTGCAACAAGGCCGAGAGGGGCCCCACGGGCTGACTCAGCAAGCCGCAACATCGCCCCGGGGCCGGGCCCGAGCGCTGCACCAGGGGCGCCCGGCACAAGGCCGATCAGGGGGAGGTAATGCAACATCTCAGTTGCCGCTGCCACTGCCGCCGACTGCTCCGATGGTTCCATCCCCCCAACCTCGACACTCTGGCGCGCCAAACACACATGGAGCTGGTCCAGGACATACGACAGCAGAGTTAGGCACGTCCCCACGTGCATTACGCGCTGCTCGACGTGGAGAGGCGTCGCAGCAACACGAGCAGCAGCAGCACGAGGGGCGGGCGGGACGGGAGGGAACAGTAGCACTTGGGGAGTTGGCGGCTGATGCAGCTGAGGCTGGGGCAGCGGAAACTGGTTTGTCGGCGGCTGCTGTTGCTGCTGAGCCCGGAGCAGCGGCGCTGCTGGAGGAGACCGACGTGGCCGCTGCGGCTGAGGTGACGGGGACGGCGCGGGAGGGGGCACAAACGGCTGGGACGGCGGGGGGAGCATCTGCTGCCGAGACTGCTGCCGCCTCTGACGGCGGCTTAATTTCGCCCGCTGAGGTACGCCCGACTGCGCCGCCGCTACATGTGGGCGGGGGTCGGGCCGCGGAGGAGAGTCAGATGGTACCGGAGCCGGCTGCATCCCCGTCACCGCTCGGGACGGCTGAGGTTGCTGCGGTCGTGGCGGAGGCAGCGAGGCGACAGCAATTACCCCCGAACGAAGAGACGGCGCCGCCTGCCGCTGAGTCCGCCGGAACACCTGTTGCTGCCGTGGCCGCAAACAGGCAGGGGCACGGCCGGGCGGGGAGCGGTAGACCGGGTCCCGGGACTGGCGCCGCTGCTTGCGCCGCTCGCGGGAAGAAGCTCCGCGCCCAGCCAGCACCGAGGCGGCCCGGAGCAGGGCTGGGACCTGGCGTCCCAGGACCCCTCTTGGGCTGGTTGCTGCAAGGGCAGTCGCCACAAGTGCTAGCGCATCCGTCGCCATCTCACGTCGGAGCGTCTGTGGCGAATTCCGCCGCGCAGACAACGACGCAGGCTGCGCCAACGCAGGCGCCGGGAATTCAGGTCGGCAGTAACAATGGGGAGCCGGCGGTGACAGGTACAACAGCAGCAGCAGCAGGCACGAACGTAGCGGCGGCGGCTGTAGGGACCAGGCGGTCGGCACGGTTGGGAGCGATAACCTGGGGACCACCACGGGATGGCCGTACGCCGTGGATGCCGGCGGGCCGCGGTGGCAACGGAGTGGCGGAAACGGCGGGCGCGGCTGGGCGGGGACAACGAGGGGTTTTGCGCGGGGGGATGAGAGGCGGACGGGGAGGGCGCAACCAACCACCCAGATCGGAAATCCCCGCGAGGACTGGTCCCTGGCGGGAGCGTCACGCCAGGCCTGAAAGAGTGATCCTGCAGACGAATGAGGGACAAGAAGCTTCTGACAACCCCGGGGCCGACCCAGAGTTTATGGCTGGGGAGGAGGAGACCTCTGAAGAAATCTCGTTGGAAGACGAGGAGGCACCCAGGAGGAGGAACAACCCTGAACCTCAAACCGGGGCGGCGGGGGGGGGTATTCCTAGCAACCCAGCGGTAGGAGGAGCACCTGCCACGGAGGAGACTGACGTGCCTTCGTCGGCCGACCTGGCCGGCGACGACGCCATCTGGCACATGGCGGGGGAGTGGAATGTAGACGTGCTTCAGCGAGGGGACCAGCCATTCCTCGTCCGCCGGCTGCCACCACACCTCCTGGACAGATACTGTCTGTGCATGCTGGCAGCACTCATTCGCCTGGATAAAAATCCCAGCTGCCCAGGTGGTTGGATGGTGCTGCTGTTCCTTCCGAGGCTCACCCTCAGGCCTGCGCCCGAACCTGTCTTGGGGAGTCGCTGGGCAGCGATTGAAGCTAGGCTGCACAAATTCCAACGAGGCGAATGGTCCGAGCTCTTCGAGGAAGCAGGAGTCATCCCCGACACAGGAGCCCCGGTACGGCACCAGCCTGACGAGGAAGGGGTTTGTGCACGAGCGGAGGGGTTAGTTAAAAAAGGAAACATTTCGAAAGCGGTAGCGGCTCTGCGAACGTCCCCCCTAGCAGAAGCAACCCCGGCTACACTTGAAGCTCTGCAAGCGAAACACCCTGCAGCGGGTAGCCAGATACCAGCGTGGGTTACCGGAATCACAGAGTCAGAACTGGCGGTTTCGCTGGACTCGCTTCGCGAAATCCTGGCGAAGTGCCCGAATGGTGTTGGGGCGGGACCCTCTGGTACTTGTTTTGAACACCTCCTAGACCCCGCCCTAGCTAACGAAGAGCTGCTGCTGTTTTTCGCCAAGATGGTAAATCGGCTGCTCAGCACTTTCCAGGCCTCCCACGTAAGGAAATTGCTACTGCCTTCCCGTCTGATCGCTCTAGAGAAGCCGAATGGGGGAGTGCGGCCTATAGCAATAGGCGAAACCCTGCTACGCATAGTGGCGAAGGCGGCGCTGCATACCCTTGGGCCCAAGATTAGGGATTTTTTCTTACCAGTTCAGTTTGGCGTGGCAGTTCCAGGAGGTGCGGAGTGCATCATCCATACCGTCCGCTCTCTACTCCGTGAGGACAAGACCCGCATTGCCCTCCAGCTAGACATCGAAAACGCTTTTAACAGTGTCGAGCGACGGGCTTTCCTAGGCTCGCTGCAGTGGTCCAACCTGAGCTCGCTACTTCCCCTTGTCCGAAACCTGTACGACGGTCCATCGCCATTGCTCGTAGATGCTCGACTGGGAGTAGACCAAATCCAGAGCTCACGTGGCGTCAGACAGGGAGATCCCTTGGGCCCTCTCTTGTTTGCGGCAGCAATCCAGCCAGCCCTCATGAGCGTCTCGGCGACAACACCGGAAGTGGCAGTGGTAGCCTACGCGGACGACATCACCATTATCGGCCAGCGGGAAGCAGCGTGCCGTGCCTTCACCAAGATAGCGGATGACTTGGCAGAATATGGACTACGCTGCAACATTTCAAAGTCATCGGCGTGGGGAGCTGCGCACGACGGAGAGAACGAGGCAGTCCTATCGGCAGCAACGACTTCTGCACCACCCAAGTCCGGGCGGCACTGGAGGAAGCTGCCTCGCCCCTTCCCCTTGTCTCTCAGCTCAACCCGCAACATGCCATGCTTATAGTCTCCCGCAGCATCTCTCGCCGCATCTCATACATGCTGAGGACTACGCCGGCGACGACCCTGGGCGCAGAGGAGTGGAGGGACTGGAGTGAGGCATTGGTTGGCTCGGCGCTCACAGCTGCAAAGCTTCGCATCCCCAACTCGGAGTTGGAGCAGAGCCTACTGTGGCGACAGGCTACCCTCCCGATTCGGCTGGGTGGTTTAGGAATCATTGACCCTGTCTCGGAGGCCCCGGCTGCCTACATTGCTTCTGTCACGGCAGCGCACACCCTTCTCCAGCACCTGAATCTTCCCCCGGACTGCCTGCTACACAGAGCAACGGCCCTGCTCTCCCACGATTGGAGCCCACCACTGCCGGACAGCAGCACACTGTCGAGCTTAGAGGAGGGGCTGCCAGCTCAGGCACAGGTGGCGCTGGGAGCCTACAGGACGGGGAACAAGGGCACAGGCAGCCTGCAGCTGTGCCTCTCCAAAATCATCAACCAGCAGCGCGCGGTCGAGCTCCTGGGGGACACGGTGGTGGACAGGCCTGGCACCAACAGGGGTCACGCGCTGAGACTGATAAGCCTGAGAGGGACTGGCGCGGGCGACTGGCTACACGCGGTACCAACGAGAGCTGACCCCTCTATTTCCCCTGGTCAGTTCTCGTTGGCCCTGGGCCTACGCTTGGGCATGGAGTTGCCAGTAACTGAGGTGTGCCCGTGCAAACGTGACAACTCAGCGATTGGGGACAAGAGTCTGCCGAACCACCTGCTGCGCTGCCAGGACGGGGGCGATGCAGTCAGAACCCACAACGCCCTAGTCTACGCGGCGCTGCGGATGGCTAATGAAGCGGGCTACAAAACGTTTCATGAGACCTCAGCATTCTCACCGCCAGTCCTCAGGAAACGAGCAGACCTAGCGATAGGGGACCAGGAGTCAGGGGAAACATGGGTGACGGATGTCACCGTGATGGACCCAGTATTACAGAACAGAGATAGCAGGGCCCGCAGGCCGCCTGGGTGGGCCGCGGAGGAAGCCTCACAGAGGAAGCATCGGCTCTATGAAGGGCGCCCCACCTATGCCGGATTCTTTGGGCTGGCTGTCGAGACCTACGGGGCCATGGCGGCGGACACAGTCCAGTTCCTTCGCATGCTTGCTACCCACGCAGCGAGGACGAAGTTCAGACAGGGGCGCCTCACAACAACTGCCGCTCGGCTCAACGCACACTACCGACAGAGGTGGTCGGTGATGCTGCAGCGCAGCCAAGCCATCTCACTCCTCTCCAAGACCAACCGAGCAGCTGAAGCGGCATTCCCACAGGCTGCGGGAGACCCCTGGGCCCCACGGCTAGGGGACCTCTGGCAGATGGCTGAGGATGAGTATGAGGAGCGGGAGGCTCCTGCCCGAGCGGCTTAGAAGGGCAGGAGGGAAAAAGAGAGGGCGGCGGAAGGAAGATGAGAGGAAGTTGCAGGGAGGAGGATAGGGGGCAGGGGGACTATGGTATGGTAGGAGGGAGCCACAGGACGGGAGGAGAGGGAGGTATTCGGGGTCGGGTGTTGCTGCTGGCCAGCATGTTTCAGTGCTAGGGGACTAGGGTGTACACACACGGCATGGCTGCTCGGCTTGCACTGCTTGCTTTGCTTTGCTCTGCTCGCTTGTTTGCATATTGGCTTGCATGTTTTGTTGGTTTGTTAGCTCTTGGTACCTGGTTGCCTACATGCTTAGACAGACTAGCTACAACCACCTCCTGCCATGTCTGTACCTCATGACCACTATCAATACATGACTACTTGAGAGAGAGAGAGAGAGAGAGAGAGAGAGAGAGAGAGAGAGAGAGAGAGAGAGAGAGAGAGAGAGAGAGAGAGAGAGAGAGAGAGAGAGAGAGATGAGGAGTGGAGGTGGGGGGGAGCCACGCGGTGAACCCGTCTTACGAACCCCCCTTTTGAAGGGGGAGGTGAGAGAGAGATGAGGAGAGGAGGTGGGGGGGAGCCACGCGGCGAACCCCTCTTACGAACCCCCAAAGCCACACCCCCTTTCAGCCACCCCCCTATACCTCACCCCCTTGTTCAGCCGCCACCCGGAACCGCACCCCTTCCGCCACCCCCTCACCCTCCCCCCACAGCGGCACGTGCGGCAGTGAGAGAGAGAGGAGGAGGGGCGGCAGCAGGTAGCTCACACCCGCCACCCCCAAACCCTCCCCCCCACTGCTGCACGCGCAGCAGGGAGAGAGAGGAGAAGGCGAGCGGCGGTGTAGCGGTGTGGCGCAGCAGCGCGCGGAGCGGCGTCAACCACCCACGCCCCCCCCTTCCCCCCGCCACCTCCTCCCACAGCGGAAGCCGCGGCGACGGGAAGCAGGGCGGCCGCGGCGACGGGAAGCAAGGCAGCGGGCGCTGCGGCGACGGGACGCGGGGCGCCGCGGCGACGGGACGCGGGGCGCCGCGGCGACGGGGCGTGGGGCACCGCGGCGACGGGTTGCAGCGCGACGGATTGGGTGCTGCCATCGCGTCCGTCGCGGCCGTCATGTTGGGCGCCGTGACGAGCGCCACGACGGGCGCGACAGGGGCTGCGACGAGCAGCGCGACGAGAGGAGCGATGGCTAACGGTGGGCCCATAAATGAGATGGCCTAGGATCATGCCTGCTCTTATAGCATGTTAAAATAGGTTCTTAAGTCAAGCCTTAGTTGCCTAGGTTTTGGGTAGGAAGGTTGAGTGTCGAGAGTGATTGAACAAAGAAGTGGGTGCACTGTAGCATGTGGGTACAAGTTATAGGCAAGAATGCAAGGGGTGCACCACCAACATTAGGCTACACTACACTATGTTAATGCAAAGGGCAGTTATATAGAAATATGTTTCTTGACAGAGTCAAGGCAGAGAGAGCATTGGCAGTAGGAAAGGGAGTGTTGGGGATGAGAAAGGGGCGAGAGAGAGGGTTGGCAGCAGTGGGGAAGGCAGGAGGAGGAGAAGGGAGGGCAGCAGAGGGATTGGTTTGTGGTGGTTCGGGAGCTGGACGTTCGATTGGAGGCTCGCCGGCCATAGGTCCGGTAGGAAGAGGAGGCTCGGGAGAAGGCTCAGGAGCAGGAGGCGGGAGTGACACAGGCAGCTTGAAACTTAGCCTTGAAACTTAGCAGGCTCGGGAGCAGGACGCGAACTTCAAAGGCGCGTCAAGGCATGAATGTACGTTAAATACTCTGTTGCATAAGGTTTGGAATTTTGAGACATTGCAGAGGGTTTGGATTTTTTTTTTACAAATTTACAAAGGAAAGGTGGGTTGACTTCTTACAGAATATATTCCTGTGAGTATCTTACAGAACATCCAATGTAAATAATTCACTAATGCGTCACGATAATTTGCTATGACACCAATAGCTTAGTACAGTCGGTGCAAGTTGCTGTATATCGGGATTGCAAACCTCAGGCCCACCGACTGAACCTCTTTGGTCAGGCCTCTTGGGTCTCCGTGTTTCCTAGGAAAGGCCGTACGTAACGCGGCCTTCCTAGGAAGGAGTCACAAGGAGTCACAATAGGTCAATGACGCTCTTCTTCCCAGTTGATATCTTCGGGTTCTTTGTGTCCGTAAGGGCGCGTTGCATAGTAGCGAAGTGGTCAAAATTCGATTACGCAGTACTGTACAGTCGAACGGGTTCACACCAAGATTAATATCCGCGTGGGGGAAAATGCCTAGAACACGGTCATTCGAGATAGGTTTTGATTCCACACATACAGTACCAGATCTACTTTTGAGTAGTTACCGGGTGTCAAAAAAACCACACACAACTTTGGCGTAAACTTTGTCTCACACGTTTTCAAGTAGCCGGTAACCCTAAATAGTCGCCTCGCCTCAGAATGATTATTTCCAACATCTAATTCCCTGCTGACTCCAGAAGGGTTTCTAAACCCATGTTTATCGCCGTCTTTTCTCTGGGCTGGGGGCTTCCGATGGTGTCCGCTGCTCGAAGCACGTTATTACAACAGTTCCCACCTGTATCCAAATTCCACCAATCCAAACCAGTGGCCACATTGACCCCGCGACTCGCAATAGTATCTACATGCCACGTTGGTGCCACGTTTTGTTTCGTCTAACACGTTTTCAAGGACAGTGGCGTTTCGGTGAAACAGCTCCCCACGATCGCGGCTGCCTTTCACCGGAATTGTACTGCACTGTACCGCGGAAACCCTATCACACCGACTCGGGTCGAGTTCACGCCTTGCGATGATCGCAATCACGCCAGGATATTCGACTTGGCCAACATGGGTAAACTGTTGAGATAGAGTGGATAGACTTCGCATCGCATCTCAATCAGAATCTTCTCGGTGCCCCTTTATGTCGAGTCGGGTCGAACCTCCGAAGGAGTCCTTTCGTGTCGAATGCCGTGCGTCACAGATCGTCCCAGCGGCGCGTACTACATAAACCAGGGTAGCTTGTGCAATCTAAAAATCAATGCACTTTCACAGCAATCTTTCTTCCTTTCTCAGCGATTTGGTACCTAGCCTTTCGCAACTCCGAGCCTTGAGTTTGGTCCTCCTCAGCCGCAGCAGCCAGCCAGCGTCTCAAACTCAGTCTCTCAGCAACGCGCCAAAGTGCTTCTTCGACAAAAAGCCATGGCTCATTCCTCTGTCGCTGTGAAAGCCGCGCCGTCCCTCGGCAGCGCACGCTCGCGCTTCCCCAAGTCCTGCTCAACGGGCTCCGTGAATCGCGGAGCTGCCACATCATCGTTTGCCGTGCTCTCCCCGTTCGCTTCCCCGCTAATGTCCCCATACGCTTCCCCGTACGCTTCCCCATTCGCCGGCGCTTCCATCGCTGCTGGGGAGAAATTCCACGCTTTGAAGCCGAATTTGCCACCCAAGCATTTAAGCCAAGCCGGCAGAAATTCTCGAGCCACGCATGCCGAAGCTGCTCCTATCGGGTACAGTTCTGGTTGTTATACGAGGAACATGTTTGATGAAATTGTCAGTCGAAGTATTGAAGTCCTGCCGCTTGACAGCGACGAAGATGACTATATCGAGGAGAAGGTGGCCTCCCAGGCACGCTTGGAGGCCACCAGATTGGCCGTATTGGGATCGCGGCAGGGATCCAAACCTATTCAGGGCGAAGTTTGCTTCCACGTGGATCCTCCAGAGTTTTCTGTGCAGCGCAGCTAGGCGGAATCTAGCAGGACTTGTGTAACAGCTCATGAACCTTACCGTACTAACAGCTTATGAAGGGTTATGACAGACAGCATCTCTCAGGCCTAAAGCCATTCTTTAGTAAGCTGGGGTGGCTGAGTGGCCTGGCACGAGCTCTGGCTGTTGGAGAGGTGTCCATGTGCCCATCTTTCCGTGTGAATTTGTATGAAGAGGGAACTGGCACTTGCGTGGATAGTACTATGTAGCTGCACCTATCTCTGCAGCTTCATATGGCATATATATGAAGTATGCACAGCCCTTATAGCTTTTGCAAGATGCCCTAATTGTAAGACGATAATCTAGGTAGATCTACTTTCCATTCCATTGTGATGTTATATCCCAAAGAGAAGCATACTAATACGTACACCAAGGCAATGGTAGTATTTCCTTAGCGGGTTCGCTAGCATCACTGACTCTCAGGTTGTCTTCTGGAAACGCTTAGTCGTACACCAGGACCCTGGGAGCTCAGATGGTAACCAGTCCATACTTCGTCAATCCGTAACCGAGATTCGCATTTGGATCCCCAGTTTCGCACACGGTAATTGAAGTCCGCCAGAGCTCCGATTTCCCTCCCCTGTCTCGCTCACGACAATTGAAGTCCGTAGCTGAATTTCGCCTTCGTCGCAATGTCGGGCTTGCAGCGCACTTTCCACGAGCCAAAACGCAGATCATAAATTTGGAAACATACAGTAAATTGGAACGCAAACAATCTCAAAGCACATCCAGCAAACCTGAACTTGCTTTCTCATTTTCCAGTGGGAAGTCAAACCAACCGAACCCCATCTCCTAATGAGACGTCTCAATAATCATCCACCCGTTGCCCAAACACCAGCCAATCGTCTACACTGACACTGTTGTAAACCTCCTGGCCCACCTCCTTCCGACCACCGTCTCTCAGCTCTTGGATCTGCTTCCATGGCACCTCAAGCATTGGGGTATCAGTCAGGAAAGAAGGCCAATCTGACGCCCCGCACTCAATCAGATGAGACTCCAGAGGCTCCTGAGAGTTTGAACCTTGAGTCTCGATTGTTGACGCATGGGAGGGGATGGCAGATGGCTCGATGAAATCAGCCCAGATGCTGGTGCTTGGGATTGTTGAATCAATCTCATCCCACGTATCGGTGCTTGGGATTGGTGAATCAGTCTCATCCCATGTATCGGTGCTTGGGATTGTTGAATCAGTCTCATCCCACGTATCGGTGCTAGGGATTCTTGGATCCAAGTCACTCCAAGGGGTTTCTGTCGGTGCGTGAATTTCTAATGCGAAGGCATGCAGGGATGGATCATCGTGGGATGGGTTAAGGTGGGATGGGTCAGATTGGGACGGGTCAGTATGACATGGGTTATGGTGGGATGGATTCAAGTGGGACGGTTTAAGGTGGGATGGGTGGAAGTGGGATGGGTTAAGGTGGGATGGGTGAAGGTGGGATGGGTTAAGGTGGGATGGGTGAAGGTGGGATGGGTTAAGGTGGGATGGGTTGAAGTATGGGTTAGACTGGGACGGGTCATTATGACATGGGTTATGGTGGGATGGATTCAAGTGGGACGGTTTAAGGTGGGACGGGTGGAAGTGGGATGGGTTAAGGTGGCATGTGTTAAGTTGGGATGGGTTAAGGTGGGATGGGTCAAGGTGGGATGGGTTGAGGTGGAATGTGTTAAGATGGGATGGGTTAATGTGGGATGGGTTAATGTGGGATGGGTTGAGGTGGGATGGGATAAGGTGGGATCGGTTGAAGTATGGGTTAGATTGGGTTGGGTCATGATGACATGGGTTAAGGTAGCATGGATTCGAGTGGGATGGGTCGTGGTGGGATGGAGCAAGATGGGTTGTGAAACCCTTTGTTGTGTCTGCTTGCTGGATGAACTGCCATTTGGAAACAAAGGGTTTAGGGTAAAGGGATGGCAATCAGTGGTAGGAAGAAAGGAGCAGCATTAAGTTGGCAGCAGGAAAGGGGAATCGCAAGAAAGGCACAGACAGGAAACACACACACACATACACACACACACACACACACACACACACACACACACAAGCGCTCACCTTGTTTAGGAAGCTGGTTGCTGACTCCACCCCTGCTGCTCTTGTGACAGAGATAAAGCCAGCCGCAGGTGGGTCACGCATAGGATCAGCAGCAGTTGCAGAAGGTGGAGCAGAAGCAGCCACGTTTGGAGCCGCAGCAGCAGCAGCAGCACCAGCAGGGGGAGGAGGAGGAGCAGCGGGAGCAGATGGCAGGGGCTCTTCAGGTGACGAAGCCTCGAGCTGAGTGTGCGAAGCAAAGGCGAGGTCCTCGCATGCATCTACCGTACGCATCACCTCTGCTGCATCGGGCACAGCAGCAGCAGCATAACCAGCAGCATCACCAGCAGCACCACCAGCAGCACCACCAGTAGCACCACCAGTAGCACCACCAGTAGCGCCATCAGTGACACCACCAGCAACGCCACCAGCAACGCCTGAATCCATGCTTGCAGCAGGAGCCTGACTTACTGTGCCTGAAACCCCACCAAAGCTGCCACTGCTGCCGCTGCACATGCCTGGGGAAAGGCAGGGGGCAAGGCCTGGGGCATGGCATGTACACGTGTCAACGACATTCAGCTGTGAGCTGTTCTCCAAGGCACCATGCAGGTGCTTGAGCCTTGAAAGAACCACCTCTCTCTCGGGTGGAGTCAAAAGCACCCCCAGCAGGAATGATAGATTACAGTTGCTGCTCGTCCCAGCTGCTGGGACTGTGTTCCCTTCTGGGACTGCTTTACATTCTGGGACAGCTGGGACAGCTGGGACAGCTGGGATTGCCATGCCTGATGGTTCTGTTTGTCCTGTTGAGATTTCTGTGCCTGCCGGACCTACCGGGCCTGACGGGCCTGACTGGCCTGCTGGGCCGGCCGGGCCTTCTTGTTTTGGGCAGCACTGTGGCAGTCCGTGGCTGCTCCGCTGCAGCACCCCTTGAGCAGCACACGTTGTTGCAGACTGCCGCGGGAAGGGCAACGCATCGCCAGCAGCAGCAGGAAAAATCGCTCCACTAGCCAAGTGTGGTGCAGACACACAGCTGCCAGCAGCAGCAGGCCACTGTGACGGCTCATCCTGGCAGCAGCTGCCGCTGGGGCTCTCCAAGGGACCATCCGGTTGAGCTTTCATCAGCGTTGCCCTCTGCCGCTTTGAAGCCTGGTAGCTCAACTCCCCAGGCTGATAGCTCAACGCCCCAGGCCGGTAGCTCAACGCTCCGGCGTGTGCTGTGAAGGTGACCGGGTGAGGAAGCACAGGGAACCTGTTGATGGGGTGTCTGGGGCCGTTGCTGCAACCGCGGCGCTTGAGGCAGGTGGCGGGAGGGTGGTTGTGGAAGCCTGAGGTCGTCACCCGCACCACCTTGCGCATCTCCACGCGCTCAGGCAGGCGGATCATGGGACCTTCATCCTCTGGAGCAGGAACAGCCGCATCACCAGCAGCATCGGCAGCATCTGCAGTATCGGCAGTGCTGGCAGCAGCAGCAGCGGGGGCAGCGGCGGCGGCGGGGGGCGCGGTGTGCTTTCCGCGAGGCGGGCCGGGGGTGCGGTCCTCCACTTTGCGCGCTGTGCATCCCGTGACGGCCTTGCACACACACGTGAAGTAGATCCTGGGAGGGGGAATCATGTGAGAGAGGTGCGTGGGAGAAGATTCAGTTTATTTGTAGGCTCACGGATAGGCGGCATTGCACACACATGTAGGTCCTGGTGGGGGCCGGAGAATCATGGGAGGGAGGTAGATGCATCAACGTCAGCATCATCAGGAGCATCAGCAGCATCAGAACTACTGCACCATTTGATTGTCGGCTTCGCACAGTCACTTGTGCAAGACACGTTTTGAAACATACCCACCCTGTGAACATTCTGATCGACGTTTTTTACCCTGAATACCACGTGAACACCCTGTAATACCCTACCCAGTCGCTTCCCTAAAAGCCCCTCACCTTTTGACGGTTCGTTGGGACATCCACTTGTGGGTTAATTTCTGCCACCGGTAACGGCTCGGGTCTTCTTCGACCAAATGATGATGTGGTGTCGTCTTCGCCGCCTTCGTTGCGGAATGCGCGTCCGAGTCGGCGGTGTGCAATGCCGGCCCTCGCTTCGAACCGTGGGCCGGTGTTCTTTGCGTCGCCTCAAGAGTCGTCTTTGTTGCGGCGGAGCGCGGTGGCGCGTCATCGTTACGATCATGATTCTTGGTGCATATTGCGGAGCGCTTTGGCCCCGCATGAGTCTCCTTCGGAGTGCGTGGTGTTCAGAGTTTCCATCTCCAGCTTGCTTCGATAAAGCGCCGCCATTATTAGGAAATTATTGTTTTTCTCACGTCTGCGGACGTACGAGAAGATTCCGCGCAGCGCGCGACTTTGAACAACCCCCTCTAAGTATAAAAGGGCATTTATTTCCCGATGTGTTCTACGAATGGGCGGCGTTAGTACATTTTCAAAGTGTGTCCCTGGAGGCCTGGTTAGTGTCACTTCGCTACTGCTATTGAATATAATTATGAGTGGCTGCTCGAAACGTTCTAGCTGAACCAAGAAAGTACCAAGAGTCTTGGCACTACAAATGTGGAGATGCTCAGTCAATGGTCTCTTGCAGGTTAAAAAAGGCAAATTTTCCTGAAGTGGTGAAGACACCTTCGAACGAAGGTCGTGTGAACTCCAGGCCGTATCCTGGCTCGGAAAACAGGTTAGTTACATTCCTCGTTTCAGTAACCACTCCTGAACCGTCTAAAAAGCACTTGTAGTGCGAATCACAGTTGTACGTTTACAGTTCATGTATCACGGTTCGAAGCGGTAAATCGCGTTTCATTTAATTAATTCAATCAAACCACTTTGAAGCTCACATCATCGTACTCAACCGCAACAACTGAACAGAATATGGGGGGGTCAGACGTATTTCGTTTACAGCTAAGACTGTTGAGACTGTTGAGTAGCGGTTCGAACATACCGCTCCAGAGTGCACAACATCGTGGTCAACCGCTTCTGACATGTCTTGTACCAATCAGCACCTTGATGGAACTGCCAGCTCAAGTGTATGCTCTGACGCACTCCCGCGCGACAGCGGACTTCGGCGGGAAGAGCAGTGTACTGTACAGTGACTGCTGACGAAGAAGATACTCTGTAACCCAAACCTCCAACCAAACTTGGTTTTGAATCGAGTGCACCAGATGCTGTGATGATGTGGATTCTGAGTGTAACGTTGCGCTGGAAACAGTGGTTGTTTGTCGGTTTGCTTTCACCGCCCTTGGCTTCAGTCAGTTGCTCAACCAGAATTTCACCGCCCTTGGCTTCCGTTGCTCATTCCAGTTTTTCACCGCCATTGACTTCAGCATCAGGCTCTCTATTGGCGTTGTTCTGCAGGCGTTTAGGGTTCCGCACCAATTTGACCGCGGTAACCTTCCGTGTATTTTCATTAATGGCCCTGATCGATAGCACCCCCTAAGCGGAGTAAGTGACCTTCGTGTGAGCTCACTTACTCCGCTTCGCACGTGTGACGGAAGTTTACTCACTCCGACGTGGCTTATTTCGAGTAAGCCAAAATGAGCAAACGATCGCTGAACTCCCTACTCGGAATACGACTCGAAGTGGCCCTTCAGGAAGTTTCGTTTACGGGCAAACTTAGCTCCGCGGAGGAACTCCGCTTACTCCAGCATTTTGGCGGAATAGGCCTCGGGCTAAGCGGAGTAAGGCCTCGAAGGGTGAACCCAACAAAACCGCAGTTGTTTTGTTTTTGTTTTCGGAAAAGCCTTCAAACACCTTCAAAACTTTCCATTCCCCCAACTCCCAGTGGTTCTTGATGGTGTCATTTTTTGACCAAGTTATCCCTTTGTGGGAATTCGTTTTCTTGGTCACGAGTGGGGCAGTCTGGGCCGAACGCAACAGTGCGTTGAGGGAAATCGCGCTCACGACCCTCGCAACTTCCCTAAGCGGAGTTTTCAGGGCGTGCCGATCACCCCTCGGAGTTGGGAAACTTACAGGAGGAGCAGGGAAGCACCCACCGACATGTGCCCACACGTGTGTGCCAACGCGACCGGAGCTTACTCCGCTTAAGGGCTACCGATCAGGGCCAATATATGGGGGGGGGAACTTTCGCGGAGGCGACGGGAGCTTTTCTGGGCGGAAGACTCCCGTAATCCTCCGTAACTCGGCCACCCACTTCCGTAACTCCCCCGCCCGATTACGGAGCGACAATGTCTAGGAATCACTACGGATCGCGCCTGCCCTAATTCGTCCACGTCGGAGCCACGGAGGCTGCCGCGGAACCCAGGCGCAACACCAATGCGGATCGCGTCGGCACGGATTCGTCCACGACGGATCCACGTAACCCACCGCGGAAACCAGCGCAAGCCCGAAAAACCATGAGATGAACACGTGGTGACTTGCCAACGGAAGCTCGGTCGCGGGAACAATTTCACGCGTTTCGAAGGGCCCACATCGGAAAGAACCTAGGCGTGACAAACCGTGGAAACCTGGATGCGTGCCATCTGTCTCCCTGGCGCGCAATGATCCTCGGACTTGCTGGAAACTCGACACCTGGCGACCGTGGCCACAGGCGCGCTCTGAAATCCGTGGACACCTAATATCTCGCCACCTCTCGGACGTCGCCATGCGCGTGTTCCCTTCTGCGAACATCGCGAGCCCTTGCGAGAACCCAGCGACATCACAAGTGCACATGTAACTATTTCTTTTTCCGTTGCACACCTCATCTTCGTGCGCTTCTCATGCAGAGCTTTGGTCCTTGCGCGAAACGTACATCCACCCGTGTAATAGGCAAGACGGCGGCGGACAACCATCATGCAGCGCGTGTCGGCTGCAAACGGCGCAATCACCTGGTTTCGCGCCATGCATGTTGCTCTTTACCACGTGAAAAATGGACCCACGCTACATGCAGGCCATTGCCTCATTCTTGTCGGTCAGCCCGAAAACAAAAGCCATGGACACGCAACCGGCCCAGGGTTTGCCAAGCACACGCGGTGGGGGGTATACCAGCGTAAACGTCATTCTGTTGGCTCATTTAGAGTTTCTCATTTTCTATTCTACTTCTGCGATTCACGACCAGGCTTCCTGCACTTAGACTGTTAAGCTACCCTACCTCTCGTACTTAGTCGTTTCAGCATCATGGCGCGTGCTTCCGCACTTAGACGATTTATCGACAGCCCACTCCCTCAGATTTGCGCTGGCGTTGCTTTCGTGTCAAATGCCCTCCGCGAAAATGAACAGCTCACGAAGTGTACGAACGACACGGGCCAACGCACGAATACCAATCCGAGTTTCGTTCCCATCTTGCAGCAGCCGCTTTTCGGTGGTAATCAGGTAGGTACGGGCGCGAATGGAGTCACCAGTATTTTCGAGCACGTCGCTGCAGCCGCTTTACATAGATCACGTGTCTCGCAACACCACGCGGGGTACCAGTGGGGAATGCCATTAGGGTTACGACGACCCAACGACCCAGTGTTTAGGACTCCCAATTGGGCACCAAATCCTCCACCTCAAACTTTCGCGTTCGCAAACAACCCCGTCCCACCAATACCACCGCAAAATGTCCCCCTTCAACCCAGTTTCGTACCCCTGCAAACGACTCGAGCTGGAGTTTTTCGCGGACCCCTGTTTAGCGTACCAGTTTCGATTGCGCGCAAAGCAGCCCAGCCACCATCTCAGACACGACCTGCGAACACGAATGCTGGGGTACCACCTTACCAACAGCCCGCGAACACGAATGTAGGGGGGCCATCTCTTCCACGGCCTGCGAACACGAATGTTGTGCCATCACCCCAGGCACGACCCGCGAACACGGATGCTGGGCCACCATCGGGTTCAGCAGCCCCAGAAGCTGCAGCCACGGGCGTAGACGAACCCGTGGCTGAGGACGAACCCCAAGAATTCCCCAATCTCGAAGTACCTGTCGATGAGGCTACAGAGCAAGAAGCGGCTGAAGTGCGTCGGACAATCGACGATGACGACGAATTGGCCAGGGAGGAGGCCGGTCCAACCCTATCCCCGGCTGCGCAAAGAAGAATAGGCGCCACGATTGCGAACTGGCACGCCCTACCGGCTGGGTCCGAAATGAAGGACATGAAGGACAGAATCGCGTTCGTGCGCCAGATTCTCGGGCTTCTAGAAGAGTCGAAGCGAAAACAGTATTATTCGTGGATTTCGGAATTCAAGCGTTGGTGGTACAACGAGGTCGCGTCCCTCCCGCCAGGAAACTATCCACCAGACGCGAAAATGGAACACGACGATGAAGTGGGTGTGCTGGTCGGGATGGACAGAGGAGACCGTTGGCAATTGGCGCCAAAAGAGGACTGCTGGCTCCACGGTCCTCGAATCACACCTTGGCGTTTGAAGATGTTCATCACCTACTGCACGACTGAAAACAAGGAGCAGGCAGAACTGCTCGCGAGCCTCAACCCGTCGACGCCCGTTCGGAAACGGGTCGCTTGCACTGTCTCAATGGTGATGGGACGTTTTCGCGCTTTGAAGACCCAATGCCGTGCCGAGAGTGTGCTCTTCGAGTGTGAAGACCTTGCCGCAAACGTCGAGCGAGTCCGCGTTCTTGTCGGACTAATGCTTCGAAACCAGTTCAAGCGCTTCAAGGCGTGAGTATTGACACACTAAGTCAACCGTTGTTCGTGTTCGTGCGTGTACCATTCGCGCCATTTCATTAACGCGGAAACAACCTGCTTGTTCGTGTTGGTGCGCAGGGATTACATCGACCGCCATCGTGGAACGAACGCGGACGTCTATACACTGGACCAGTTTAAGCTCATGATGCAGAAAACGTGGCCCGAAGAGGCCGTCAAGTGTTTCGTGCCATTCGCGAGAGAACCCTCGAACGTGCTCCACCGAGCACTAACCGCAAAGGCGATGTTGCTTCTGAGCCATCACACCCTTGCACGCGCAGGGACCATTCGTGGAATCCAGCTCCCAGACCTCATCTTTGGCAGAATGGGGAGTCTTACGGACTTGGATCCGGTAGGGGAAGCGGTTCTTCTAACGGTTGCGACGCGGAGCGGGAAAACGAACAAGAATTTCGGGCTACACAAGTATGTCGCGGCAAGAAACATCGACTTCATGTGCTGCCCGGTCGGCGAAGTTTTCAAGCTTCTGCATTGGTACACGGACCAAGTACCCTTGTATTACAGGGGCGGTCGTAACTTGATCCCGCCGCTCGATTTTAGCGAGCCAAACAAGTGGTACGACACGTACCTTTTTTGGCCGCACAGCAAAGGCTACAAGGCCGAGGTTCCCCACGCGACGTACGCAGACTGGGTTATCTACGGCTACGGCGAGGCGAAGGTCACGATAGGCAAGGTCACGCATGCACCGCGTGCCAGCAATGCGCACATCCTGTCCATGGCTGGTGTCACGGACAAAGAGATCGCCAGGGCAGGCAATTGGACCACAGACGCTCTGACGATGCACTATTTGCCAGGGGTTGCGCGAATCACGGTGCTTGCATCTGCAGGCTATTCGGGCGAGGCTGGTGATTATCACGTCGGCCGTTCGAAGGTCAAACCGTGGAGACACGTGCAGGATCTCATCAACGAGCACATTTTTCCGTGGGTCGAACTGCAACTGTGCCTGGTAAGTTTCCAGTGGGCGCGAAATATTTGACAATCGCGTATACCAGCTAGGTTTCCGTGTGACATTGGTGTGTGGTCCACTTTTGAATGCTTTCGAATCCGCGCTAATTCGTGCAGGCGAAAGCGTACAACGACGGGCAGGAGCGAGGCAACAAGGACACGGCGACCATTCATTTTCTGGAGGCATTGAGGGAATTTGGCCGACGTATAGTTGCCGAAGATCTTGCGATGCTGTTTGTGCACATGCCTGATCATCCGTACGTCCAAGTGTCACCATTGTTCAAAGACCCACAATTCAGGATGTGGGCCAGGTTGGTGGCCTGGAGGGACGCGGTTGGCATCGCGCTGAGAAGCACTCCAACCAAGCTGTCAGAACAGGTAAGAACTTCTCCGGTTCAATGCACGAAAATAGCACAGCGAACAGTCTTTCGCGAACCATTCTAACGAGTTTCAACGTGCTGCAGGATGTCTCACTCCGGGTCCACGCGCAACATTTATGCGTGGAACTCAAAGCCGAGCTTGCGATGGAGAAAGAGGGGCGTGCCAAGGATATTCTGGAGAAAAAGGTGGCTCAACACGAAGCTGCGGCGCTGCGGAAGACGGTGGAAGAGCAACAAGCCACGATCGAGGAGTTGCGTGGCCAGTTGGCTGGACTTTCCACGGAGAGCGTCCGCACGGACAAGCAGCACGTCCGCACGAAAGATCAGCCCGTCCGCACGGACAATGCGCAGGCACCGCGAATTCTTGAACCTGCGAAAAAGGAGTTCATGGACCAGGCGCTCGATCCGTGGGTCAATTCGGAAACGGTCCCTGAAATGTGGCAGTTGTTCAACACGCGGGTTGGGAACACTGGAATGTCCCTGCGTGAAGAAACTGCACGCGCAGGCTTCGGAGCGAAGTTCATGCTGCCACAGAACGAGCGAACTGCGGTTTCCCGGGCGAAAAGGGTGATGCAAGCCGTGTGTGATTACGCGCGAAGGCCTGGAATCGCGGGCATTGACGGAGCCGTGCAGAAGCTGGACATGTCAGAGGTCGGATTGGCATGTCGTCGTTGCGTGATGGGCTCACAGTCACGTCGGCAAAGCCAAATGCCGGCGACTTTTCCGACCTGCGTCGCAACACGACCGTCTGCGCGAACGTGAAAGTGGCTATCGCGCTTGTCCGAGAGGAATTGGAAACCGAGGACTGGGCACGAACCAAGTATTCCAAGAGTTGGGACGCATGGGTGGAATTCGTTGAGCCAAAGAGGAAACGTTCACGTGTTGAGTGAAATGTCTTCGTGCATGCAATATTGATCAGTAAAACTCTCCCGTCGTAAGCATGTTACTTTTCGAGGATCTAACATTCTCTGTTACCTAATTGTGTATTACGTTGTTTAGGCATCTGGTGGTTTTCATTCCAAACAGGTTGTCACGAATCCTAAACAGCCATTCGGAAAATGTTAACACGAATCCTAAAGGAGCAAAGATCGCAGGGTTGTCACAAAAACACGAAAACAAGACCACCAACAACGAAGTTAAAACAGCAAGGGTGGAAACTAGCCATCAACCACGAAAACGAGCACAGCAATGTTGAAAACTTTAGTCATCCTGTAACTCGACAACTTCTTCCCCGCCCTCTTCACGCGCAGGAGCAGGTGATGCCCGTTTCGGGCGTGGACGAACTGATTCCCGGTTCTTCGCCTTCACGCGCTCCGTGCTGCACAGCACACACAACCCCAGCTGTGTCATCCGAGCCTTCGCCCCCGGCTCGTGGTTCCAGGTAGCGACGACGTCGACCATTTCGGAAATTATCGTCTTGAGGTTCGCATCCGGGCCCTCCGTGAAAGAGTTGTTCACCAGCTGCTCCATGTCTTCGCCCGTTGGAGGGGTGGTGGTGGTCTTCGCGCGTGTCTTAAGTGCGGCCAACATGCGCTCCCACACCAGTTCGCATCCCGCCACGTTGACTTGGGTCGCCCCAGCCAGCTTCGCCGCAGCCTTCCCCTCCTTCACGGCCTGTGCTGAGTCCACACCAGCCGGACCTTTGCACCACGTCCACACGGCTGCACAGGCGAATGCCACGGCTCCGGCGATCGGCCCACCAACATCTTTCACACGTCCTGACGGCTCATCCTCCGCGACCTCCAATCCAGACGCGGCAGAGCACGCGGTCTCGTCCACAGGAGCCCGCGCACCATCCTTAAGTGCGCGAAACCGGTTGAACAGGCTCCGCATCCTGTAATAAAAAAAACCGGATTCGCGTAAATTGCACGTTTTCGCTACCGTTACACAAACGCGTACGAAGTTGGTTCACACACCTTTTCGCGCTGTTGGTAAGACCGCGAAGATACAGGGTTGCGAACAGACCCTCGTGCATCACACGAGCCACGTCCAGATCCGGGGTCCATTCCGCCTCTTCGTCGGGAGTCAACACCATCTTGTCCGGTTTTACGGTTTTATACCACACTGTAAGCGCGACAGCACACAGAAACCGTCCCGCATCCTTCTGTTCGTGATTCCCAAGATAGCGACGGACACCAGCGTGATGCAGCTCGAGAATCCATGCCGTGCCATTTGCATTCGCGCGAAGACCAACACACAAATCGCTTTTCGCGGCCCTCTGCTTCTCCTTGCCTTTTTTGGTTCCGCCTTTTTCAGCTTCCAGCAGCGCCATGTATTTTTCGAACGCATCATTTCCTCCTTCATCGTCCAGAACCGCGTCTCCTTTCGTGGTCGTGTCTTCGTTTCCTCCCCCGACACCTTTCGCGGTCACGTCCCCTTTCGCAGCCACGTTCCCTTTTGCAGCCGCGTCCCGTTTCGCAGCCGCGGTCCCTTTCGCGGTCACGTCCGGCTGCGCCACTTTCTCACCTCCCGAAACGTGTAGGGGTGAAGACGCGCGAACCATTGCAGAAGGAAGACCTGCGATAGCGAACGGCACAACGTCTGATGGTGGTAGCTTCTGCTTCTTCGTCATGGGAGGGGAGGGGGGCGGGTTCGAAAGCGCGGGTGCGAAACTTGGTCCGCCTGCGAAACCAGGTCCGGTTGCGAAATTTGGTCCGCCAGCGAAACTGGGTCCAGCTGCGAAACTGGGTCCGGCTGCGAAACTGGGTCCGGCTGCGAAACTCGGTCGATGCTCAGCCGGATGACGGGCGCCACCATAAAGTGCTAGCGCAGCAAGAGCTCCGCGCTCGGCTGCGGCTGTCACGACTGACTCGATCCCCACGAATTTCGCCCACGCCTCCTGCCGCGTCTTTTCAGTCACCTCCGCGATTGCAGAGGCGAAGAACTCCCTCAGGCCGGACACGGTTTCCTCCAGGCGGCGAATCGCTCTCTCATTGGACTCTCGCTGCGCGGACGCGGAGGCATGCTCCTTCCTCAACTCCTTCACGCATTCCGCAATCTCGTTGCCATAACGCTGCTCCATGTCATCCAGCCCCTTTCCAGATTGCATCGACTTCGACCACAGGGATTTCATCTTGTCTATGAGTTCGTCGAGTGAATCGGACAGCTCACGAACGCGCTTTCGCTGGTTCGAGACGTGCATGTTCGCCCATTTTAGCTGTTCGCGCGTGTCTCCAATCGCGGCATCGAGTCGAAGCACCTCCCGCGCAAGCGAGTCGACCGGCCACGCCACCAGATCGTCGAACGAACGAGGAGCCTCTACCGGAGTTGGAGTTGCAACGCGGGAAGGGCCGGGGACAGCGGGAGCAGGTTCCGCCACCTTTTCCGCCCCTTCACCACCACCCGAAGCGGCCTCAGCCCCCACGACAGGACCACCGCCGACTGGTCCAGCGACGACATTATCCGCGGCGGCCGCGACATCCCTTCCGCTCCCGCCACCCTCTCGCTCGCTTCCCTCCACGCGAGCCCTCCCATGAGATCCGTGTTCGGAGCCCGGAACGTTACCACGGCCTTTGCCAGATTCGAGACCACGCAACTCAAGCGCGAGATCCTGGGCGTGCTTCAGCACTTTCTCGCGTATGAACTTCAGGTTCTTCGGTTTCGTGGCCCTAATCGGAGCCTTCGGGTCTGCCGTCACAACCGCGAATTCACAAAGTACGCGATAAAATCCGTACACTGCGTGAACACCGGTCACTCCTTTCATGTCCTCGATGGAAGACAGATCCTGCGAACGGAAACAACACGGATCAGTATGGCAGGCGATTTTTACGATAATCCGCCTCATTGAAAAAACAACCACGTACCATCGGCACTCGGGCCAAAGCTTTGAAGCGTGGCTCGGCGACTTCGGAAAACTTAGCGGGTCCGAAAGCTTGAGCCATCCCGCGCAGGTAAACTCCAAACCAACTGTCAACGCGAAAAACGCGAGTCATTAGAGCTCCGAAACACACAGCGGAAGTAATGCGGAAACAAGAGTCGCGCTCACTCAATAGCGATCTTTGCGTCCTTTGCGTGCGGATCTGGACCCACGGAAGGGTCAATGTGAAGAATTCGCGTGCGACAAACTTCACCATCCGGGCGTTCGAGATCGCCCGGATGCAAAATGAGCAGGATGCTGCACTTCGGTTCCTCCTCGTCGAGTCTGAAAAGCAAACACAATCAATGGCTGCTTTACTCAGTGCATCGTTGTACCACCCGAAAACGTTACGCGAAAACCATTCGTGACTTACTTGGACCAAAACGGGAAAACGAGCATCTCGTTCTGCATCATGTCCACTTCAACCGTCGAAGTCTCAAGCGCCTTGCGCAATTCGGCGGCCGGGAAAATTCGCGACTTCCGCGTGCGGTCCCCCCCATGTTTTTCGAGTATGGAGCTGAAGAGGGAACGTTAGGACAAGGAGACGAGATTCTCGTAACAAATACAGCCATCTTAGTACCGCGAAACGCGAAAATGACATCACGACACACATACATGCACGCGAAATCGAGGCAGGGGTTCGTGAACTCGGTGTCGTCATCCAGGAGGGACTTCTTGTCCTCAGCCTGCAGCGTCGCGTACGTGCCCCCGCCCTCAATCGTGACGTCAAACATTTGGAGGGACTCCATCGGGTCCAGCAGGTCACGTAGTTCACGGGTCATCCTGGACATTCGAAGTCCACGCACAGGCTACATGAGCAAACACGAACGTCAGTGCAGGCGGAAACACAGCAAGAAAAACGCGCGTGATCGTGCACGAAACGTATTCGAGCGGGCGAGTACACAGCAAGACAATCTTGGCGTGATCGTGTCCGGAAGTTATTCGTGCAGACGAAAACACATCTGGAAAAAACACGCGCGATCGTGCACGAAAAGTGTTCGTGCACGAGTGCGCAAAACCACCACGAATTCCCACCGCAAACAAATCCCACCGCAAACCCACCTGACACAACCCTAAAGTGACATACAACCCCAGGCTCACCTCCCACAAGTCCCCCAGGCTCACCTCCCACAAGTCGATCTGGGCGCTGAAGCGATGGAAGGTTGAGAGCAGCAACAACAAGAAACCAAAATGAAAAAGCAAAAATGAGAGTCTAGCACCCCCCTTCGACCTATTTAGGCCCACGGCCCATTCCAAACCACCGCCCGAACCAGCCTCCGTGCTTGCTTCGGAACGACGAATGAGCAGTGGTGAGCCGTCGCCGTCCCTCGCACCCATGCATTTCACCCACGTGCGCGAAGGCCACTGGCTCGGTTGAGAGTTCTTCGCTGACCGAACCAGGCCCGCTCGAATGTTGGCGGGGGGCGGCTCAATTTTTTCATACCCGGTTGTACTGAACCCGTTTACGCCTATCGCCTGCTTTTTTGCGTGTTGTTTTTCAATACGAGAAGAGGTTTCCGCGAGCACCAACATTGGTTGCGCGGGTAACCCGACGTGGTTCGCGCGATCGAGCCCTGGTTCCGAGCCTGCTCAGAGGCGAGTCCAGTGGTCCCCACCTCGCCGCGTCAGCGTGGCCCGGCTGCGTCAGAGTGGCCCGGGCTGCGTCAGAGTGGCCCGGGCTGGCGTGGGGCCGTCAGGCGTCCCCGGCTCGGGGCCAAGGGTCGGCCGCCCAATCCCGTCGCAGGGGTGGGCGGCCGAGTGCCCAGGCGTGGGTTCGTCGCTTTCCTGGCGTGCCCCGCGTGAGGACACCGTAACCCTCGCCCCATTACGGGGCCCGGGTTACGGAGGCCCGAGCGGGATTACGGACCGTTTTTCCTCTAGGCGCATTCATGCTGGTTGCATTGCGCGGATGTTGCTGCCCCGCATAACTTGTGCGGAGGCTGATGCTAGCTCCCCTTCCTCTGCTGGTTGGGATAAACTTATGCGGACATTTGTCTGGTGAGGAAGCGTGCAGGAAGCCTGGTGAGGTTGACGTTGTGCGAACCAACAAGTGGTGTTCTGTTGGCACTCGCGTTTATTGTTATGCGGTCAGGCTCGGAAAGATTCGGCATATCCCGAACCTTGATAAAACAATTTCTGCTTATCTCAGAAGATTCCGCGCTATTTGATTCTGTTGTTTTAGACATCAGGTTTCCCGACCCCAGCACGCTGCAAGCGGAGATGCAGGCGGTGGCGGTGCAGCGAAGGCGGAGATGCTTGGCGGTGGTGATGCAGCGAAGAATACAGATAGAGGTGTGGTGTGGTGGTTGATAGGTGCGAAGGTTTGGGCGTGGTGGTTGATAGGTGTGCGAAGGTTTGGGCGTAAATGATTTCGTTCGTTTGCTCGAATCCGCGAACAACCCATCGGGCTTTGAACTTGTAGGTCTACCCGTCGGCATGGCAAACCTAGCCCTGGAATTCAAGGGCCACCAGGGCAAACGCCCTGCTGCTAGCGACAGGCCTGGGCACTGAAGTCAAGCACCCCCAAACTTCAGTGCAGCAAATCCCTGCCATCAGTCCTTCAAATATCATTGTACACCCTCTCTCGCGCCAGACTGACAATGGGATGCACTAGCTACAGTGCGTACTGTTGCTTGGACCGTAGCGATCTGGTGCTTGGAACCGAACCCGAGCTAGGTGGCAGGATTTCTGCTAGCTCGGACGATCCGGGCCCCTGTAAAAAAAAAACCTGTAAAATCCGAGCCAGCGAAAAATCCGACCACGACAAAACCTGGATAAGTGCTAGGGAGGCTGGAGATGAAGGAGCGGCTCTAGAGGTGTGGGAGAGAGACTTACGGGCTGGTCCAAGAAGCACCTGATGACAATCAGGGCTCCTCTAACACCTTGTAATTTCAGTCAAAGCAGGGTTATTGCCCTGATAACAAAAGCCCTGCTCCGGAGGAACGGTACACAACGTTATGTGGAAGAAAGCTTGCTTTTGCGTACGGTTAAGTGCGGCAAGTGTGCATATATGGTATGTGCTGGGACCATTCTGGAGGCATTGAGGTCAGTACAGCCGGGCTGTCAGTATGGCCAATGTCAGTCTGGCGCGAGAGAGGGTGTACACGTCGGTTCTGACACACGTAGGACAGCAACGTGGTCGAATCGAAACACTTCACGCGCACGACGCTTCCCGCCAAGGGCGAACCGCCACTGGAACCACTCCCAGTGAACCAAACCGAAACATCCAACCACGTCCCAGCCCCAATGTTCTGCTTGCGGTTCGGCTCCAACGTGTCAGCGGGGGAAATTGAAAGGTTTCGAGGAAAACTGTGAATTGGCGTGGTATAAGGGATTTGGCTTTGGGTGGAGTTTCAAACCAGGAATTCTGTATGCGGCGCAATCAGGTTTTCGGCGTTGTGAAACGGTCAATACCAATTTACGGTCGGCTAATCGAAACTTCAGAGTGGTCGGATGGGTTTGAGCAAATTCGAACAAACCAAAAAAACAGTTGGCGATAAACATCCAGATTACCGCGGCTTGCTTCCATCGAAGAGCTTCAATCTTAGCCGTTCCGCCATTATCAATTGTCTTCTTCAGCCGTTTCTAGCACGCATCACTTTTGAAACATACTCCAGGAGCTCACTGTAGCCCGTTCTTAACTCCCAACTTAATCGGTCAGCGACGCATCCTCTATTCCGCCCTAACTCCATGTTCTTGGCCGCTCGAAACTGACTTCGAATCATTTACTTCCGCAACTTTATAACTGGTCCGTACTTTGCCGTCGCCACGTCACCATGAAGCAACAATCGCATACTGTGACGTACCTCGCGCTCCTCGTTGTCGCATCGAGCCTCGTCAGCTACGCCGCGGCGCAATGCGGAGTCGTTTGCACCGTTCCCGGCACCAATCTCATCAACAATGACTGCCTTGTCCAGTGCAACGTAAGAAATAACGTCTTCGTCTTTTTCATAGTTTCGAGTCAGCCCCTTAAATTGTGATTCGGCTCAAACATCGGTTTCCGGCACCACGCGGCGTTAACTCCGACCGCATTCCCCAGTGCAGCGTAAGAAAGCATTTCCGTCTCTCTCGTCCTCTTCATAAGTCGACCTCATATAGTAGTTCGGCTCAAACATCGGTTCCCGGCACCGCGCTCGTTAACTCCGACTGCGCTCTCCAGCGCAACGTAAGAAATCCTTTCGTCCCTCCCGACCTCGTTATGAGCCGGCTCATAACTCGTTCCTGGCGACACCACGCTCGTTAACTCCGACTGCGTAGCAGCGCAACGTTAAGAAGCTCTCTTCGTCCCTCCCGCTTGCCTCCCCCAAAGAACTGCGCGTACCCACGCCTTACGGATGTGCCATTTCGCTCCTTTTCTCTCTCCGTTTCCCCTCGCCCCCGCCGCTTCCCCATTCTCTCCTCTCCCCCCTCCCTCCGCCCCCACAGAACTGCGGGTACGCGACACGCTACGGATGTGCAACCTAGCTTCCTCCCCCTCACTCTTCGCCTCGCCCCCGCCCGTTCCCTCCTCTCTCCCTCTCCCCCTCCCCCCTCCCCTCACAGAACTGCGGGTACGCGACACGCTACGGATGTGCCAGCTAGCCACATTCTAATTTCTCCAATCTTTTAGCCTCTCCCCGCTTCCCTTCCGCCCCCCCCCCCTCACAGAACTGCGCGTACGCGACCCGCTACGGATATGCCACCTAGCCACATTCTAATTTCTCCAATCTTTTCGCCTCTCCCCCGCCTCCCTTCCGCCTCCTTTCCGCCTCCCTTCCGCCTCCCGCCCGCTTCCCTTCCCTCCCCCCCCCTCCCCCCTCCCCTCACAGAATTGCGCGTACGCAACACCCTACGGGTGTGCCACCTACTTCCAGCCCTTTTGGAACTCCGGTGGTGAGTGACTCCGTGGGTTGAGTATAAGAAGTAACGACGGGTAACGAGTATGGCGTGCCGGTGATTATGATATCGTACGACTCGTTAAACTCGGAATATCGCACGGAGTGGTAAGTATAACACGTGAAGGACGAGTATTGCGTGCAGCAGTAACGAGAATATGACTATAAAGAGGGAATACGGTATTGTATGCGGTTGAGTGTAACAAGAATCGGACGATAGCGTGAGTAGTAACTCCCAGTCGCCCCAATCCCCCCACTCTCCCCTCTCGCCGCAATATCCCCAGTCGCCGTAATTTCCCCGCGCTCCGCACACGCCCCAATCTCCACGCTCTCCCTACACGCCTCACTCGATATTGAGACGCCTCAAAACTCGATTTTGTGACGTGTCGAAACGAAAGCTGAAGCTTCAAGCAAATGACCGCTTCCCTCCCTGCACTCACTCGCTTCCATCCTCCTGTCCCCTCTCCAGCCTCTCTCCCTCTTCCACCCCCCTTTCCTCCTCCCCCTCCTCCTGCGTGTTTTCCTACCCTAACTCACTCACCGTGCTTTCACCCTCTTTCGTCATACAATCTTCAGAACTTCGTTTCAAGTGCCTCAATATTTCTATTTTCCCCCGAACATACATGAAAGGCACTTGCGAGAATTCTCAAAATTTTAATCCTCTTTTTGGCGTGTCTCAGAACTTTCACCCTCTATCGACTACACGAATGTCACTCGTGAGAATTCTTAAAACTTCCCTCCCACCTTACATCATCACTTCACCGTTTCCTCTCTCCCCTTCCCCCTTGGCTGCTTTCCCAACCCCACACATAACACCTTACATCATCACTTCACCGTTTCCTCTCTCCCCTTCCCCCTTGGCTGCTTTCCCAACCCCACACATAACACCTTACATCATCACTTCACCGTTTCCTCTCTCCCCTTCCCCTTTTTTTCCCCCCTCTCGCCCTACGTGTCCGCGGCTTGTGCAGCTACTCGTGCTCGAGCGGCCTTGCCTGGTGGTCCTGGCTGCTTATTGCGACACCGCACAGCACACCTCACATTCTCCATTTCCCATCAACCCCTCCCTCTCTCCTCACCCTCCCCCTCACCCCTCCCTCTCAGCCTACGTGTCCGCGACCTGCAGCTACTCTTGTTCCCGCAGGCTCGCCTCGTGGGCCTGGTTGCTTCTTGCCACACCGCACATCACTTCTCACATTTTCCCATCAACTCCTCCATCTCCCCCTTTACTCCCCTCCACCCCCCATTCTCAGCCTACGTGTCTGCGAGCTGCAGCTACTCGTGCTCCAGCGGCCTTGCATGGTGGTCGTGGCTGCTCATCAGTTTCGCCATTCTCTTCGTCTCTGTAGGAGTGGGCTTCGGGGTCTATGTGTGCCTGCGCTCCGCCCGCAGCTGAACACAAGGGCAGTGGGCGTAGCGGGTATATATGAGGCGCTTCACAGACATATCTCACTTCGTCTCTGTAGGAGTAGGATGGGGGGTTTATGTGTGCCTTCTCTCCGCCCGCAGCTGTTCTCGAGAGCATTGCTGTGGGCGTAAATTGCTTCTGTGGCGTCTCAGTGGCGCCTCAATAACATATGTGTGGCGTCCCTGTAGCGGTGGGGTTCAGAGTCTATGTGTGCCTCACAAACAGACCTTTTATTATCTCTGACCGGTGCTGACCATGAGGGCATTGCTGTGCGTGCTGTGGGTGCAGTGCAGCTACAGTAATAGAATTGATATCTGCTAGGTTTTATGATGTTTTTCACTTGCTAGCAAAGCGTTAACACACATCCATTGCAATAAGAGCAATCTGAGAAGCTGGCCTAGCATTTTGCACTCCGGATTCAAATACCGTGTATTGAGTTTCTGACGGTCAGCCTTCCGAATCGTCAAAATTGATTTAAGTAACAAGGCCTATAGACATTATCACAATGAGCCTAGCCTACTACCCGATCTCGCTTCCCCCCTTTTTATTTGATTTTATTTCTTTTTAGTTAGTTCACACACAACTGCGTGTTCCTTCCTGTTAGGGCATGTTCCTACGGCCCCTTGTCAGGGCCACCTCTTATCAGCCTCGATAAACTCACCTGTAATTTGGCTGGACCGAGAAACCTCTAGTCAGATGTGCTTGCCGGTTTGCAGTTGTGTGCGATTGTGATTGTAGGCTGATGTGGCACATTGCGACCCACACGCGGGCATCAATTGATGACGGTCAAGAGGTGCCGCGGTCCGTTCAGTTTGCGACTTGGCCACATCAGCGAACAACAAATTGCACACAGCCCAAACTCAACAACCCAGGGTGACGCAAACTAGCTGCAAGGGTGCACAAACAAAGGCACGAGCAATACTAGTTGAGAGCCATCAACTTTTAATCAATCAGCATGAGAAGATTAGAGTGCTAAGACCCCATGACGGACGTTCCGTTCCTTCCACGTCTGCTAATTGTGTGGCATGCGTTTTATTACAACTCCTTCTTAGACTGTGCCACGAAAGCCTGCATTCAGCTGCTAGAGCACATAGACGCTGCGGAGCGGGAAAAGACATGCGTAGAGTCCCGAAGTGAGGTTCGCACACGGAACCGCCAGTTACGCCGGCGGCGACTGGACGTCTGGGAGGATGAGATGGCTTCGATGTCGGACGAAGTGTTTACCGACCTGTTCCGCATTAATCGGGCCATATTAGAATTAATATGCGAGGGAATGCACCACATACTGCACCCAGTCATACAAAGGCACGCGTTGCCGATTCGCGTCGCTGTTTTAATCCCCATAAAATACTTCGCAAGCGCCATGGCATACATCGACCTGGCCTTCTGGTTCGGCGTCCCAAAAACGCTATGTCATAGCCTTGTTGATTTGTTTCTGCAAAATTTCCCGCGCGTCTTTAAAACGGAATGGGTCCGATTTCCTACGCAGGAGGAGATGCGCGTCATGGCAGAGGAGTTTAAGAGCATCAAGGGGGTTCCGGCGGTAATTGGAGCTATTGATGGCACGCACATCCAGATTAGGGGAATGGAAGGGCATCGATCGGAGTATTATAGCCGTAAGTCACAGTATGCCGTACAGCTGCAAATTACATGTGACGCTAAAGGCGTCATATGGGAGTATCTGATCGGCTTTCCGGGCACAGCTCATGACCAAAGGGTGTTCATACAATCCAAGCTTTACAAACGACTGGAAAATGGTGACATCGCCCCCTACCAGCTAGTTGGCGATGCGGCTTACCCCCTCCGCGACTATTGCCTCACGCCCTTGCACGCTCCGACTGGCCGCCTCATGCTCGAGTGGCAGCAGACATTTAACTACTGCCAATCAGCCACCCGGATGTCCGTGGAGCGCACCATCGGACAATTCAAGGGCCGGTATCGGCTGTTTGCCGGCCGTCACGACTGTGCGCTCTGGCGGGTGCTTGCCGGGGCCAGCTGCGTCGTTATCCTGCACAACATGGGCATTGGGATGGCGGGCCAACGCATGAAGACCCCGAATGTCAGATGGGCGGCGATATCGCTAAATCGGGATCCGTGGTGGACAAGAGGAGAGCTTGCAGAGTACAAGTGGGAGGCGTGTGACATTGTTACGCCGTTCGAACTGAAGGAACGCCGTAAAAGACTCGGGATGGCTCTCCATGACGCGTACCTTAAGCGTCGTCGCCACGACGCCACTCCTCAACCTCGTCACTGAGCGTGGCATTGTCGTCGTCCGGCCATGCGTCGTCACCGCCAGCGCGGCCGCGAGAGAAGCGGAGCGGGCGACTGGTCTGAGACTGCTGGCTTGCCATCCACTCCCGGATTACTCCGGTGATCTGGGAGACGCCTTCCTCGGAGCAACGTGTGAGGGTGTCGGCTAACAGTTGAGCAGCAGCCATTGTTGCTGTCTCGTTATCTCGGCGTCTAGCGCTTGGGGGGGTGCTACGAACTGCGGGCACAAAGGCATTGGGTGGGGTAGAAAGTTTGTACCATTGTATGCCTCTAACCTGTTAATATATGATACCGGGAACTCTGACGTGGCATTAACTCACAACCCAACTCCAGGGGAGAGCACCCCTTGCACATTAACTCACCTGTTGAAGTCGTAGCATCGGTTTTCGCGGGCTTAGGGATGTTCAATCCAGGTTCGACGGTGACATCGTCAGCTCCGCCACCATCCAGTGCGTGAGGAACCGCAGCTGCAGTGTCCTTATAAATTAGGACCATCCACTCCCACCACGGGGGCTTGATGACAGTCGCCCCACCCGACGCCTTGTCCCCGAGGGACACCTGCTTCCACAATGCCTTGAGACGTTTCCACTGGTTGGTGCACGCGGTAGCGTTACGGCTCCAGTCGGGGTGCGTGAGCTTGATGTGCTCGCAGAGACGTAGCCAGTATTGCGAGCCTTGCTTCCCGGTCATCTGCTGCAGCTCGTCCTTCGTGAACCAACGTGCCGCAACTAGGATGGTCGACTCCTTAAGCGACCACTCGATGCGGCTGCCAGGCCCGGGGCTGCTGGTCTCCTTAGCTGGGCTGCGCACAGCAGCCTTTCCCTTCTGCTTTCCGTTCGAGCGCGGGGCAGTATCTGCTTGCCGGCGATCGGCTTGTGTAGTTTCCGCGTCGTCCTGATCAGGGCCGTTGTATTCACGGCCGCCATGCCAGTCTGCTACGGGATCGTCTGCGTCGGAGCCGGCGACGTCGTCCTCGTCGTCAGAGTCCTTCTCAAGGCTCCCATCGTCAGTGTCGTATCCACGGGGCGAGACGGTCGACTGCTTGGGGGTTGTGCTCGAGGCTCCCACACTACGTAAAGGACGCCCAGTCGGCCTTCCGGCTGCGATTTCAGCAGTCATGTATTTGACGTAAGCAAGATCCTCCACTCGCCACCCTTCGTCCTCTGCTGCGCCTAACGGTCCTTTGCGTTTCCGTGCCATGGCTTGTAGCTAACTCGCGATGTTGAGACTAGGTTGTTGTTCGCCTGTTTGTATATGCCGTTAAATGTGTGCACTTGAGAGATGGTGTTGGGGGCTTGGTTGTGACTGCGTGTATGAAGTGTTCAACGTGCTGGTAATCTCCGTTGCGCCGCGGCGGGAAATGCTCAAAATGTTTGGAATCGTGCACATTGTGCACGATGGTTCCCCGCGCACATTCGCCACGTCACGGCCGTGCGCAGGTTAGAGTGTCGGGCGAGATGCAAGGACAGACGTTTACGCGTTGCACGTGGACGTGTACAGCAACGGTCGAAGAGTTGTGCGACATGGTGCGATCGATTTCAATCGTGCGCGTTCCCGGTACAATCCTGATAAGAGGCGTTCTATAACGTGCATACAACAAATATGGGAAGCTGATAAGAGGATGCCCTGACAAGGGGCTGTAGGAACATGCCCTTATTGCAATGGCGACATCACTGCACCATATACGGTACACTATTCAATCGGTACTACAGTTGACACTGAATAAACAAATACATTGGAAACAAATGGAATATACGCCATGCCTACAACTCCTGTCACCACACTAACTCAACTTAGTGAAAGCCGCATTTTCTATCAGAAATTCATCGAGCGGCTGTGCCACCATAGGCCACTCAGATATGTCATTGCCGTGAAAGGACATCGACTCAAGTAATTTGTCATAGTTCGAGAGCTCCTCCTGAGAGACCTCGTTCTGAGAGAGCTCCATTTGAGAGAGCCCCTTCCCGTCCTCCTGACCGCCGCCCAAGGCTGAAGGAAACAGCTCCTCTTCCCCATCCTGCTGCTGTCCCCAAGAAGACTCCATACCCACTTGAACGCTGCCCATGCCCATCTGACCACCACACATGCCTGTTTGATCATCACACATGGCCATTTGACCATTATATATGTCAACCTGACCCCCTCCCATGCTTGATTGACCACCGGACGTGCCCTCTCCTTGCTGCAAGAATGATTGAGGAAATATCATTGGGTTTCTGGCCTGCAGGTGTGGCTGTAGCGGGTGTGCCTGTAGCGGGGGCTGTGCTGCTGTTTCCACGGCTCCTGTTGCTGCTACAACCAAGGTTGGTACATGCATCTCGGTATGAGTAGGTGCAGGGAGATACTTCGGCTCGTCTTCTGCTGCTGCAGCTGGTGGCGGTACTGCTGCTGCTCCTGCCATCGCTGCCGCTGCTGCTGCTGTTGATTGCCTAGCTGCTGCTGGTGCTGCTGGCGCTGCTGCTGTTGGTGCTGCTGCTACTGCCATTGGTGGTGACATAACGAGGCTTGACGCCTGGAGCTCTGCTTCCAGCTGCCACAGAAGCAAGTCCATAGACTGTGCATCGATTGCAGGTGACTGGTTGAAAGACAGTAGCAATTCCGCATGTGAAAGCGAGAAAGGAGACTGTAGCCGTGGTGCTGCTGGGAACACACATGCAGGTGATTGTATCGGTTGCCCTGCTGCCAGCAGATTTGCAGGTGACTGTATCAGTGGTCCTGCTGACATCAGATCCTCAAGTGACTGTAGCGGTGATCCTGCTGAAATCAGATCTGCAGGTGACTGTAGCAGTGACCTTGCTGAAACGAGATCTGCAAGTGATTGTATCGGTGAACTTTCTGAAGCCAGATTTGCACGTGACTGTAGCAGTGGCCGTGCTGACACCAAATCCGCAGGTGACTGTAGCAGTGACCTTGCTGAAACAAGGTCCGCAGGTGAATGCACCAGACGAGCTGTAGCTTGAGGCAGATGCAACAGGGTGTTCTGGGATGGTGTGCGATGGAAGGAGGTGTGATGCGATGGGGTGTGCATGGTTGGTGAAGGATACGATAAGCCACGCTGGGCTGTGGCATGATAGGTCAGGGAAGACCTCTTTGGGGAGTAATGGGTCGGCGCAGGATAGGTCGGCGCAGGATAGGTTGGCCAAGCCAGTGCCGACTCTTCATGCTGCATAAACTGCAATGAACATATGCACAGGAGGGGACAGGGTGTAAGATGGAGAAATGCAAGAAGAGAAACCTTGCTAGGAGCACGGAAGGGAGAGGGGGGGGGGTGCTCACCTCGGTTTTGATCTTGGCTGAAGGATCCAAGGGGGTAGCTCCCGTAGTGTTAGGTACGGCAGGTGTGAATTGAGCAAACATTGACGGAGCAGCAGAAGAAGCACCGATCTGAGCAGCAGCAGCAGCAGCAGCAGGAGCGAATGGCAGGGGTTCTTGCAGGGGTGACGCCCCGATTTGAGTGGGAGACGCAAAGGCGAGGTCCTGGTATGCATTCATTGCACGCAGCACCTCTGCTGCGTCAGCCACAGCAGCAGCAACACCACTAGCAGCAGCGGCAGCATCAATGCCGGAATCCATGCTTGCTGCAACCACTGAAGGTGGAGCGTTGGCCACAGCAGCAGCAGCAGCATAAACAACGCCACCAGCAACGCCACCAGCAATTCCTGAATCCATGCTTGCAACAGGAGCTGGGCCCCCAGTGCCTGAAACATCAACAAAGCTGCTGCTGCTGCTGCAGACGCCGGCACCTTGAGCCGTGTGCATGCATGCGCTGCTGCTATCATCCACACCGTTTAGCATCTTCTGCTCTCCTTCATCCGACGGTCCTTGCCGCTGGACCATCCGCGAGAGCACCACCTCCCATTCAGCCGGTGTCAGAAGCTCGCCTAGCAGCATCGCTACATCACTCTTGCTGCTTTCGCCACCCTTGGCACTTGCCAGAGCTTGCCAGTCTTGTGGAGGTTCCGCTGCTGCTGAGGTTGCTGGGGTTGTATGCGCTGCCGGGAATGCTGGGACGGCTGAAGCTGCCGGGCCTGCTGGTTCTGCCGGTCCTGTTGGGTTCGGAAACTGGTTCGGAAAGCGCTGTGGTAGTCCGGGGCTGCTCCGGAGCAGCACACCTTGAGAGGCGCACGTCGTTGCTGACAGGCGAGGGTAGAACTTCACACAACCGCGTTTGGAAGCAGCAGACCCAAGGGGCCCACCAGACAGGTGTTGGGCAGACGATGCACCTCCAGAAGCAGCAGCAGTCCCAAGGGGCCCACCAGACGGCTGTGGAGCAGACGCAGAGCTCACAGCAGGCCAGGGCAGTCCGTCGTGACTCTGCTGGGATGTCCTTTGAGAGTGTTCAGAAGCATAGGCAGGGGCGGAGAAGTGTGGAGCAGACGCACAGGTGGCAGCAGCAGGCCAGAGAGGCTCATCCTGGCAGCAGCTGCCGCTGGGGCTCTCCAGGGGACCATCCGGTTCAGATTTCACCGGCGTTGCCCTCTGCCGCTTTGAAGCCTGGTAGCTCAACTCCTCAGGCTGGTAGCTCAGCCCCACCGCAGCAGGGAAGCATAAATCCCCGTCAGACCGGAAGCTGGGTTTCAACTCAGCCCGGCTGATCTCCGCCGGCTCGTTGCCGAGTGCCATAATCTGCTCATACATGCTCCCGATGGTTCTCTGTCGCGTTGTGCCGGCGGTCCTCTGCGAGAAAACTGCAGGCGCAAGAGCAGAGCAAGTCTCCTTGGGTTCGCCGAAGGAGGCACTGCCTCCTATGACATAGGAGGGGATGAGGCCAGTGAGTGGTTTAGATGCACACAGGATCTCTTTGAATTTGCCGCGGGACTGCATGCTGGAAACGCGCGGAGAGACTGCCGCGAACGGTCCACTGTGCGAGACATTGGCAGGATTTCCAGGGGCTTGCGAAGGGGCAGGAGCCGTGTCACGGTGAGGTTTAAGGAGGGCAGTAAGGGGTGCTGTATACGCTGAAGCCTGTTGTTGAAAAGGAGCAGTCATGGGGCCGCTTGTTGCTGCGTCGATGCTCCGGCGGCGGCGCTTGAGGCACAACGAGGAAGGGTGGTTGTGGAAGCCTGAGGTCGTCATGCGTATCACCTTGCGCATCTCCACTCTCTCAGGGCGGGTCGGAGCGGCTTCATCCTCAAGAGCAGGAGCAGCCGCATCATCAGCAGCATCAGCCACATCGGCAGCATTAGCAGTGCTGGCAGCAGCAGCAGCGGGGCCAGCAGCGGCGGCGGGTGGCGCGGTGTGCTTGCCGCGGGGCGGGCCGGGGATGCGGTCCTCCACTTTGCGCGCCGTGCATCCCGTGACGGCCTTGCACACACACGTGAAGTAGATCCTGGGGGGGGCCAGGGAAGCATGGGAGAGGGGTAGGAATGAGGGACGACACGCAAGCTAGTAGGTGTGCATCTCGTGACGGCCTTGCACTCACACGTGAAGTAGATCCTGGGGGGGGGGGGGGGGGGGGGGGGGGAGGGGGGGGGGGAGGGGAAGCATGGGAGCAGTAGAGAGAGGATTCATTTTCTGAACACTAAATGGCCTTGCACACACACGTGAAGTAGTTCCTGTGAGGGGGGAGGCATGGGAGCAGTTGAGAGGGATTGATTATCAGTAGTAACTATACGGCCTTGCACACACACACGTGAATAGATCCTTCTAAGGGAGACCATGGTAGAGAGGTATAGAGGGAATTCATTCTCTTAATCTATACAGCCTTGCACACAACAGGAAGTAGGGGAGGAGGGGGAGGCATTAGAGAGAGGTAGGCAGGCATGGAAGATATAAGGGGAAGAGATGGAGAGAAATGAGGGAGAAAATCGCAATATATCTTTGTGTGCCACAGATTGCAAGGTAGGTGAGTGTGGGGACCGTTGAAAATAAAGAGGAAGTCCATTGCTTGGTATGACAAGTTTGTCATCGCCACGACAAAATGAGACAGAAAAAATCCGAGCCTCACCTTTTCACAGTCCGTTGGCAGAGCCACTTATGGGAGACTTTCTGCCAGCGGAACCGGCTCGAATCTTCTTCCATCTGTTTCAAGGAGGGACGTGACTCTGGTTCCCAGGAAAAAATGCAAGAACCATCGCCTCTGCCTCCGCTCAAAGTTCCCATGCCGCTGCTGCTGTCGGTGTTGTGTGTTTAATGTAAGATTTTATTTTCCGAATCGTTTTAAACCTAGATTTAGGTTTTACTTATTTTTTCAACAGAGGATATTTTAGAACGACTAGTATTGTTAGCTACTGGAAGATAAAGCGGCCGCTGAAGCTGCTGGGATTGTTACGTTAGACTCTTGATACTACGAAGGTTGAACGTCACAAGAAAGTGGAAGCCATAATCTGTTCTGTTAGAACACCCTTTTGCTGGAGGCTGGAAATGGCAATATTTGCTTGAAAAGGGAAGGAGAACACTTCAAGGGGAGAGTGGGAGGGAAGGAACACAGACTGTTCAGCCAGGTTGACAACTGGCGTACATGACCAGTGTCATGTGTGCTCCTCGCCTGGGTAGTACTGTAGAATTTCCACACCTCGAAGCTCAGTGCACACTGTTATGGGTTTCTCGCAACCACAATTCTACGCAAGAGTATGATATTTTGCAAACCACACGCAACACTAAAGCCATAAAAAAAGAAGGAAACCGTTTGCGCGGACTCGAAACAAGGGTGACCGGTAAACACTCAGCTCTGTCTACAGAAGGGATGACCCAGTGCAGAGTGGATATGTGGGTGGGTGATGCTGTTCAGTGGTGCTTCTGGCCTGTTTTGCTGGAAGGGATCCGATTTGAGGTTCCGGGAAATGCAATGAGTCGATGACCATTCCGCCTGCGACAAGCGAACCAGCTGGTGTTTACTGTACTGTGATCTGCGATGCTGCGTTGGCGAAATCGTGTGACGCTGGCACGTCGGTAGGCTTCGTCGCATACGGTCGAACCGCACACGGTTTTCGCCCAAGTGGTCGGGGGAACCACGTGAGTGGGTAGGGTTGGGGTTGAAACGGTGTTCGCCCAACTCTACGACACAACTCTGTCCCGCAGTGGAAACGGTGTTCGGGTGCTAGCCGTGCTCCACAGTTGTATGTATAGGTATAAAAAGCGGGATAATTAGGGTAGCCCAGCCATTTGCTTGGGTTACAAAAGATGTATGTATAGGTACTAAAATAAAATGAAAGAAATTTCAAAACTGAAAATGAGGAGATCGATTATTTAGCCATTTCATCACAAGAACTGTACGATGTTTTGATTTTTAGTTTCATACCATCGGTTGCCTATTCATTGTCCAATCGGAAATCGTGGTTCTTCTCCGCAGACTCAGAGCTGTTCTCTAACAATCGGCCCAACCGAAGACGCGTTTATCAATCTGTATGGGTAGCGGGGATGGGCACGTTCAACTGAACGCAAACCAGTGAGGACTCACACATGTACAGGCGTTCTGGGTTGTAGGCCCTCGCTAAAAGAGTCCCTTTTCCCCCCTGAGTAGAATTTTCCGATATCGCCTAGGTGTAGCCCGACCTCTACAGTCCCTTTTTTTGGCGGGAAATTTTGCAGCTTGACCGAATCATTGCACGAATCAGCTCCACAGCCAATCAGAGGGCCGAGATCGAACCAGGCCAACATTCAGGGAAAATGATAAAGAAGGGATACTCGATTCTATATTTAACTTTATAATTGTAATTAATTGTTTATCTTGACCGTGCTTACTTCTCAATCCTGTCGCGCGGTCCCCAGCTCGCTCGACGATGACATCTCATTTATCTCGCTTACAGGGTAAAACAGACGTTTTTACTATTCATGCCCCAAACCGTAATTGATTTTGTTTTGTTTTGCCCGTTAGTCATGCGACATTGATCAACGCGGGGAACCGTGCGACGAGAATTACTGTAGCTATGCAATACAGTTAATAAGGGAATGTACCCCTCAGAGTACACGGCTAGCTAGTTTGCTATTTATACCCTTGTATCTTCATCTTATAATGATATTGTTCTCTTTCAACTTTTATTAAACATTATCACTACAAGACTTCATTGTCTTCCTATAACTTAGCAGTTTTATCCTATCCACTACGATTCCCGGATTACATCAACATGGTATGCGAGCTAGAGTGGATTATAAGACCTGCCAAGTTCCTGTTCTTCTTAGAACAAACTCTTTATAAACTTATTCATTAAAATACCTATTATAAGTCTGCATCACTATGGCTCCTGAAGGGAAAGCCACCGCAGACTCTCCGGGCCCACCACCAGCAACGACTAATGCGCCATCAGCGGTGACCTCCGTCAGTGCCGCACTCGTTGAGCAGCTTGTCGCTCGCATCAACGCTCTTGAGAGCCACCAAGCCATGGGCATTGATGGCTCAAGCTATGCAAGAGGAGTTGCTGGACTGCCTCTCCCGGGATAAAACCGCAGCGTCAACTCCGAAAGATCCTTTACGTTTGACAACCGTCAAGGATCAGCTCCTGCGCAAGACAGTCAACAACGCGCACAAACGGAGGCAATCGCAACCATGCAAACAATGTTTGTTTTGACTTCAAAACTGAAAACTTCAACTCAATTCAACGGCAAGGATTTCTACACGCGGAGCTTCGAGTTTGAGCTCCTCGCAACAACGGCGCAGATCTGGATGTACTACGACGGGAGCTTACCTTTTCCGTCGGAAGGAACCATTCAGGAGAAGAATCAGTACTACCACGAGTCCCTTCTCGCGTACACCGCTCTTCTCCAAAATCTCTCCCCCGTCGAGCAGCTTGGCATCCGCTCCTACAAATCGGAGTGGGCACACGCGCAAGTGTCTTGGGAGCACCTGCGCAATTCATACATGGCAACAGACCCAGTTACCATGAGTCGCCTGCTCAATCAATTGACAGCAGTCAAAATGCATCAAGGGGACCGTATATCAATCGGTGCCGCAATCTGCGCGACCACATCAAGAAGTGTGGCGGAACCGTCCCTGACGACATGTTCGTCTCGATGGTTCTCTCTGGACTTGGACCCGATTGGCGTCAGTGTCAGTTGTTGCTCCGCGCTCGAGCAACTATATCCGAGTCCGCCCTTTGCGCCACACTCCTCTCCGAGCAGAAGGAGATCGACCTGTACAATGAGAAGAAGAACAAGCGGGGAAAATTTGTGTTCTTCGCTAGAGCAACTAAAGGGGAGAAGCACGGAAAGAAGGGGGCCTTCTGCAAGTACTGTAAGAAACCAGCTCACACCATAGACCGATGCTACAAGCGAAAGGCCGCTGACGAGAGGCGCAACAACTCATGTGGTCAACAGCCCTCGGCGCCCTCCGCAACTCCAGGTGCGACAGCGACCATGTCGCCACCATCCGTCGCAAGCACGTCGCAAACTCCTGCACGCATTTCATCCAAGGACAAGGGAAAAGGTTCAGTTTTGAGCTGCATGGTGCGCCGCAGAGCCTTTTGTTACTACGACGACATTGAATTTCCGCCAAATGCGCCAATCGATCCAATCACACCAAGCGCAAACAACGATCCCACACTCTGTTCCTGGATCGACAAGCCGACCAACATCCCACCTGATTTCGAACTGCCTCCGAGCACGCCGGAGTCTCCTCCCAGCTTTCCCGCAAGAGACTACAACGACCTCTCGCCGTACTCCGTCGACCTTGACCGCATCGTCACTCCAAAGATTGCCGGCATCGCGCGTCAGAGCCGCGACAACTTCAACACTTGGTATCTTGACAGCTGCTGCGGGCAACACATGGTGGGATCACCAACTTTCATCAGCAGCTGAAAGCGCATGCGACGACCATGCGAAATCACCGTCGCAAACAACAATCGACATCAAGCATACAACATCGGAGAAATCTACCTTGAGGCTGTGGACACCCGCTTTACAATCCACATCGGAGACGTCTTGCTCGTCCCCAATCTCCAGTTCAACCTGCTCTCTGCAGCACAACTCATGAAGTGCGGGGTCGACATTCGAAGCAACTGCAAGGAGAAAAGTTTCGAACTGTTTTACAAGAAAACCTACATCGGGAAGGCAGTTGATGACGACGGAGTCTTCATTTTAAACTTCACAGCACAAGGTACCAATGGCGACTCCGAACGGACTCTCCTGCTGAAGACGACGCCCACGAAGACTCCGACTTGGTCGCACCCTACGGAGATGGATCTCGAACGCCCCGCCTCAGACGGACTTCTTCGCCTGCGCGCTGTCCCAACTGCTTCGACCTCTACTCCCGGAGATACCGGACCTGCAACAATGGAACAGTAAGAAGACAGCGGGAAGTCAACAACTGCAGGACAAGCTGACATTGGAGGATGGGGAGCAACTGCAGAAGCTGGCACTAGATGGGGAGTAACAGGACCGGTCTCACCCAGCTGGGCCAATCCCAGTGCTACCATCGGCGCTTGGAGAGTCGTCCAAACACCAGAAGAAGGAGCTGCTACCGGAGGCGGTTGGGGAACCTCAACTTCCCGAAGCGGCTGGGGACCCCCAAGCCCTCCTTATCCCGAGGCTCCAGCACTTCCCCCTGCAACGACTCCCGCGACCACTCGTCACCGGTGACCCAATTCACACCGCCGATACGGACGACATCGCCGGAAATCTCGACGCCGTCCTGGAACGAGTTTCTGCCTGAGCCTTCGGAGCAGATGTGAGCGCCGCCAGCGACAAGGGACCTGAAACGGAGCAGCGAGACGAAGCAGAGAGAAACAAATATTATCCGAAGACCGTCGGTTACCGTGCAGAACCAGAAATTTGGCACCAACGACTCGGACACCCCTAACACGTCACACTCAAAAACTCCATCAAGGCCAGAGTCTTTGACTCGGAAGCACTGCTGCTTCCCAGAGGTGGCACCCTCACGGCAACTTCAGACGACCCGCCATGCCTCGTCGGCCCCACCGCGTCACTCACTCACAAGCCCTTCCCCGACTTACCTCCTGGCTACGAACGCTAGAACCGCTCAAGAAAGCCTACAGCGACTTCATGATACTCAGCCAAGAGCAAAACACGATGACCTTCATCGACGCGTGCACGCGCTACATCTGGGCCATCAACGTCGACTACCGCTCACGAGCTTTCGAGTGCTTCATAGCATGGATGAAGCGCGCCGAGCGTCAGTCAGGACTGAAGCTGAAAAGTTTCCAGACAGACGGGGGTGCGGAGTTCTTTTCAACTGAGTTTTAGGTACTCTTCGCCAAGAAAGGGATTGTGCACCTAATGTCTCTGCCCTACGCTCACGAGCAGCAAGGAGTAGCAGAACGGACAAACAGGAGCCTCGCCACAAGGATGAGGGCCCTGATGAAGCAGTCTGCCATCCCAACAAATTTTTGGCCTTTTGCGATGAACCACGCTGTTCGGCTGCACAACTTGCTGTCCTCCCGAAGCCTCGAGAACAACACCTCGCCCTACAAAGCTCGGACGGGCAGAAAAGCTGACACGCGTCTTCTTCGGGTGTTCGGCTGCATGGTACAGTACAGGCCACACACAGCAAGGACCGGAAAGTTTGCTGATCGGGCACGCTGTGGCATTCACCTCGGAATCGAAAAGGAATACAAGGCGTGGATCATGCTGGACTACGCGGCACACGAAGTGACGAAATCACGCGAATGCATCTTCTACAAGAAGCTGACCCCGCCACTGTTCAAGGAACACCCGAAGCTGACAAGGCGCCGGATTGGGTTTACGAGGGGCACCGCAGCTTCGCCACGTCACAGGATGAGGCTGACCTGGCAGAGGACACTGACGCAACAGACAACACACCATTCGACTCCTTTCCCAACATCCTCCTTACAAGCCCATTCCAGACCCCAACTTACATCCCAGTTTCTCAATTTGATGCTGACGATACAACCCGTGAAGCCCACAATTACAACAGCACAGCGCGCCGATCTCCGGATGCCGAGTTACTACCGGGAAACCCTTCGCAAGACACCGTCCGCCCCGGTCACGACAGCGACGACGACGTTGTCGAAGTTACCAGCTTCCACGACTACGATCGCCTCGTCTACGAGAAGACCAACGAAATTGGCCTCCGCATCCTCGGGCTCGAAGTCGCAGTTCGCCACACCTCCCCCAAGGAACCCACCACCGTGCGACAAGCCCTGTCTGGACCCGACAGTGAGAAGTGGAAGGCAGCCATGGCAGCGGAAGTAGCAGCACTGAAGCGCCACGGAACGTGGAAGCTCGTTCCCCGATCATCTGCAAAGGGGAGGAAGATTCTCAGCGGCAAATGGGTCTTCCGAATCAAAACATTCGCGGATGGCCCAATTGATAAGTATAAGGCGAGAAGGGTGGTGCGCGGCTTCGAGCAAACTCACATGGTGGACTACGACCAGACATTCGCGCCGGTAGGACGACACACCTCGGTCCGCATCCTCATCCGCATCGCAGTCGTCAAGCAGCGTCCGCTCAGGCAGATCGACGTTGGAAGTGCATTTTTATGCGCACTCGTCGCCGCCATTATCTTCGTCGAGCAACCTCACGCCTTCGAGGAAAGCGACGGCGTCGTCTGCCTCCTCCAGAAATCTCTCTACGGCATCAAGCAAGCGCCTCGTCTCTGGCAGCAGTACCTACACACCGTTCTCACGGAGCTCGGATTCACTCAGCTGCCACACGACCAAGGGATGTACCGGAAGGAATCGCGCGGCAAGTTCATCCTTCTCGTCGCCTACGTCGATGACCTGCTCTACACCGGCGATGACACGGAGCTACTTGACCGGTTCGAGGACGAAATCAAGGAGAAGCTCGAGGTGACGATTAACCACAACGTCACACAATTCCTGGGTCTCAACATTACCCAGTCCGCCACCTCCATCCACCTCTCCGCCGCCAAGTACGCGGAAACGCTCGCGAAGAAATTCGCAATCGCCCCGATCAACCTCACCACCCCCTTCCGCACTCCTCCTCCTAATCACGAACCCGACACCACACTTCTCTCCATCGAAGATCATCCGCTCTATCAGCAGCAGCTGGGGTGTCTACTATTCGACGCCGTCACGTGCCGGCCGGATATCTCCTACGTCGCAAGCCAGCTCGCGCAATATCTGCGTCGACCTGAAGGGGAGAATCTGCTAGATCTACGCCGAGCACTCCAATACTTCATCTCTACCCCCGACGTCGGACTCACCTACGAAGCTAACTTAACTGCTACCTTGCAGCTTCACGGCTACGTTGACGCGGACCATGCGGGAGATGTTGACAACAGATGCTCCCGCACAGGTTTCATTTTTCAACTCCAACCTGCTGGACTCATCTCCTGGAACTCCCAGAAGCAGGAGCTCATCACTCTTTCGTCAGTCGAAGTTGAGTTTATCGCCGCCAGCGCAGCTGTTCGCGAAGGGCTGTACCTGATGGAGCTCTTGCAGGAAGCGAAAGTGACGATGAACGGGCACTTCACGTTACTCAGCGACAATCAAAGCGCGATCAAAATCGCGAACAAGCCCGGCTTCGTGAACCGCACGAAGCACATCGCACTCCGTTACCTTTTTCGTCAAGGACGATATCGACAAGGGCAAGGTCAAACTCGTACTGCCCAACCGGTGACATGGCAGCAGATTTCTTGACCAAGAAGCTGCCACGTCAGAAGTTCCAGCACTGCACCAACCTCTGCGGGATCTCGAAGAAATCCCACGTGGCTCACCTTCAGGAATGAAGGGGAGTGTTGGAATAAACGAAAGGTTATTATAACATTCCCGAAGGTTCTCTCCTAGCGCGCCACTTCCTAACGAAGCAGCGCCACTGTATCAGTACCGCAATAGCTCATATAGAGCACGCGGCAGCTCGAGAGTCACCCGAAGGTCAACAGTCGCTGTTAGTCAACGGCCGCGTGTTGACCGTCCGGCAACCGCATCAGAGGTTTCGCGATGCAATATGGTAACTGTCGAGAATGGCAATAGTCGTAGTTACTGTAGCTATGCAATACAGTTAATAAGGGAATGTACCCCTCAGGGTACATGGCTAGCTAGTTTGCTATTTATACCCTTGTATCTCTTATAATTATCTTGTTCTCTTTCAACTTTTATTAAACAAGGTCACTACAAGACTTTATTGTCTTCCTATAACTTAGCAGTTTTATCCTATCCACTACGATTCCCGAATTACATCAACATTATGAACGCACTTTAGGTTTATTGAGTGTAGAAAAACATGTTCTCCTATTTGATTGCTATAACTTTATTACTCTACCCTTCCTCTCACCCAACGTCAGCTCTGTTACAATCTGAAATCGTCATTATAGGATCGTCACAGGATTGACCGACTGAGTGTAGGAGCGGAAGTTGCTTGTTATTGGGTACGGACCCTGTTGTTAGAAGAAATTTGAATCTCCACATAAGTGATCATAGTATGCGATAGAGGTGTTTACGTAGGAATATATGGGAGTACGGAAGGTCATAGCTAGCTATGTACTGTTACAATCATGAAAAGGACTTAGTCAGGAATCGGCTCAGGGTTGATCGCATGTAGTGTTGCAGCGGAAGTGTTAACCTCAGGTCAGAGTGAATGTAATTGACTGAGATGATTATAGCAGATGCATACATAGGTTTATATAGGAAATGCAAAGGAATGCGAAACGACCTAGCTAGCCATGTACTCTAAGGGGTACATTCCCTTATTACAACGAAGTTCTAACCGTGCGGCGCGGGAACCCGTTTCAAACATGTTCCCGCTAATTTCACTTCGAATGTTTATGCCTGCATCGGTCTTGATATGACGGTTGTTGATGTCGCTTCGACTCGTCTGACTCCTCGGCTTCATCCTCGGTAGAGTTGGCTCCTGTAGCGTACATGAATGCCCATTCATTTAATTCATATCGCAACTCCCCCCTTCATTCCTGGGCGAGTCGGGAGCTGACTCGCTTGACCACTCCGGTGAGGTTGGAGCAGTGCTGGTACTGCTGACGTGGCAGTCGCTTGGTGAGGAAATCGGCTGCCATCTCGGTGGTAGGGCAGTACGTGAGGTCAACCTTGCCTTGGTCTATTTCGTCCTTGACGAAGAAGTACCGAAGCGCGATGTGCTTCGTTCGGTTCACGAAGCCTGGCTTGTTCGTGATCCTGATCGCGCTGTGGTTGTCGCAGTGAAGGCGAAATGTAGGAATTTTCGCCTCCTGTAGGAGCTCTTGCCGATAGAGTCCTTCGCGAACTGCAGCAGTTGCGGCGATGTATGCTGCTTCGGCTGACGACAGGGCAACCAGCTCCTGCTTCTGGGAATTCCAGGAGATTGGACCCGTTGGCTCGAGGCGAAAGATGAACCCCGTTCGTGACCGTCGATTCGCAGGATCAGCGGCATGATCTGCGTCCACGTAACCAGTGAGGTTGAAGGATGGTGTTGTGAGCGTGGCGTACGAAAGGCCGATGTCAGGTGTGGAGATGAAATACTGCAGGGCGCTCTCCAGGTCCAGCAGATTGTTTGTCACTGGCTTGCGTGAGTATTGTGCCAGCTGGCTGGCGATGTACGAAAGATCGGATCGGCATGTGACAGAGGCGAACAGAAGACATCCCAACTGCTGCTGGTAGAGGTGGAGTCCTGCAGGTGACAGAGGTTTGTTGTCCGGTTTGTGGTTGGTGCTGGGCGATCGATAGGGAGTTGAGAGTGGTGCGGGTGAAATCTTGAATCGCTCCCCCAGTTCCTCTGCGTACTTAGAAGCTGACAGGTGAATTGCTTCTGGCGCGTAAGTGATGTTGAGCCCCTTGAACTGTGTGACTTTGTGGTTAATGGTGATGTCGACGCGCTGCGCCAGGTTCCTTTCAGACTACTGAAGGTAAAATTCCTTCGCGAACTGCAGATGTGGCATCAATAAACTTGGCTTCGGCAGAGGAGAGCGCCATAATTTCCTGCTTCTGGGAATTCCAGGGAATTGGCACAGTGGGTTCGAGCCAAATAGGAAGCCGGTTCGTAGCCGTCGATTGGTCGAATCTGCTGCGTGAACTGCGTTGACGTAGCCAAGGTAGAATGAGTGAGTCGTGATTGTGGAAACGGTGAGGCCGATGTGTGGTGTGGAGATAAAATACTGCAGTGCCCGCTGGAGGTCCAGCATTTTCTCCCCTTCAGGTAGCTACGAAAATTGAGCGAGCTAGCTTGCACTGTAGGTCAAGGAGGTCTTCGCTGGTCCCTATGAAGAGTAGGTCATCTACGTAGACTGTCAGGAGGATGTATTCGCCGCGGAAATGAAGTCGATACATTCCTGGGTCATGTGGGAGGTGCACGAAGCTGATGGCCAGAAGAATTTGAAGAAGGTGTTGTTGCCAAAGTCGTGGTGCCTGTTTGATGACGTACAGTGATTCCTTCAACTGACACACGCGGTTGTCGCTGTCACCATATGCGTGCAGCTAGAAGACAAAGATCAGCGCGCCAACCTTTACATACAGGAAGGCGTTGTTCACGCCAATCTGTCGCAAAGATAGGCATTTTGCGATGTAGTCTCCACTGAGTGCATCGCGAGAACTGTAGTGCAGTGGCCGGTCGGTACTGTACCATGCATCCCCACACACTGTGCATTGAAGCATCGCCCTTTTCTCCTGTAAATTTCAGGCGAGAGGACAACTTGACTTTGTTTGCGGTTGTTGACAGCAGGTGTGGAGACGGATGGCGTGGTGTATGGCGTAAGGCTAGTACTTGGTGTCCACGCCGGATTGATGCATCAGTGCCAGAACCTTTGTCATGGGGGTGCGGTTTGTACGTTCCGCAACTCCTTGCTGTGGGTGCGCGTAGGGGAGGGACAGCTTGTGAATTATCCCCTTTTCGTCCGTGAAATCCTTCAACTCCTTGCTCTTGAATTCGGCTATGCAGTGTGTTTGCCATATCTTCGATTGTGCGGCCAGACTGAGTCTGCGCGTTGCTTAGCCAAAATTTGAAGAAGTCGTAGGCCTTGCTTCGCAGCGCGTCGTTGGCGATTCAGATGAAACGAGAGTGGGCGTCAACGATTCAGCGTGTACTCCTCGCCGTTGATCTCTGTGTGAGTGAGGACGAGGAAATTGTTGTAGACCCTTTGCAGCTTCTCGTAACGATTAGTGCTTGGTTCGATGAGCTTGAACGCTTGATGAAGAAGCGCGGTTTGCGGACAGATCATGCAGCAAGGGGGGGCGCTGTTTGCGCTGAGCTCGTCGCCGGCTGGTCGTAGGAGAACTCATAGCGTGAAGACACGGGCGCGTATGCTTTTGTTCAGTACTCTGTACGAGGGATGACCGAGCCATTTGTGCCAGAGGTCTAGGGGCGCGCGGAGTGCGGGCGAGCGCATGTAGCAGTTGCAGAGTTCTTCGTTTGTCATTCTGGGACAAGCGGGGGCGTTTGCGGGGAAGACTGAGAGGTCGAAGGCGAGGATTTTTTATAGCTCTCTCTCTCTCTCTCTCTCTCTCTCAAGCAGTCCTTCATTGATAGGTTCATAGGGGTACAGGCAAGGCAGGGATAGGTGCTAGACAGGCCTAGGCATTGAAGCAGCTAAACATGCAAGGCAGGTACATGCAGCGGGCTGGATATCTGCAAACAGACAGGACGGCCGGGGGGGGCAGGCAAGGCAAGGCAAGGCAGGCAATGCAAGGCAGGCAAGGCAATGCAAGGCCGGGCATGACACACATGACAAGTAAGCAAACAGGCCTATCCTACAGCAGCAGAACCATGGCTAACCGGCTAGCCTATAGCTCCTCCTACTCACTGAGTCCACTCCTCCTCCATCTCATCCTCCAGCACCTGCCAAAGATCCCCTAGGCTAGGCTCCCAGGGGTCCCTCGCAGCCTGGGGGAAGGCCGCTTCATCTGCAATGTTCGACTTGTTCAGGAAGGAAGTTGCCTGAGAGCGCTGCAGCATGACCGACCACCGCTGCCTGTAGTGAGCTGTGAGCCTTGCAGTTGTTGTGGTCAGTTTCCCCTGGCGGTACTTCTTCTTGGCTGCTGAGGTGGCCAAGAGGCGAAGGAATTGCTGTGTGTCAGTGCAGAGGGCCCCATATGTCTCGACCGCCAGTCCAAAGAAGCCTACATAGTCTGGCCGCCCCTCGTAAATTCGGTGCTTCGCTCTGAAGCTTCCCTCGCTGCCCACCCCGGCGGTTTCCTCGCCCGTGTGTCTCGCCGCTGCAGTACTGGATCAGTCACCGTTACATCCGTCACCCAAGTCTCATTGGACTCTTTGTCCCTGATGGCCAGGTCCCCCCTCTTCCTGAATACCAGTGGGGAGAATGCTGTCGTCTCGTGGAAGCACGTGAAATCTGCTTCCCTCGCCATTCTGAGAGCGGCATACACCAGCGCATTATGCGTTCTGACCACATCCCCGCCATAACCGCAACGTAGGAGGTGGTTCGCCAGGCTTGTGTCTGTGATGCTGGAGTTCCCTCTCAGGCAGGGGCATTTCACAGTGACCGGCAGAGACATGCCCAGGCGGAAGCCCAATGCCAACGAGAACTGACCAGGGGCAAATGTAAGGTCAGATCTCGTCGGCACGGCATGTAGCCAGTCCCCCGCCCCCACCCCTTGCAGGCTGATGAGGCGCACTCCATGGCCGCGGTCCGTGCCGGGCCGGTCTGTGATTGTGTCCGCCAGCAACTCAGCTGCCCGTGTCTCGTTGATGTGGCGCGACAACGTCAGCTGCAGATTTCCCTGTCCTACCGGCCGCTCCCTGTACGCCTGTAAGGCGGTTCTTGCCGTTGCTGGGAGGGTCGTCTCAAGAGTGGTCAGCGGGTTGACCTCAGGAGGGGTTGGGACCCAACCATGGTCCAGTAGTGTCGTTGCCCTGCTCAGTAGATACATCTCCGGAAGGTTCATCTGTTTAAGTAGCTGCTGGGCTGCCGTGATTGACGCAATGTATGCTGCAGGTGCTTTTGAGGTTGGGTCGATGATACCAAGTCCCCCCAGCCTGACAGGTAGCGTTCCCTGCCGCCACAGAAGGCTCTGTTCTAGCTCACTGGCTGGGACCCGTAGCTTGGCCGCCGCTAGTGCCGTTGCCATCAAGGACTCGCTCCAAGTCCTCCACTCCTCCCGGTCTAGTACCTCCGCCGGTGTCGTACGAAGCAGGTAGGAGATTCTGCGGGAGATGCTCTTTGAGAGGACGAGCAAGGCGTGCTGGGGGTGCAGCTGGGCAATCAGAGGTAGTGGCACCGCCGCATCCTGGAGGCGTTCCTGTGCCTTGTCGGTGCAGAATTCCGCCGTGCCTATCGGGCTCCCCAAGACGCCTATGCCCGCGGTGCTCATCGGCAGGCCCTCAGGTGGTGGTATCTCATTTTCCCCTTCATTTGCAGCCCAACCCGTTGACTTCGCGATGTTGCAGTGGAGCCCAAGCGTTGCGAGCTCCCTCGTGATGTTCTTGAAGGCTTCGTAGGCAGCATCTCGAGGGCCGACGATCGTAATGTCGTCGGCGTACGCGACGACTGCTACCTCGGGAAGCAGTGTCGCCGTGCCTAACAGAGTGGGCTGGATCGCAGCCGCGAACAGAAGGGGTCCTAGCGGATCGCCTTGTCTAACTCCCCGCGCGCTCACGATATGGTCGACACCGAGTCTATGGTCCACGAGTAGGCGTGACGGCTTGTCGTAGAGTGTGCGAACGAGTGGCAGTAGCGAGAGTAGACTGGACTGCGAGAGCGCTGTAAAGAAGCCTGCGCGTTCAACACTATTGAAGGCATTCTCAATGTCGATCTGCAGGGCGATACGAGTCTCGTCCTCCGTCAGCAGTGACCTAACTGAATGAACGATGCACTCCGCGCCGCCCGTTACTGCCACGCCGAACTGTACGGGTAGGAAAAACTCGCGGATGTTCTGGGAGAGTTCCTTGAGGGCCGCTTTCGCCACAACCCGCAGTAGTGCCTCTCCAATCGCTATTGGACGAACACCTCCTCCCGGCTTTTCCAGCGCTATGAGTCTCGATGGTAACAGCAGGTCCTGGACGGCTTGTGTCTGGAAGGTACTAAGGAGGTATGAGATGGACGTAGCGAGTTGGATGAGGACTTCTTCATTCGCGAGTGCAGGATCTTTGAGGTGTTCAAAGCAGGTGCCTGAAGGTCCTGCTCCCACCCCGTTTGGGCACCGTTTGAGGATTTCGCGAAGGTCGTCAGGGTTGACTTTCAGCGTAGATTGGGTATAACCGGTTACACACCGCGGCGTTGGCGAACCTGCAGCTGGGTGCTTCGCTTGCAGGGCTGCGAGTGTTTCTGGTGTAGTGTCTGCAAGCGGGGTTGTCCGTAACGCCGCAACGGCCTTTGAAATATTTCCCTTACGGATTAAACCCTCCGCCCTTGCGCAGAGTCCCGTATCATCGGCTTGGTGTCGAATCGGATTCTCAGTGACGGGGATGACGCTTGCCTCCTCGAAAAGCCCTTCCCAGTCACCTCGCTGGAATTGATGCAGCCTCCCTTCAATCCCCACCCAACGTGACCCTTCAACTGGTTCGGGGAGCGGGCGGAGGGTCAGCCTCGGAAGGAACTGTAATATCGCCCATGCTCCTGGACAGTCAGGATTTTTCGAAAGGCGGAGGAGTGGTGACAGGACGCACAGGGTGTAACTCTCCAAGATTTTCGGCGGCATTCTGCGGACCAGAAAAGGTTGGTCCCCCCGCTGGAGATTAGCTACATCCCACGTGGCTGCCCGTTGCCAGATGGCGTCGTTTGCTGCCAGCTCAGCCGGCGATAACACGCTTGATTCTCCCGCTCCCTCTCTCGCCGAACCGTCAGCAGCGGCGGCAGCAGCTTCTGCTCCGGTTGGGGCAGATGTCCCGCCTTGCCTCGCCCCTGTACCCCCTCTCCTCTGGCGCCCCCTTGGTGTGCCTCCCTCCTCCTCCAACGAGATCTCCTCTGTGGCATGTGACTGGGAGGGGATAAATTCCTCCTCGTCATCTGGGTTGTCAGCACCCTCTTCGTCCTGATACGCTGGGGCCACGTCTCTCTCTGGCCGATCGTGGCGTTCCCGCCACGTTCCCGATCTGAGCAGCGCCTCCCTTCCGCCCACGAGTGCGCCTCTTCCGCTTCTTGCCCCTCTCGCTCCGCCGCGCCCACTGCGACCACCGCGGGCTGCGGTTTCTCCTCTTGCGGGAGTCACGGTGTTTCGTCCACCCCGTCCAGCTTGTGGCGCCCTTCCCGCCGGCAGCCACGGTGTTTGTGGTGCACCGTTACGTGTCATAGCCGGCCGTCCCCAGACAATTCCTTGGACACGCGTACTGCTGCGCGTTTCACGGCGCGTTTGTTGCTGGGCCGTGGTTCCTGCTCGGCGGGTAAGCACGATGTCAGGTGCTGTTTCGTCTTGTGCCCCGTGATCCTCCCGTCCGTGAACGGCAGTACTTGCTGCGGGCTGACTTGTGCCTTCGTCTCCCTCGCATGCTTCGTGTGATGGAGGTGGATGCGCTTGCGCTTGTGGCAACTGCCCTTGCAGAAGCCAGCCCCGGAGGGGTCCCGGGGCGCCAGGTCCCAGCCCTGCTCCGGGCCGCCTCGGCGCTGGCTGGGCGCGGAGCTTCTTCCCGGCTTTCGCGCGGGCGGCGTGGGCAGCAGCACCGGTCCCGTGAGGCTGTCTATCACTCTCCCCCTGGCCGCGCCCCTGCGTGCTTGCGTCCGCGGCAACAGCAGACGTTCCGGCGCTCGCAGCGTCAGCCGCACCGACCTCCTCGGCCAGATCGACTTCGCGTACCTCCTCTGCAACTGCCGCAGCTGCAGCCGCCAGTTCAGGTGGCCCCGCCGCCGCCGCCGATCCCTCCGCCTGTCCCTGCTCCTCCCCCCGCTCCTGCTCCTCCGCCCGCCCCTGTTCTCCCGCTTGTCCCTGCACCTCCACCTCCGCCCGTGTCGTATGCGCAGGTAGTGCGACAGTCTCCATGGCAGCGGGCAAAAATGAGCCGACGCCAGCGCCAGCAACAGCGGCGATCTCAGGCGCCACCTCCACCTCCTCTCCAGTCCCCGGTTCAGCCGCCTCCCCCTCTGCTGGCCACACAGGCGCAGCTATCTCCAGCAGCGCCAGCGGACCAGGTACAGCCGATGATGCCGCCGCTGCCGACCAGCTCTGCGCCGGCTCCCCTTCTTCCGCCACCGCCTCCTCGGTCCTCCGCCTGGACTGCTCCGCCAGCAGTGCCAGCGGGGTATCCGCAGTTGTTTCTTGGCGGCCGTCAAATCCCAATTCCGTGGGATGAGCTGGGGTACCCAGTGGCAGGAGAAGGCCCCGTTGTGCCGCCTGCACCAACCCTTGACGAGCGCTGGAGCCTGTGGGAGGAACGTTCACCTGCGGAGAGGCTGCTGCTCGTCGAGCAGCACGTAGTGACCGCAGGCTACTGCCTGAACCATGTGGCAACGATCTTGGATCAGCTCCACGCGTGCCTGGTGCGCCGCAAGGTGAAGTGCCCGCCTCTAGCAGCGGGGGAGCGGGAGCTGGCCGCTGCTGCAGCGGACGAGGTGCTGGAGTCTCTCCCACAGTTGGGGCTGGATATGGGGTCTCCCGGGATTGCCGCTGGCCCTGGGCCGGCTGCCGTGAGGCGCCTGGCAGCATGTGCTCAGCAGGGTCCATTCGGCTTGCTTCCGGCCGCGGCATCCGTGCTGCGCTGGTTGGACGGCCGGCTGGTGTGGCTCCTTGTAGAGTAGGCGTTGCGTCCCCTTCGCCAGCCTTGTTGTTGTTAGGCTTGGGCTTGGGCATCCCCATGGCGGTTAGTCCACGCCTGGGGGTGGTGCTGTTGGAGTAGGTTGCCGCTACTGCATGTTGTATTGCTTGTCGTTATAATCTTTGTTTCCCTCTACCCTTGTCACACCTCACGCGCGGCCGGAGGCCGCGCCGGCGAGCGACGGCCGCCGAAGGCGGCCGGCGCGAGCCGCCGGTTTTGGAGAGTAAACTGAACTCACCAGTGAAGAATGAGCTCAAAGGGGTGCCTCTAGAGGCTTTATACTAGGAAACTAGGCTGGAAAACGGCTAAGGACTAGAATCTACACTAGAGAGGGCTAAAACGGCTAAGGACTAGTCCTTGGCCATCTCTCTCTCTCTCTCTCTCTCTCTCTCTCTCTCTCTCTCTCTCTCTCTCTCTCTCTCTCTCTCTCTCTCTCTCTCTCTCTCTCTCTCTCTCTCTCTCTCTCTCGCTCTCTCGAGCGAGCCGCCGGTTTTGGAGAGTAAACTGAACTCACCACTTCGTGGATGCCCTGAACTCGAGAGAGTAAATGCCCTGGTTGCGTGGATAACCGCTTCTGCTCCACCTGGCGCTTCTCTCTCTCTCTCTCTCTCTCTCTCTCTCTCTCTCTCTCTCTCTCTCTCTCTCTCTCTCTCTCTCTCTCTCTCTCTCTCTCTCTAATGGTCCTTGTATTGATATAGCAGCAAAGTACAAGCATGCAAGTTATAGAGGCATAGGTAACAAACAAGCAAAGCAACAAATCCTACCGACTACCTCCTCTAGAGCTCTTGGAAGGGCTCGACCACCGCAAAACAGTCCCCTAGGTTCAGCTCCTGCCCAATACCGCCTACATGCGGGTTCTCTGCTGCTGCCGCCTCGCCTAGCTTGAGTAGGAGGCCCACAGATTGGGCCCTCTGAAGGGCCACCGACCATCTTTGTCTGAACTGGTGCAGAAACTTAGCGGCATGAAAGGATTTAGAGTCGGCGTTGAAGTGGCGCCGAGCCGCCGTGTCTGCCAAGAGCTTCAGGAAAACTGGTACCTCGGCGCATGGGCAGCCGTAGGTTTCCACAGCCAGAGGGAAGAAGCCAACCGTCTCCGGTCGGTTTGCGTAATGCTTTATCTTTTTGTCGGCCTGCTCTCGTGCTGCCCAACCCCTGCCTTTCTGTGCCTCTGGGTCCCTTGTGCTGATGGGGTCCGTGATGGTAACATCACAGACATAGACCGCCCCGTTGCTTCTATCTGTCATGGTGAAATCGGCCGTCTGTTCTTCGATGGGGCAGTGGGCGGCCGACTCGCTGTGAACTATAAACCCCGCATCCTGCGCCATGCTAATGCATGCGTCCCGCAGCTCGTTGTGGGTGTTAATGCGGTGCTTGCCTGTGCCGCAGCGGAAGAGGTGATTTGGGAGGCGGGGGTCGGTGATAGCTGTGTGGTCAGAGCAGTCGCAGTTCTTTGGCGTTGAAAACGGGAGCCCGAGCCAAAAGCGCACGGAGTTGGCGAAGTGTACTGGTCCTATCCGTCTGTTTGGGGCAATGGGGATCGCGGTCAGCCAGTCACCGGTGCCGTATCCCGTTAGCGAGAACATCCGCTGCGTGTGGCCTGAGAGGGGGTTCGGCTTCATGCGCCTTGTGCCCTGCACCTGCACGGCGTATCTGCTTCCGTGGACCTTCAGGCCGAGTACGTGTTGTAGCCGAACATCCGACCGTTTCAGTCGCTCCTTCTCCAGGATCTCCCGCGCATCCCATGGCAATGCCGCTTCGCACTCGGTAAGCCATGTGTGTAGTGGTGTGGTATCGTCCCGGGGCAGGAGCATGTGATTCCGAGCTTGGATCAAGGCGTTGTTTGGTTCTAGCGCGAGGGAGGAGAGAAAGAGCGCCGCCTGGGTGAAACTCGCCGTGTACCCGTACACCGGGTAGGCCTATGCCGTGAGGCCTATGCCGCCCAGTGATGGTGGCAGTGACGCCTGCGCCCATACACGAGCCTGCTCGGATCCACACGTGGGGACGCGGATATCGCATGACACTAGCAGAGCAATGAGCAGGTCCCGTCCCCACCGGCTCCAAGTATCGCGAGGGAGTAGGTGGAGGGGTGTCGTTCTAGTGAGATAAGCCACACGCCTGGAGATGCAGCGGGTAAGTAGCAGAGAAGCTACCTGAGGGTCAGCTCGTTCAAGGAGGTGTAATGGCTTCGCCATCTCTTCTAGCTGCCCTGATAGGAATTTGGCCGCTCCCGTATCGGATCCCAGGTAGCTTCCCAGAAGCCGCACGCCCTCCTTTGAATGCGGAACTCCGTGTGGTAGCTGCGCCTGTTCTACCGTGGACGCGCTCCAGGCTGCGCACTTCTGCGGGTTATGCGTTAGGCCTATGTGGGCCAGTTTATCGGTGAAGTACGTGAAAGCTGCTACAGTTTGTGGTGTCTCCCCCAAAAAGGTGACGTCATCCGCGTACGCCAGGCAGAGCACGTCCGGATATGCCTCGGCCGTTTCGTGGAGTATGGGGTGTATACCCGCTGCAAATAGTAACGGGCCGAGTGGGTCGCCCTGGCGAACACCGCGTTCGCTTTTCAGTGGTTCGCTGCTGAAGTTGGCGTCCAGGTGCAGCAGCGACGGGTTACCGTAAGTCAGATGAACTAACGGCAGCAGTGGCGAGAGGCCAGGCTCCTATAACGCTGTTGCGATGGCTTGTCGTGAAATACTGTTGAAGGCATTTGAAATGTCCGTCTGCAGTACCAGGCTGTCGGGACGGGCATCAAGAAATGCCCTGGCTGCGTGGATAACCGCTTCTGCTCCACCTGGTGCTTCTCTCTCTCTCTCTCTCTCTCTCTCTCTCTCTCTCTCTCTCTCTCTCTCTCTCTCCCTCTCTCTCTCTCTCTCTCTCTCTCTCCCTCTCCCTCTCTCTCCCTCTCTCTCACGCTGTGGAGCAGTGGAAGGACGCAGAGTCATATAGTGAGTGCCAAGTACAGGAGGAGGACGCTGGCGCGGAGCACGACGACCAGCGCGGACAGCGCGGACAGACGACTCTGGACGAGACTCAGGCGACGCAGGACGAGACTCAGGCGACGCAAGACGAGACTCAGGCTCACGACGCTCCGTAAGACCTCTAGTTGGCCCAGCGTAAGGAGAAGGATCAGGCAGCGGAGAGGCAAGCGGTAACTGTGACTGCGACTGAACAGGTGGTGGACTCAGTAGGGGAGGAGTAGGACCAGTAGAGGGCGGGAGGTCAAGAACCTGCTGAAGGAGCGGAACGTAGTACGGCCGCGGCCGCGCAGCACCTCCTGAACCAGCAGAGACAACACCAGCACCCTCAGCCCCAGGGTCTCCAGCTACAACTCCCGCAGCACCACCAGCAGCTCCAGCAGCTCCAGTAACTCCAGCTCCAACCCCCGCAGCGGCTCCAGTCCCAGCAGCACCAGTACCTCCAGTACGAGCACCTCCAGAACCAGCGGCTCCAGCAGCTCCAGCACCAGCAGTACCTCCAGCAGCTCCAGCACCAGCAGCACCTCCAGCAGCACCAGCAGCACCTCCAGCAGCTCCAGCACCAGCAGCACCTCCAGCAGCACCACCAGCAGCTCCTGCACCAGCAGCACCAGCTCCAGGGTCCGCAGCACCAGCAGCGGCTCCAGCTCCAGGGTCCTCAGCACCAGCAGCAGCTCCAACGGCAGGGTCCTCAGCACCAGCAGCAGCTCCAACTCCAGGGTCCGCGGCACCAGCAGCAGCTCCAGCTCCAGGGTCCAAAGCACCAGCAGCGCCACTCCGGAGACTGCAGCGTCGAGCGTACCACTCTCGGAGCCGCTGGGGAGAGGGCGGCTCCCGCCTAGGCGGGGAACCACGAGTGCCAGCTCCAGCAGCACCCCTAGCCCCAGAAGCGCCCCTCCTGAGGCTGCAGTACTGTGAGTACCACTCACGCAGCTGCTGTGAAGAGGGAGCGCCTCCAGGCGCCGCACGGTCAGTCGCAGCACCCCCAGGCTCAGTACCCTCAGACGTAGCACTCTCAGGCTCAGCACCCCCACACTCAGCAACCTCAGGCTCAGCACCCCCAGGCTCCGCACCCCCAGGCTCCGTACCCGCAGGCTCAGCACCCCCAGGCTCCGCACGCTCAGGCTCAGCACCCCTAGCAGGACGAGAGTCGACAGCTACCTCGACAGGCTCAACCGGGTCTACCTGGGACACACCTGAGGGAGCGGCACCCTGAGGGGGGAGGGGGTCTACCACAGCAGCACCTGGTGCGAGGAAGAGAGGCGGGGGGGGGAGCGGGGCAGTGCGGTAAGGGAAGAGGCGGTAGAAGGGGACCGACTCGTCAAAAGTGACGTCCTGAGAGGGCAGGACACGGCGCGAGGTGGCGTGGTAAAACTGCCAACCAGACGCGTCCGGGACAAAGCCAAGGAAGACACAAAGAACAGCGCGGGAGGAGAACTTGTCCGCGGACGTATCGCGGACAAAAGCACGAGATCCCCAGACCCGAAACACCGACGCATCGCCAACCTCTCCCGTCCAACGCAGTGTCGGCGAAGTCTCCGGAACGGAGACACGGGGCCAGAGGTTGAGCTGATGCGCAGCGTATCGGACCGCAAACGGCCACAGAAAGTGGGGGGCAGCCGCATGGATCAAGGAGGTACGAGCGACCTCCATGACCAAGCCAATGCGGCGCTCAGCAACCCCATTCTGCTGTGGAGAGGCCGGAAGCGTGAACGACTGCTCAATGCCCTCCCCACGACAAAAGTCCCTCAAGAGGTCGGAGGAAAACTCCCCACCTCTGTCAGAGTGCAGTCGCAGAACAGGAAAGTCCGAGTGGAACCTCTCGCTGAGCTGGAGACGGGCAGCGCGGATCCAAGGGATCAAAACATCAGGGACTTCACCCTTGGTGTGCAAGGGGAAGACCGTAGTGTAGCGCGAGTAGTCGTCAACAACTATCAAGAAGTACCTCTCGTGACCCTGTCCACGGACGCGGGCTGGGCCCCACACGTCCATGTGGAGGGTCTGCAGGGGAGCAGTCGTCGGGGGAAACGAGGAGTGAGGAGCGGCGCGCTGCTGCCCCTCGACACAGGGAAGACGGGGAGGAGCAGGCGAGGGTGGGAGGGGAGGGAGAACCCTGGGAAGACCAGAGACAAGGTACCGGGAGTGCATGCCACGAAGGCGCTGCACTGACGGGTGACCAAGGCGGTGGTGCCAGAGGACGGTCTGGTGCGACAGGGAGCGACACGAGCAGGGGGCCGACAGCTGACCTGACGCAGACGCAGACGCAGCTACCTGAGGGGACTCAGTGGTCAGTGTGTACAGGTCCAACCCCGGCTGCCGACTGAAGGTAGCCAGGTGGCGACCCGTCCTAGCACACGTGCAGTGTGTCACGCGCTCGTAGGCAGGGTTGAACTGGTGGACACCCCCGTCCTGGAGCGCACGACCCGCCACCAAGTTCGTAGAGAACGAGGGGAGGTAGAGACCGGACAGTGTGCCTGACGGGACCGCAGGACAAGGGAGGACAGTGGAGGAGGTCGCAATGACCGGACCCCCAGAGGGGTCAGCGAGGGAGACTGCAACCGGCCGAGCAAGCTGCTCAAGGGCAGTGCGGTCACGAAAGAAACAGCGGGAAGCACCTGAGTCCAGTGTGAAGGTGTGCAGTGCCTCAGTAGACGCAGTACCAGAGGGCGCAGACTCACGAGCACCTTGAGCAGCAGCCTCACCAGCACCTGGGGCAACAGACACACTAGCACCTAGAGCGGCAGCCTCACCAGCACCTGGGGCAACAGACACACGAGCACCTAGTGCGGCAGCCTCACTGGTCCTAATGCCCGGGTCGGGCGGGTAACGCAGGTAACAGTCACCCTCTCCACTACCAGACAACACATACATGGCACCAAGAATAGCATCAAAGTCAAGAGCATAGACATCAATGTTTTTCTTGATCAGATCAAACCAGCGGGGCAGCTCAGTGGCAGTAGGAAACTGAGTGCGCCAGGCGTCGTCGAGGCGGGAGAAGCAGCGCTGCTGCGTGTGCGCCCTCCCACACGTCTGACCAGTGCGGTCACCTGTGCGGATGATGTACGGGCATCTAAGGCCACCCCCCCCACGCTGAGAGTACCACTCACGAAGCTCCTGGGGCGACGGGGTCTGCTGCTGGCGCTGGCCACCGCCAGAACCTCCACGACCTCCACCGCCGCCGCCGCCACCTCGACCACCACCGGCACCGCGTCCACTGCCGCCACCACCACCGCCCCCACCCCGGCCACCTCCTCCACCGCTGCCTCCACCACCCCCGCCGCTGCCGCCACCACCCCCGCCGCTGCCGCCACCACCCCCGCCGCTGCCACTGGCCCCTCCAGCCCCGCCACCACCCCCACCGCCGCCACCGCCCCCACCACCGCCTCCCCCGTCGTCACCGCCGCCCCCCTTGCCCCCTTTGCCCTTGCCGCTGCGGCGCGCCCCACTCGCAGTGGACGCAGTCCCGACCTTCTCAGCACCAAGAAGGTCGACAGCAGCAGCAGAGGCGACAGAGGGGAGAAGAGGGGAGGGGGAACACCCCTCAAAGAAAGGGGTGCGGGGGTCGCCGCGAGACGCACCGACAGCGACTATGCTAGTCTCAGCTGCCAGCAGGTGCTTCTCAAGCAGGTCAATGGTGAGCTCGGTGGGGCAGAGAGCAAGGAAGTGGTCCCTGACCGCACGAAGGGAGTCAGGGAGACGGGTGACCAGGTGGTAAAGAGTGAGCCACAGCGGGGGGGGGTTCTTGGCAAGGAACTCAGCGGGCATGGCAGCACGGAAGCGGGTCTCACTGGTGTGGAGGTGAGTAATGAGGTCAGCGACTGTGGAGAAGGCGGACAGGTCTGGGAACATATAGGGCAGTGAGAGGCGGCCTAGCGCAGCAGAGGCAGGCGAGGAGTAGCGCGCAACTACAGCAGTGTACAGTGCCTGGGCAGTCTTGTGCTGGCCAAAGTGCTCGCGTTCATCTACCGGCAGGGAGTTGCGAATGGCGAAGCGAGAGTGGGCGTCACGAGTCTGCCACTGTGAGCGGGCTGTACTGTCCGCAGTCGCAGCAGGAGCAGGAGCGAGTCCCAACGCATGATCATATAGCGAAATATCCTCCTTAGCAGTGAGCTGGAGGAACAGATGGAGGTCCTCGAGCCAGGTTTCAAAACGCAGCGGGCGGCCCTCAGTATCGAAAGCTAGAACTGAAGGACTAGCCATAGGTTCAGTAGGAGCAGTAGGAACAGCAGCAGTAGTAGCAGCAGCAACAGCAGTAGTAGCAGCAGCAGTGAAATAGCACAGCGCGGCTCGGGCAGGGCGGCACGGCTCGGTTCGGGCAGGGCGGCGCGGCGCGGCTCGGGAAGGGCGGCGCGGCGCGGCTCGGCTCGGGCAGGGCGGCGCGGCGGCTTGCCTGCGCGCGGGTGTGGTGCTGCGCGGGGGCAGCAGGCTGCGCGTGCGGCTGCGCGTGCGGTCGTGCGTGCAGCCTAGCGAGCGGCCGTGCGGGCGGCGTAGCGGGCGGCTGCGCGTGCGGCTGCGTGGGCGGCTGCCCGTGCGGTTGCGCGGGCGGCTGCGCGTGCGGCTGCACGTGCGGCTGCGCGTGCGGCTGCACGTGCGGTCGTGCGTGCGGCCTAGCGGGCGGCCGTGCGTGCGGTCGTGCGTGCGGCTGCGCGTGCGGCCTAGTGGGCGGCTGCGCGTGCGGCGGAGTGGGCGGCTGCGCGTGCGGCTGACGGGCGGCGCGCGCGGCTGTCCTAGGGGCGCACGACGGCGCTAGTAGGAGGGGCGCTCGACGGCGCTAGGAGGGGCGCTCGACGGCGCTAGGAGGGGCGCTCGACGGCGCTAGGAGGGGCGCTCGACGGCGCTAGGAGGGGCGCTCGACGGCGCGGATAGGGGCGCACAAGGGCGCGGCGGAACGGTGGGCCCTAACCAACGTCGGTCCTAGGTCCTGACCTAGGCGTCGGATACCATGTTAGAAACTAGAACTGAACGAGAATGAAGTGAACTAGGCAGCAGGGTGATACAAATAGGAAACCCTAGCAATGTTGTACTCTCTAAGGCTAAACCACTATAGCCTACACAATATAAACATGTATAATGTTTGACATCTCTCTCTCTCTCTCCCTCTCCCTCTCTCTCCCTCTCTCTCTCTCTCTCTCTCTCTCTCTCTCTCTCTATCTCTCTCTCTCTCTCTCTCTCTCTCTCTCTCTCTCTCTAATGGTCCTTGTATTGATATAGGTGAAAAGTACATGCATGCAGGTGTTTTAAGATTCTAGAACAAACCAGAAACCACAACACAAACATCACTACCTACCCATTCCCTCCCCTAGAGCTCTAGGTAGGGCTCAACCACCGCAAAACAGTCCCCTGGATGGAGCTCCTGACCGATACCCCCTACAGGCGGGTTCTCTGCTGCTGCCGCCTTGCCCAACTTGAGGAGGAGACCAACCGATTGGGCCCTCTGCAGGGCCACTGACCAGCGCTGCCGAAATAGGTGCAGAAACTTGGCGGCGTAAAAAGATTTTGAGTCGGCGTTGAAGTGCCGCCGAGCCGCAGTATCCGCGAGTAGTTTAAGGAAGACAGGGACTTCCGCGCATGGACAGCCATAGGTGTCTACCGCTAGAGGGAAAAAACCCACTGTCTCTGGCCGGTTGGCATAATGCTTGATTTTCTTATCAGCTTGTTCTCGTGCCGCCCAGCCCCTGCCTTTCTCTGCCTCCCGGTCCCTTGTGCTGATAGGGTCAGTGACGGTGACGTCACACACGTAAACCGCCCCACTGCTCCTGTCCGTCATGGTGAAATCTGCGGTTTGTTCCTGGATGGGGCAGAAAACAGCCGACTCGCTGTGAACAATGAAACCCGCGTGCTGCGCCATGCTAATGCACGCATCCCGCAGCTCATTGTGGGTGTTAACGCGATGCTTGCCCGTGCCGCAGCGGAGGAGGTGGTTCGGGAGGCGGGGGTCTGTGATAGCCGTCTGTTCTGCGCAGTCACAGTTCTTAGGCGTGGAAAAGGGGAGGCCCAGCCGAAACCGCACAGCGTTCGCGAAGTGCACGGGGCCTATTCGTCTAGTGGCCTCGATTGGGATCGCGGTCAGCCAATCCCCGGTGCCGTACCCAGTCAGCGAGAACATCCGCTGCGTATGGCCCGAGAGAGGGTTTGGTTGCATGTGCCTAGTTGCCTGGACCTGTGCGGCGTATCTGCTCCCGTGCACCTTCAAACCAAGCACGTGCTGAAGCCTAACGTCCGATCGCTCTAACCGCTCCTTCTCCAGGATTTCCCGCGCGTCTAGAGGCAGGGCTGCTTCGCACTCTGTGAGCCACGAGTGCAGGGGGGTGCTGTCGTCCCGGGGTGCCACCATGTGAATCCTGGCCAAAGTCAACGCACTGTCAGGTTCTAGCGCAAGGGAGGATAGAAAAAGGTCCGCTTGGGTGAAGCTCGCTGTGAAACCGTAGATCCCTTCTACGACCGGGTCCGTTATGCCTATGCCGCCTAGCGACGTCGGCAATGACGCCTGTTCCCAGACACGTTTTTGCTCGGCGCTACATGTTGGCACGCGGATGTCGCATGAGGTGAGTAAGGTAATGAGTAGGTCCCTTCCCCACTGGCTCCAGGTGGCGCGAGGGAGTAAGTGGAGCGGAGTCGTCCTAATGAGGTAAGCTACGCGCCTGGAAATACATCGCGTGAGGAGTAGTGCTGCCACCTGTGGGTCTGCTCGCTCTATCAGCGGTAATGGCTTAGCCATCTCCTCTAACTGGCCCGAAAGAAAACCGGCTGCTCCTACGTCAGTCCCGACGTAGCTACCTAGAAGCCGTACTCCGTCCTTGGAAAACGGCACCCCGGGCGGAAGTTGAGTCTGTGGTAATGCGGTTGAGCTCCACGCCGCGCATTTCTGCGGGTTATGCGTCAGGCCCAGCTGTGCTAATTTTGCTGTGAAGTGCATGAAAGCCGCTACAGTGCGCGATGGGTCACCCAGGAAGGTGACGTCATCCGCGTACGCCAAGCAAAGCACGTCGGGGTGTGCTTCTGCAGTGTCGCGAAGCGTGGGGTGTATCCCTGCTGCAAACAGTAGCGGGCCGAGTGGGTCCCCCTGCCGCACACCCCGTTCACTGTGCAACGGTTCGCAGTTGAATTTCGAGTCCAGGAGCAGTTGCGACGGGTTACCGTAGGTCAGTTTCACGAACGGCTGCAGTGGCGAGAGCTTGGGGTCGTGTAACGCTGTGGCGATGGCGTGTCGCGAGATACTGTTGAATGCATTGGAAATATCGGCTTGCAGGACCAGGCAGTTTGGGCGGGCATCCAGGAATGCTCGGGCTGTGTGGATAACCGTCTCTGCTCCACCTGGGACTGCCACGCCGTACTGAAGTGGTAAGAAATATTCTCGGGCAGCTTCCCCCATGGCTGTCAGGGCTGCCTTGGCTGTCAGCCTTGTCAAACACTCGCTTATCGCGATTGGGCCTGGCTCCTCCCCCAGGTTTGGCCAGGGCTATCAGCCGTGACGCAGTCAGGAGGCTCGCGACCGGGCCTGGCAAATTTCCCCCCAGCAGGGTGTTGACCAAGGCGTGCAGGTGGGTGCTGATCATTGCGTTAGTGGTGGCCGCGTCGCGCATGTGCTCAAATGTTGTGCCTGACGGACCGGCCCCCACCCCATTCTCGCATCTTCCCAGGATCTTGGCGAATTCGGCGTGGGTGATGGACAGCTTCGTCTCGGGTGGCACGGGCCAGATCACCGCCTCGTGCGCAGCAGGTGGGTGTTTCTGACGGAGCTCCTCCAAAATTTCCGGGCTGGGGGTGCAGACTGGCGTTGACTCCAGAGCCAGCACGGCTCGGCGTAGACTGCCCCGTTTCGCGAGCCCCTCAGCTCGGCTGATGACTCCGGTCGTGTCAGGCTGGTGTCGTAGCGGTGGGGGTGTGTTGACCGCGTCCACCGTGTCCAGGTACAGCCGCTCCCATTCGCCACGCTGGAAGGCCCGGAGCTTGGCTTTGACCCCCCGCCAGTCTGGTCGCTGTGGCGATGTTTGGCGAAGTGTTAGTCGAGGAAGAAACAGCAGCAGTCGCCAACCCGTTTCGGATTCGGGGTTTCGCGAAAGGTGGAGTAACGGTGTCAAAAGCGCCTGCGAAAACAGCTGGCATAGGTTTGGCGGTAAACGGCGTGACAGCGTAGGCTGACGACTGTCGCAGAGAGCTCCAATGTCCCAGCCAGCGATGGCCGCGAATAAGTCCTCACGCCTCGCCAGCTCGTCAGGCGAAAAGTAGCGGGGGAGCAGAATAGTTTGGCGCGTCACGGTATTGGCAGCGGCGGTTCGATTTCGTCTACCGCGGCTCGTCCTTGCTGGGGTGTCAGTGGTTGGATTGTCACCCGTTCGATCTGCATCTGACGGTTGCTGATCCGCCTGTGGTATTTGCGTGGACGAGCGGCCCACCCCGCCTGCACTTCTCCCTTCTGCCTCTCTCACCCTGCCTTCTCCCTCCGATTCCTCATCTTCGCTTGGTGGGAGGGGTTCTTCCCTATAAGAAGGGTCCCTCAACTCCTCGTCTTCATTAGTTGCTGCCAACACTGTTAAAGCCATTCTCGCCGCTGCTTGGTACCCGTTCTCCGGACCCCCGCCTGTCCCGCTAGTTACCAGCCTCCGGCCTTCACGACCTCCCTGCTCTCCCGATGGTGATTGCCGGAGCTCATGAGCCGTCGCCAGAGCTTGTTGCCGCCTGGTCGGCTGTCGTCGCCAAGCCTCCGTCGGGGCCCGAAAAGGTGACCATGGCGACGAAGCCCCCTCTACCGCCGGCTCTGAAGCCCGTGACAACAGACGCTGAAAGGACTCTTCCCCTCGCACCCGCGGATCCCCATGGCGGGGGCGGGGCGGGCCCGGCTGCCCCTGTTGTTGATCCGGCTGCTCCGGCTGCAGCTCTTGTTCCCCTCGCTCCTGTGGTTGTGCCGACGGCGTCTGCTCCTCCTGGGGGAGTTGCTGACCCCCCTGCTCCTGCCCCTGGCGCGCCCGTTGCGCCGGCCGCTTCTGTCCCCGACGTGCCTGCGCCGTTGTCTGCTTCGTCCCCGCAGGCGGGGTCCGCCACCACTGGCGGCCCGACCCCGATGGTTGAGGCTCCGGCCGTGGACCCGACTGCACCTGCTGCGCTCCCGACGGCCCCGGTAGCGCAGCCGTCTCGTCCCCCGTCGCCGGACCGCCGCCTATCCCGCCCCCACTCTCCCGCGCCCCAACAGGAGCGCGAGTCGTCGCGGCGCCGGCGCAACTCTCCCCGGCGCTACCAGCCGCCGGCCCAATGGCCTGCTCACCCCGGTGGTAATGCGGGCTGGAGGGGTCCCCGCGGGCGTGGCGGTGGCGGGGGTTACCGCCGGCCTGTGACAATGGCGGATCTTCAGCGGGAAGTGTCGCGGGCCGTGCGCGAAGAGCGGGCGGCGCAGAGCCAGAGCAGTTCGCTGCGGGCCGCGCCAGCGCGCGTGGCTCCTCGTCTGGCTGAGCCTCCCGTGGTCCCTCCGCCAGCCGCTGCACTTCCCCCTCCTGACTTTGCCCCATCGGTTCATGCTCCTGCTGCCTCGGCCCCTCCCTCTGGCTCTCGTCTCCATCTGCCGCCGGTTCCGCCTGTTGCGGGAGTGGAGTTTGTTGCTGCGGGTGGTGGCTCGTCGGCGTAGTATTCCCACCATGGTGCTGCGGAAGAGCCACTTCTTTTCCTGACGGAGGCACTGCAGCCTCCGCAGACGCGTGTTCCAGAGGCGACGCTTGGCCAGCTTCACCGACTCGCGGAGAGCCTCCACGCGTTGCTGCTGATTCAAGTTCTCGCTCACTCGTCCCTCCCCGTGACTCCTCCAGAGACTTTCCGCGAACGCCAGCGTGACACGTGCTTGGACGCGGCGGACCAGCTCGCGTCGCTGCTGGCGCCCGTGTTGGCTGCGCCCGCGGAGGGTGGGGCTGCTGCTGCGGGACAGCTTGACGAGGCTGTCCGGGGCTTGAGGCGGCACTTGCGCGAAGGATCTGGAGCCGCGGCGATCGGCGCAAGCACGCTTGTGGTCCGGGAGCTGTGGCGCTCCCTGACGGGCGTTCTTCACGCCCTTGGAGCTCACCGCATGTAGGCGCGGGCTCCGGTTGCTCCATTTTGTTGTTCACGCGGCTAGGCCGCGGTAGGAGTTGCCATGTGTGTAATGCATGTGTTTTTAAACAGCGCTATGTGTGGTTACTTGCCGTCCCCTCGACGGCGCGGCCGGCCGACGCGAGCGGAAAATTTCAGCCGCCAACTGAACAATGAGGAGGAGAAGGCTAAGACGGGCCCTTAAGTAGCTAGGCAACCGAGGGCAGAGGCTAAGGCCAGAGGGCAGAGGCTATTCCTCTCTCTCTCTCTCTCTCTCTCTCTCTCTCTCTCTCTCTCTCTCTCTCTCTCTCTCTCTCTCTCTCTCTCTCTCTCTCAAGTAGTCATGTATTGATAGTGGTCATGAGGTACAGACATGGCAGGAGGTGGTTGTAGCTAGTCTGTCTAAGCATGTAGGCAACCAGGTACCAAGAGCTAACAAACCAACAAAACATGCAAGCCAATATGCAAACAAGCGAGCAGAGCAAAGCAAAGCAAGCAGTGCAAGCCGAGCAGCCATGCCGTGTGTGTACACCCTAGTCCCCTAGCACTGAAACATGCTGGCCAGCAGCAACACCCGACCCCGAATACCTCCCTCTCCTCCCGTCCTGTGGCTCCCTCCTACCATACCATAGTCCCCCTGCCCCCTATCCTCCTCCCTGCAACTTCCTCTCATCTTCCTTCCGCCGCCCTCTCTTTTTCCCTCCTGCCCCTCTAAGCCGCTCGGGCAGGAGCCTCCCGCTCCTCATACTCATCCTCAGCCATCTGCCAGAGGTCCCCTAGCCGTGGGGCCCAGGGGTCTCCCGCAGCCTGTGGGAATGCCGCTTCATCTGCTCGGTTGGACTTGGAGAGGAGTGAGATGGCTTGGCTGCGCTGCAGCATCACTGACCACCTCTGTCGGTAGTGTGCATTGAGCCGAGCGGCAGTTGTTGTGAGGTGCCCCTGTCTGAACTTCGTCCTCGCTGCGTGGGTAGCAAGCATGCGAAGGAACTGGACTGTGTCCGCCGCCATGGCCCCGTAGGTCTCGACAGCCAGCCCAAAGAATCCGGCATAGGTGGGGCGCCCTTCATAGAGCCGATGCTTCCTCTGTGAGGCTTCCTCCGCGGCCCACCCAGGCGGCCTGCGGGCCCTGCTGTCTCTGTTCTGTAATACTGGGTCCGTCACGGTGACATCCGTCACCCATGTTTCCCCTGACTCCTGGTCCCGTATCGCTAGGTCTGCTCGTTTCCTGAGGACTGGCGGTGAGAATGCTGAGGTCTCATGAAACGTTTTGTAGCCCGCTTCATTAGCCATCCGCAGCGCCGCGTAGACTAGGGCGTTGTGGGTTCTGACTGCATCGCCCCCGTCCTGGCAGCTCAGCAGGTGGTTCGGCAGACTCTTGTCCCCAATCGCTGAGTTGTCACGTTTGCACGGGCACACCTCAGCTACTGGCAACTCCATGCCCAAGCGTAGGCCCAGGGCCAACGAGAACTGACCAGGGGAAATAGAGAGGTCAGCTCTCGTTGGTACCGCGTGTAGCCAGTCACCCGCGCCAGTCCCTCTCAGGCTTATCAATCTCAGCGCGTGACCCCTGTTGGTGCCAGGCCTGTCCACCACCGTGTCCCCCAGGAGCTCGACCGCGCGCTGCTGGTTGATGATTTTGGAGAGGCACAGCTGCAGGCTGCCTGTGCCCTTGTTCCCCGTCCTGTAGGCTCCCAGCGCCACCTGTGCCTGAGCTGGCAGCCCCTCCTCTAAGCTCGACAGTGTGCTGCTGTCCGGCGGTGGTGGGCTCCAATCGTGGGAGAGCAGGGCCGTTGCTCTGTGTAGCAGGCAGTCCGGGGGAAGATTCAGGTGCTGGAGAAGGGTGTGCGCTGCCGTGACAGAAGCAATGTAGGCAGCCGGGGCCTCCGAGACAGGGTCAATGATTCCTAAACCACCCAGCCGAATCGGGAGGGTAGCCTGTCGCCACAGTAGGCTCTGCTCCAACTCCGAGTTGGGGATGCGAAGCTTTGCAGCTGTGAGCGCCGAGCCAACCAATGCCTCACTCCAGTCCCTCCACTCCTCTGCGCCCAGGGTCGTCGCCGGCGTAGTCCTCAGCATGTATGAGATGCGGCGAGAGATGCTGCGGGAGACTATAAGCATGGCATGTTGCGGGTTGAGCTGAGAGACAAGGGGAAGGGGCGAGGCAGCTTCCTCCAGTGCCGCCCGGACTTGGGTGGTGCAGAAGTCGTTGCTGCCGATAGGACTGCCAAGGACCCGTATCCCGCCCGGGTCTGCAACTAAGCCTAGTGGTAGCTCCTCGTTCTCTCCGTCGTGCGCAGCTCCCCACGCCGATGACTTTGAAATGTTGCAGCGTAGTCCATATTCTGCCAAGTCATCCGCTATCTTGGTGAAGGCACGGCACGCTGCTTCCCGCTGGCCGATAATGGTGATGTCGTCCGCGTAGGCTACCACTGCCACTTCCGGTGTTGTCGCCGAGACGCTCATGAGGGCTGGCTGGATCGCTGCCGCAAACAAGAGAGGGCCCAAGGGATCTCCCTGTCTGACGCCACGTGAGCTCTGGATTTGGTCTACTCCCAGTCGAGCATCTACGAGCAATGGCGATGGACCGTCGTACAGGTTTCGGACAAGGGGAAGTAGCGAGCTCAGGTTGGACCACTGCAGCGAGCCTAGGAAAGCCCGTCGCTCGACACTGTTAAAAGCGTTTTCGATGTCTAGCTGGAGGGCAATGCGGGTCTTGTCCTCACGGAGTAGAGAGCGGACGGTATGGATGATGCACTCCGCACCTCCTGGAACTGCCACGCCAAACTGAACTGGTAAGAAAAAATCCCTAATCTTGGGCCCAAGGGTATGCAGCGCCGCCTTCGCCACTATGCGTAGCAGGGTTTCGCCTATTGCTATAGGTCGCACTCCCCCATTCGGCTTCTCTAGAGTGATCAGACGGGAAGGTAGTAGCAATTTCCTTACGTGGGAGGCCTGGAAAGTGCTGAGCAGCCGATTTACCATCTTGGCGAAAAACAGCAGCAGCTCTTCGTTAGCTAGGGCGGGGTCTCGGAGGTGTTCAAAACAAGTACCAGAGGGTCCCGCCCCAACACCATTCGGGCACTTCGCCAGGATTTCGCGAAGCGAGTCCAGCGAAACCGCCAGTTCTGACTCTGTGATTCCGGTAACCCACGCTGGTATCTGGCTACCCGCTGCAGGGTGTTTCGCTTGCAGAGCTTCAAGTGTAGCCGGGGTTGCTTCTGCTAGGGGGGACGTTCGCAGAGCCGCTACCGCTTTCGAAATGTTTCCTTTTTTCACTAACCCCTCCGCTCGTGCACAAACCCCTTCCTCGTCAGGCTGGTGCCGTACCGGGGCTCCTGTGTCGGGGATGACTCCTGCTTCCTCGAAGAGCTCGGACCATTCGCCTCGTTGGAATTTGTGCAGCCTAGCTTCAATCGCTGCCCAGCGACTCCCCAAGACAGGTTCGGGCGCAGGCCTGAGGGTGAGCCTCGGAAGGAACAGCAGCACCATCCAACCACCTGGGCAGCTGGGATTTTTATCCAGGCGAATGAGTGCTGCCAGCATGCACAGACAGTACCTGTCCAGGAGGTGTGGTGGCAGCCGGCGGACGAGGAATGGCTGGTCCCCTCGCTGAAGCACGTCTACATTCCACTCCCCCGCCATGTGCCAGATGGCGTCGTCGCCGGCCAGGTCGGCCGGCGAAGGCACGTCAGTCTCCTCCGTGGCAGGTGCTCCTCCTACCGCTGGGTTGCTAGGAATACCCCCCCCCGCCGCCCCGGTTTGAGGTTCAGGGTTGTTCCTCCTCCTGGGTGCCTCCTCCTCTTCCAACGAGATTTCTTCAGAGGTCTCCTCCTCCCCAGCCATAAACTCTGGGTCGGCCCCGGGGTTGTCAGAAGCTTCTTGTCCCTCATTCGTCTGCAGGATCACTCTTTCAGGCCTGGCGTGACGCTCCCGCCAGGGACCAGTCCTCGCGGGGATTTCCGATCTGGGTGGTTGGTTGCGCCCTCCCCGTCCGCCTCTCATCCCCCCGCGCAAAACCCCTCGTTCTCTCTCTCTCTCTCTCTCTCTCTCTCTCTCTCTCTCTCTCTCTCTCTCTCTCTCTCTCTCTCTCTCTCTCTCTCTCTCTCTCTCTTATGGTCCGTGTATTGATAGAGCTTGGAAGTACAAACATGCAGGGTATGGATGCAAGGTCTAGCTAACTCATTGTGACAAGTAAACAACCAAACCAACTAATCACACAACTACCACACTACTACCCTCTCTAGAGCTCCAGAAAAGGCTCCACTACCGCAAAGCAGTCCCCCAGGTGCAGATCCTGCCCTATTCCTCCTACAGGTGGGTTTTCTGCCACCGCTGCCTCACCCAACTTAAGTAGGAGCCCCACGGATTGAGCCCTCTGAAGAGCCACTGACCATCTCTGTCGGAACTGGTGCAGGAACTTGGCGGCATAGAAGGATTTTGAGTCGGCGTTGAAGTGTTGCCGAGCCGCTGTGTCCGCTAGGAGTTTGAGGAAGGTGGGTACCTCTGCGCATGGGCAACCGTAAGTGTCTACTGCCAGTGGGAAAAAGCCAACCGTCTCCGGTCGGTTGGCATAGTGCTTGATCTTTTTATCAGCTTGCTCTCGAGCCGCCCACCCTCTGCCTTTTTGTGCCTCCGGGTCCCTGGTGCTGATGGGGTCTGTGATGGTAACGTCACAGATATAGACCGCCCCACTGCTTCTTTCCGTCATGCTGAAGTCGGCCGTCTGTTCCTCGACAGGGCAGTATGCGGCCGACTCTCTGTGAACTATAAACCCCGCGTCCTGCGCCATGCTAACGCAGGCATCCCGCAGTTCGTTGTGGGTATTGATGTGCTGTTTGCCTGTACCGCAGCGGAGAAGGTGATTCGGGAGGCGGGGGTTAGTGATAGCCGTGTGGTCAGCGCAGTCACAATTCTTTGGAGTTGAAAACGGCAGGGCTAGTCGGAAACGCACGGCGTTGGCGAAGTGCTTTGGTCCTATCCGTCGTGTGGGTTCGATGGGGATTGCGGTGAGCCAGTTGCCAGTGCCATAACCAGTCAATGAGAACATCCGCTGCGTGTGACCCTTGAGCGGATTCGGCTGCATGCGCCTTGTCGCCTGGACCTGCACGGCGTATCTTCTTCCGTGGACCTTGAGTCCGAGCACATGTTGAAGCCTAACGTCGGACCTTTCGAGCCGCTCCTTCTCTAGGATCTCCCGTGCATCTAGTGGCAGGGCCGTCTCGCACTCCGTGAGCCATGCGTGCAATGGCGTGCTGTTGTCCCGTGGCAGTAGCATGTGATTCTGCGCCTGTGCCAAAGCGTTCCCTGGGTCTAGCGCGAGGGAGGAGAGGAACAGCGCCGCCTGTGTAAAACTCGCCGTGAAACCGTATATCCCCTCGATTAGGGGGTCCGTGATGCCTATGCCTCCTAGTGATGGCGGCAGCGACGCTTGATCCCAGACACGCGCTTGCTCGGCCCTACACGTGGGGATGCATATGTCGCACGATGTGAGCAGAGCGGTGAGGAGGTCTCTTCCCCACTGGCTCCATTTTTCGCGGGGGAGAAGGTGTAGAGGCGTCGTCCTAGTGAGGTAAGCGACTCGTCTCGAGATGCATCGCGTGATGAATAGTGCAGCTACTTGGGGGTCAGTTCGTTCGATAAGGGATAACGACTTCGCCATCTCGTCGAGTTGACCCGCTAGGAACTTAGCGGCTCCACTATCAGGAACCTACCCAGAAGCCGCACGCCATCTTTAGAGAACGGCACTCCAGGCGGGAGTTGAGCTTGCTCGACTGCACTTGAGCTCCAGGCCGCGCACTTCTGCGGATTGTGCGTAAGGCCCAGGTGCGCCAGCTTGTCTGTGAAATTGTTGAATGCCGCTACAGTGTGTGCTGTGTCACCCAGGAAAGTGACGTCGTCCGCATACGCCAAACAAAGCACGTCGGGGTGTGCCTCTGCAGTTTCGCGGAGTGTGGTGTATATCCCCGCTGCGAACAGAAGCGGGCCAAGAGGGTCACCCAGGCAAACGCCGCGTTCACTTGTCAGTGGTTCGGAGTTGAAGTTGGCGTCCAGGAGTAGTTGCGACGGGTTACCGTATGTCAACTTCACTAACGGCAGCAGTGGCGGCGATGGCGTCTCGCGAAATGCTGTTGAACGCGTTCGAAATGTCTGCTTGCAGGATCATGCTGTTGGGGCGGGCATCCAAGAAGGCCCTGGCTGCGTGGATTACTGCTTCTGCTCCACCTGGCACTGCCACGCCGTACTGTAGCGGCAGAAAACATTCGCGGGCAGCTTCTCCCATAGCTGACAGGGCTGCCTTTGCTGCCAGCCTCGTCAAACATTCGCCGATCGCGATTGGCCGGGCCCCTCCCCCAGGCTTGGCCAGGGCTATGAGGCGTGACGTCGTCAGAAGGTTTGCGACCGAGCCTGGCAAATTCCCTCCCAGCATTGTATTAACCAAGGCGTGCAGATGGGTGCTGACCGCTGCGTCGGTAATCGCCGCGTCGCGCAGGTGCTCGAATGTCATGCCCGACGGTCCGGCTCCCACTCCGTTCTCGCATTTTCCCAAAATTTTGGCGAAGTCGGCGTGGGGGATTGACAGCTTTGACTCCTGTGGCACGGGCCAGGTCACTGCGTCGTGTACAGCAGGTGGGTGCTTTTGGCGGAGCTCCTCCAAAATTTCCGGGCTGGGGGTGCAGACGGGCGTTGACTCCAGGGCCAACACGGCTCGGCGCAGACTGCCACGTTTCGCCAGGCCCTCCGCTCGGCTGATGACTCCAGTCGTGTCAGGCTGGTGTCGTGGCGGTGGAGGTGAGTTGACCGCGTCCACCGCGTCCCGGTACAGCTGATCCCATTCGTCACGCTGAAAGGCTCGGAGCCGGGCCTTGACCACCGGCCAGTTCGGTCGCTGTGGTGAGGTTTGGCGAAGTGTTAGGCGAGGGAGAAACAGCAGCAGGCGCCATCCCGTTTCGGATTCAGGGTTTCGCGATAGGTGGAGTAACGGTGTCAGAAGCGCTAGCGAGAACAGCTGACATAGGTTTGGCGGTAATCGTCGTGACAGCGAAGGCTGTCGACTGTCGCATAGTGTTGCGATGTCCCAGTTCGCGATGGCAGCGAACAGGTCTGCTCGCCTCGCCAGCTCGTCAGGCGAAAAATAGCGGGGGTTTGGTGCGGTTTGGCGCGTCGCGACATTGACAGGGGCGGTTCGATTTCGCCGAGCACGGGTCGACCTCGCGGGTGAAATTGGTGTTGGAATTTCACCCGTTCGATCGGCATCGGACGGTCCTTGATCAGCCTGTGGCACTTGCATGGCCGAGTGTCCTACGTCCGCTACTCTTCTCCCCGCTGTCTCCCTCGTCCTGCCTTCCTCCCCAGACTCCTCATCTTCGCTCGGGGGGAAGGATTCTTCCCTATAAGATGGGTCCCTTAACTCATCTTCTTCAATAGCTGCACCCAGAGCGGTTAAAGCCATTCGTGCCGCTGCTTGGTATCCATTCTCCGGACCTCCGCCCGTCCCGCTAACAGCTTGCCTCCTAGCTCCGCGACCTCCCTGTTCCCGAGATGGTGATTGCCGGTGCGCCTGAGCCGTCGCCAGAGCGCGCTGCAGCCTGGTCGGCTGTGGTCGCCAAGCCTTAGTCGGGCCCCGAAAAGGCGACCATGGCGACGAAGCCCCCTGTACCGCCGGCTCCGAAGCCCGCGACAACAGTCTCTGAAAAGACTCTTCCCCTCGTACCCGCGGATCCCCTTGCCGTGTCTGAAACTGGCCCGTCTGCCCCTGTTGCTGCTCCGTCCGCTCCGGCCTCCTGGCTCTCTTTGTTGAGCCGCCGGCGTCTGCTCCTGCTGGGGATGCTGCTGATCTCCCTGTTCCTATCCCTAGCGCGCCTGTTGAACCGCCCGCTTCTATCCCCGACGTGCCTGCTCCGGCCTCTGCTTCGTCACCGAAGGCGGCGTCCGCCACCACTGGCGGCCCGGCTCCGTTGGCTGCGCCCTCGGCGGTGGGCCGGTCCGCGCCTGCTGTGATGCCGATGGCCCCGGCAGGTCAGCCGCCGTGCCCCCCGTCGCCCGACCGCCGCCTGTCTCGCCCTCATTCCCCCGCGGTCCACCAGGAGCGCGAGTCGTCACGGCGCCGACGCGATTCTCCGCGGCGCTATCATCAGCAGTCTCGCTGGCCTGCTCACCCTGGTGGTAATGGGGGCTGGAGGGGTCCCCGCGGGCGCGGTGGTGGTGGGGCGCACCGCCCGCCCGTGACGATGGCGGATCTTCAGAGGGAGGTGTTGAAGGCAGTGCGCGAGGAGAGGGCGGCGCAGAGCTAGAGCAGTTCGATGCGCGCCTCGCCGGCCCATGAGGCTCCTCGTCAGGCTGCGCTCCCCTTCCATCCTCCGCCTGCCGCTGATCCCCCTTCTCAGGTTCACGCCCCAACGGCTCCTGCTCCCGCTGTCTCGGCACCCGCTCCTGGATCGCGTCTTCATCTGCCGCCGGTTCCGCCTGTTGCTGGAGTGGAATTTGTGGTCGCGGGAGGAGGAGCGGCGGGGGCTCGGTATTCTCAACACATTGCTGGTGGATCGGCCTTTCTTGCTGCCGATGAGCCTCTTCTGTTCCTGGCGGAGGCGCTTCAACCTCCGCAGACGCATGTGCCGGAGGCGACGCTCGGCCAGCTCCATCGCCTTGCGGAGAGTCTTCACGCGTTGCTGCTGATACAGGTGCTTGCTCACTCGTCCCTCCCCGTGATTCCTCCGGAGACGTTCCGTGACCGCCCGCGTGAGACTTGCTTAGACGCGGCGGACCAGCTCGCAGTGCTGCTGGCGCCCGTGCTGGCTGCGCCCGCAGAGGGTGGCGCTGCGCCTGTGGGACAGCTTGACGAGGCTGTCCGGGGCTTGAGGCGACACTTGCGCGCAGGTTCTGGAGCCGCCGCGATCGGCGCAAGTACGCTTGTGGTCCGGGAGCTGTGGCGGACGCTGACGGGCGTTCTTCACGCCCTTGGAGCTCACCGCATGTAGGAGCGGGCTCCGCTTGCCCCATGAGTGCTGCGCGCGGCTAGGCCGCGGTAGGTTTTGCCATGCGTGTAATTCCCTTGAATATAGACAATTTTGTGTGTTGTTTCTTGCCGTTCCCTCACGCGCGGCCGAAGGCCGCGCCGTCGAGCGTCGGCCGCCGAAGGCGGCCGGCGCGAGCCGTTCGGTTAGGAGAAGCAAATGAGAAAGAACTGAACAATGAGGAGAGTGAGCCCCAAAACAGGGCTATATACTAGGCTGGAGAGGGCTGGAGAGGCTAAGGACTAGCTCCTAGGGCCTCTCTCTCTCTCTCTCTCTCTCTCTCTCTCTCTCTCTCTCTCTCTCTCTCTCTCTCTCTCTCTCTCTCTCTCTCTCTCCTCTCTCCCGCTCGGTTAGGAGAAGCAAATGAGAAAGAACTGAACAATGAGGAGAGTGAGCCCCAAAACAGGGCTATATACTAGGCTGGAGAGGGCTGGAGAGGCTAAGGACTAGCTCCTAGGGCCTCTCTCTCTCTCTCTCTCTCTCTCTCTCTCTCTCTCTCTCTCTCTCTCTCTCTCTCTCTCTCTCTCTTTCTCACTCTCAAGCCGTCCTTCATTGATAATCAGCAGGGTACAGGCATGGCCCAAGTGAGCCAGCAAGCCTAAACATGCAATCTAGGCAAACAACAACCAGCACACAAGCAAGGGACAGCCACAACAGCCACATCCTAAGCCTGCCTGCTGATGGCCAGGACTGCCATGCAGCCTACCTAGTGCCTAGCCCCAAGGACCGCCGCCTGGGGTCCTCCTCACTCCTCCAGCTCCTCTACTCCAGCCCCCTCACCCGTCCAGGTCCGGCCCCCAGTCCAGCTCGTCCTCAAGGACCTGCCAGAGGTCCCCAAGGTGTGGCTCCCACGGGTCGACTGGGGCCTGGGGGTATGCACGCTCAGTTGCCCTGTTGGACTTTGCCAGCAGGGTATTGGCCTGGCTGCGCTGGAGCATCACCGACCAGCACTGTCGGTAGTGTGCTGTGAGCTTGGAGGCGACCGTGGTCAGCCTCCCCTGCCTGTGCTTCTTCTTGGCTGCCTGGGTGCCTAGGAGGCGTAGGAACCGCTGGGTGTCTTGTGCCAAAGCCCCATAGGTTTCTACCGCCAGCCCGAACACCCTCACGAACTCTGGGCACCCCTCGTACAGCCCTCTCTTCGTCCTTGCCGCATCCTCTGCTGCCCAGCCAGGACGCTTCACAGCCCGGGTGTCTCTACGCTGCAGCACGTGGTCGGTTATGGTGACGTCAGTCACGAAGGTCTCGGCCGATTCCCTGTCCACGAGGACCAGGTCCGCTCGCTTAGGGTTGACAATTTGCGAGTAGGCGCAAGTCTCGTGGATGGTCATGTAGTCGGCCTCCCTGGCCATCCGAAGGGCAGCGTACACCAGGCAGTTGTGCGTGTTGGTCCTGTCCGTCCCCTCCGCGCACCGCAGCAGATGGTTGGGTAGGCTACGGTCATCTATCTTCGACCGTGGCTTGCCGCAGGGACACTGCTCTGTCACCGCCAGTGTCAGCCCCAGCCGGAAGCCAAGGGCTATGGCAAACTGGCCAGGGGAGAAGGTCAGATCCGCGCGCGTGGGGATTGCGTGCAGCCAGTCTCCAGCCCCCGTCCCCTGCAGGGCAATCAGCCGGACCACGTGGCCGTTGTCCACCCCCGGCTTGTCAATCCGCGTGTCACCCACCAGCTCCGCCGCCCTGTCCAGGTTCACTTGCTTGGACAGCCGTTCCTGCAGGTGGCCCTTCTTCTCCCTCCCCCGTCCGGCCTCCCGCAGGATTTCACGCGCTGGTTCGGGGAGCCTGTTCCGCAGATCTTGCAAGGTCGTCCTCCCCCCACTCGCCCCCCCCTCCTCGTGTGGCGACAGCAGCGCCGCCACTCGTTGGAGAGGGTGGACCTGTGTGTCGGCTCCTTGCAGCAGCAAGTCCTGCGCCGCGCTCAGCGATGCCAGAAACGCTGCAGGGGCCTCCGAGAGGGGGTCCACCAAGCCAAGCCCGCCCAGGGCGATCGGCAGCGACGAGGCTCTGAGTTGCCTCCACACGAGGCTCTGCTCTATCTCCTTCGCCGGCGTGTGTAAGTGTGCCGCCTTGAGCGCCGTCCACAGGAGCCTCTCGCTCCATTCCCTCCATTCCCTTAGTGGGAGCACATCCGCAGGCGTGGTTCGTAGCAGGTACGAGACCCTACGGGAGATGCACCGTGTCAGCAACAGCAGTGCGTGTTGGGGGTGGAGCTTGCCGATGAGCTCAAGCGGTGCTGCTGTAGTCTCCAGCGTCGCCCTCACCACCTGCCTGCTATACGCCAACGTGCCAATTGGGCTCCCCAACACCTTGATACCATCCACCGCCGCCACCAGTCCTTCCGGTAGGTTTCCCGTGACCCCCGAGGGGCTCCATGCCGTGGACTTGGCTAGGTTGCACCAAAGGCCGAGTCCCAGTAGTTTGTCACACAGCATCGCCGACTCGCCGATCACTGTGATGTCGTCCGCATACGCCATCATGGTGACGGTGGGAACTGCGGCCGCCGTCGTGAGAAGGGCCGGCTGTATCGCCGCAGCAAAGAGCATGGGGCCGAGCGGATCCCCCTGGCGCACGCCGCGTGCGCTGTCGATTGAAGGCGCTGTAAAGCCACTGTCGAGTAGGAGCCTTGAGGGTTTGCCGTATAGGGTGCGTACAAACGGTAAGAGCGGGGTGAGGTCTGTCCATTGCATTGACTCTAGGAAGCACCCCCGTTCTACTGAGTTGAATGCATTCTCTATGTCCAGCTGGATCGCAATTCTTGACGGATCTTCGGCGAGGAGCGTGCGGGTCGTGTGAATGATGCACTCGGCCCCACCGGGGACGGCGACGCCGAATTGAACCGGGAGAAAATACCCGCGGATCTCCGCCGCGAGTTCGCGAAGTGCTGCCTTGGCCGTGATTCTAAGAATCGCCTCGCCAATCGCTATGGGTCTCACGCCTCCGTCCGGCTTCTCGAGCGCTATCAACCTGGCTGGGAGCAGGAGGTCTTGCAGCTGCACGTTCTGGTACGCGCTAAGAAGCCCGTTTACTACTTTGTGGAGCTGCACAAAAACCTCCCCGTTTGTTAGAGCTGGGTCACAGAGGTGTTCAAAGCACGTGCCTGATGAGCCCGCTCCTATTCCGTTCGGGCACTTCGCCAGTACTTCGCGAAAAGAATCCGCCCCAATGGCGAGCTCGGACGTGTTGTAACCTCCGGTAACCTCGGGTATCGCCGATTCCGCCCGGGGGTGTTTCGTGCGAAGTGTCTCCAAGGTTACCTGCGACGTTTCCGCCAGCGGCGAAGTTCGCAGCGCTGCCACCGCTTTCGCCAGGTTTGCTTTCCGAACCAACCCCTCCGCTCTGGCACAAACACCCTCCGGGTCCGGCTCGTGACGGCTGGGTTTGGAGTTTGCCGGGAAGGTGCTAGCCTTTTTGTACAGTGAGTCCCAATCCTCCTCGCGAAATTGCCGGAGACGTTTCTCCACCCCTGCCCACCGATTCTCGGGGGTTTTCTCGAGGTTCGCCCGAAGTGTCAGCCTCGGGAGGTATTGCAAGATTCGCCACGCCGCCAGGCAACTCGGAAATTTCGCTAGTCGGAGGAGTGGGAGGGTGAGGCAAATGCTGTAAGTTTTCAGGATTTCGGGTGGAAGCTTCCGGACCAAGAAGGGTTGCGCGCTGGACTGCAGTGGCCCCAGATCCCATGCGTGTACCCTCAGCCACGTGCCCTCGTCGTCCACGATGGCAGAGGGACTTCGCTCCTTGCTGGCCGCCACGTTGGCGCCCGCGATGGGCTGCTGCGGTGCGGATTCCCCCACGTCGGCGCCCTCATCCCTCCTTCCACGCCTAGACCCTTGTCCCCTGTCTGTGGCTGGGATGGGTACCCCCTGTTCGGCTTCCAGCGAGGCATCCTCAGATTCGGCCTCTTGCGAGGCCATATAATCTGACCCCACTTCCCCTTCTTCATCAATTCATTGGGCCTTCGCCCTGCTCCTCAGGCCTCGCGTGTCTTTCCCGCCAGTTTCCAGATCTCGCTTTTTCTCTTGCCACCGCTCCCGCCAGTTCTCGGCCGCCTCTCCCTCTCCCCCTGCCTCTACCCGCCGCCCTCGGCGCCGCGTTTGACGGCTGTAGGCCTGCCACGCGATCGTCGGCCTGGTCTTGCAGTGCTCGCTGACGGCTCGTTCCAGTCCTCCGCCTGCGTTCTGCCTCCGCCCGGCGTAGCACTTCCTCCTCCTGGTCCGCTCCCTCCGCCAGGTCGGCATCCTCCTCACGTGTTTCCTCCGCCGCGTTCACCGGCCGGCCGGATGACAGGCAAGCGGCGACCTCCTCCTCAGCCGGACCGCCCGGCAAGTCCTCTTGCCTCTCCCATCCCGCAAGGGGTCCAGGGCGGGCAAGTCCCAGCCCTGCTCCGAGCCGCCGCGGATGTAGTTGCGGCCGGGGTTGGCGGCGCTGTCGCCCAGCCTCCTCCTCCCTCACCGGCTCCTCGCCAGCCGATGTTCCGGTTTTCTCGGGGACGGGCCCCTCCCCAACTACGGCCTCGCGGGCAATCCTTCCGCCGCCGCCGCCCTCCTCGTCCCCAGCGCCAGTATGGGCCGCCGGCGGTCCGACCACTGGGTCAGTCCCCTCCAAACCAGGCTGCGCAGTCCCAGCCACTGCAGCTCCCGCCCCCCAATGTCCCAGTCTGTGACGTCGCTGCAGCAGACTTCGTCAGCGTCTGGGACGGCCCTTCAGCCGTTGGCGCAGTCAACTGCCTCCGCGCCTGTGCCCTTGCTGCCGCAGCCGTCAACGCCGGCCTCGGCGGAGACCCCAGCGCCGCCGCTGCCGCCGCCGATCGAGTCCGCGCCGCCCCAGACGGCGCCTCCTGTACCAGTTGCGCTTCCCGTCGCTCCTCCTCAGGCGCTTGTTGAAGACCCTGCTCCGCCGGCGCCACCCCCGTGGCGGCAACCTCGGCGTCAGCATCCCCTCGTGCCAACCGTCCCGCAGACCGCCTTCCGGTTCCCCCCTCCCCGTCGCCCTTACCCGCGTGGATGGGATTCGCCTGAGCGTCCACCAACCACTCCTGATCCCGACCCTGACTGGGAGCCTCACCCCCCTTGGGGCGTGCAGCCGGACCTGGACGTGTGGGGCCGGCAGTGGGGAGAGGAGCCGAGCTACTTCGACCTTTGCCGGTGGGAGCAGCGGATGCGCGGTGTAGGGCGTTGTTTGTCGAACGTGGCGACGGTGTTGGAGCAGCTGAACCACGCGATTGGGCGGCAGAACCTTGCCTCACGGAACCCGCAGCTGAGCGAGTTCGAGCAGGGGGTGGTGAGGGAGGCCGCTGCTCAGGCGATGTCGACGATGCTGTGCCTGCCCCTTGAGCCTGAAGACCCGTCGCTGAATGAAGGGCCTGGAGTGACTGCTTTCCGCAGGGTAGCCATGGCCGCCGAGGAGGCGCCCCTTGAGATAGTACCCGCCCTCGCGGTTGCGCTCCGTTGGATGGATCGGCGGATGTTCCTGATTGCTCCCGACCCGTAGGCGTTGTTGTACCCGCTGCCGCCTTTGTTTGTTGTTTCTTCCTCCCCATTGCTGGGGACTTACCTTGCCTGTAGGTGTGTTGTCTCTCTCTCTCTCTCTCTCTCTCTCTCTCTCTCTCTCTCTCTCTCTCTCTCTCTCTCTCTCTCTCTCTCTCTCTCTCTCTCTCTCAAGCAGTCATGTATTGATAGAGTTCATAGGGTACAGGCATGGCATAGTGTTGGTGACTAACTGGCCGAAGCAAGGCATGCAAGCATATAGGCACGGTAGCTAAGCTAGCAAGCAGGCTGAGCATGAGCACAAAGAGCCCCCAATCCATCCAAATCCAACAGAAGGCCCAAAACCCTGTCAACACAGACGGTCCCTTGCCCTGAAGCTGCCGCACCCTGTGTTCTCCCCCCTCTCCCTTGCCGCCCCTGCTACTCCCTCTCGTGCCCCACCCTCCAGCTCCTCCTCACCACTCACCATCCTCCCGCTTCCCCGCCGTCCCCTTGCTCACCCACGGTCATCTAAGGCGCCCTAGCAGGAGCTTCCCGCTCCTCATACTCGTCAGGGATCATCTGCCAGAGGTCCGCCAGGCGTGGGGCCCATGGGTCTGCAGCTGCCTGTGGGAAAGCCGCCTCTGCCGCATGGTTGGACTTGGACAGGAGGGAGATTGCTTGGCTACGCTTGTAGCATCACCGACCATCTCTGGCGGTAATGCGCTGTTAGCCGAGCAGCCGTGGTGGTGAGTCTGCCCTGCCTAAACCTCTTCTTGGCGGCATGGGTTGCCAACATCCGAAGGAATTGTACGGTGTCAGCAGCCATTGCCCCATAGGTCTCAACCGCCAGCCGAAGAAGCCAGCATAGCTCGGTCGCCCCTCGTACAGCCGATGCTTCTTCTGCGAGGCCTCCTCTGCCGCCCAGCCTGGCGGCCTACGTGCCCTCACGTCCCTCTCCTGCAGAACCGGGTCCGTCACAGTGACATCCGTCACCCAGGTCTCTCCCGACTCCTGATCCTGGATTGCCAAGTCCGCTCTCTTCGTAAGGACCGGTGGAGAGAAGGCCGAGGTCTCATGGTAGGTCTTGTAGCCTGCCTCATTCGCCATTCGTAGCGCAGCGTACACGAGGGCATTGTGTGTTCGGACCGCATCCCCCCATCCTGGCATCGTAGCAGATGGTTCGGTAGGCTCTTATCCTGGATTTTGGATCCCGGCCGCTTGCATGGGCACACCTCAGCTACCGGCAGTTCCATGCCTAGGCGGAGGCCTAAAGCCAAGGAGAACTGACCAGGGGAGATGGTAAGGTCAGCTCTCGTGGGCACAGCCTGAAGCCAGTCGCCCGCCCCCACCCCTTTCAAACTAATCAGCCTGATCCCATGCCCCCTGTGCCTGCCCGGCCTGTCCACGACTGTGTCACCCAGAAGGTCCGCCGCCCGCTGCAAGTTAATCTGCTTCGATAGGCCCAGCTGCAAGCTGCCTGTGCCCGTACTGTCCGCTCTGAACTGGCCAAGGACCGCCTGTGCTTGGGCTGGGAGGCCCTCCTCAAGGGCAGACAGCGGGTTGAAGTCAGGGGGGGGGGGGGGGACCAACCATGGGCAAGCAGCGTAATAGCCCTGTGGAGCAGGCACTCCGGGGGAAGGCCCAGCTTCTGCAGTAGGGAGTGTGCCGCCGTCACTGAAGCAATGTGGGCCGCTGGCGCTTCCGAGATAGGGTCTATGATCCCCAGACCACCGAGCCGAACGGGCAGAGTCGCCTGGCGCCACAAGAGACTTTGGTCCACTTCCGCCGTCGGTATGTTCAGCTTCGCCGCTGCGAGGGCCGAGCCCACTAAAGCCTCGCTCCATCCCCTCCACTCCTCCAGGCCCAGGGCTGTTGCCGGTGTCGTCCGCAGTAAGTAAGAGATGCGGCGGGAGATGCTGCGCGAGAGAATCAGCAGGGCCGTCTGAGGGTGGAGCTGGGAGATGAGGCGGAGCGGTGATGCCGCCTCTTCCAGCGTCGCCCTTACTTGGCTGGTGCAGAACTCCCGACCGCCGATAGGGCTACCCAGGACCCTTATGCCTCCTGGGTCCGCGGAGAGGCCTAGAGGCAGCTCCTCCTGGTCTCCTTGCTGTATGGCGCACCACGCCGAGGACTTGGAAACGTTGCAGCGCAGCCCACAGTCGGCTAGGTCACCCGCTATCTTCGTGAAAGCTCGGCAAGCTGCTTCCCTAGGCCCGACGATGGTGATGTCGTCGGCGTAGGCAACCACCGCCACTTCCGGCATCGTCGCCGATATACTTAGGAGGGCTGGCTGGATTGCAACTGCAAACAGGAGGGGACCTAAGGGATCTCCCTGCCTGACGCAGCGCGAGCTCAAAATGTGGTCGGTGCCGAGGCGAGCATCAGTAAGCAGCCGTGATGGGCCGTCGTAGAGATTCCGGACGAGAGGGATGAGAGGACTCAGGTTCGACCATTGTAACGACTCAAGGAAGGCCCGTCGCTCAACGCTATTAAATGCGTTTTCGATGTCCAGCTGGATGACGACGTGGCTCTCATCCTCTCGAAGTAGGGAACGGACGGTGTGGATAATACACTCCGCTCCTCCTGGCACCGCTACTCCAAACTGCACAGGTAGTAAGAACTCCCTAATCTTCGGTGCTAGAGAATGAAGCGCCGCTTTAGCAACTATACGAAGAAGTGCCTCGCCTATCGCGATCGGCCGAACCCCGCCATTAGGTTTCTCCAGGGCGATCAATCGGCACGGCAGCAGCAAGTCACGTACGTGCTGCTGCTCAGTAGCCGATTGATTACACTGGCGAAAAGAAGCAACACCTCCTCGTTGGCGAGAGCTGGGTCTCTCAGGTGCTCGAAGCAAGTTCCAGAAGGCCCCGCCCCCACCCCATTCGGACACTTCGCCAAGATTTCGCGAAGTGTATCCAGCGGGACGGACAGATTGGAGTTACCAATTCCGGTTACCCAGCTCGGGATGCCTTCCTCCGCTGCAGGGTGCTTCGCTTGGAGTGCCTCTCGTGTAGCTGGGGATGGTTCTGCCAGTGGGCTTGTTCGCAACGCCGCCACAGCTTTCGAAATGTTCCCTTTCTTCATAAGTCCCTCCGCCCGCGCACAAACACCTTCGTCATCCGCTTGATGTCGCATCGGACCCCCCGTATCGGGGATGACCCCAGCTGCCTCGAAAAGGTCCTCCCACTCGCCACGTTGAAATTTGTGCAGACCTGCCTCGATGTGAGTCCAGCGGCTCCCAGACACAGGTTCGGTGGCGGGCCTCAGGGTGAGCCTCGGCAGGAATTGTAGAACGAACCAGCCACCTGGGCAGCTTGGGTTCTTGCCCAAGCGATGAAGTGCGACCAGCATGCACAGACAGTATCTGTCCAGGATCTGTGGGGGCAGGCGGCGGACGAGAAACGGCTGGTCCCCCCGAGACAGGATATCCACGTTCCAGGCCCCCGCAGCCCGCCAGATGTCCTCCTTGCCTGCCAGGTCGGCAGGCGATGGCACATCGGTGTCCTCCGTGGCTGGTTCTCCTTCCCCCCCCAGACTTTGTGGGGCATCTCCACCCGCCGCCCTCTCCTGGCGTTGTGTGGCTCTCCTTGCCGGTTCCTCCTCATCGTCTAAGGAGATTTCTTCAGACTCCTCCTCCTCACCACCCATAAACTCTGGGTCATTCCTGGAGTTGTCAGAACCTTCGCGCTCCTCATTCGCTCCCGCTTCCTGCATCTCCGGCCTGTCGTGGCGTTCCCGCCAAGGGCCTGTTCTAACAGGAATATCAGATCTGGGGATCCGGTTGCGCCCCCCCCGTCCCCCTCTCAGGCCTCCGCGGAAACCCCCGCGAGCTCCCCTCCCCGCTCCGCCTGCCGTTCCTGTTGCTGCGCCGTTGAGTCCCCCCCGTCCTGCCGGCATCCACGGCGTTCGTCCGCCACGTGGCGGGCCCCAGGTGATCGCTCCTAGCCTCGCCGAGCGCCTGGTTCCCATCTGCGGGGGCACGATCTCACCAGCTGCCGCCGCCACCTCTGTCGCTGCTGGCGGGGCGCGGTTGCCGGAGCCCGGCTCCATGGGTGGCGTCATCCCTGGTTCCTGCACGGCCCCTCGGTCGGCGGGTATTTGTTCGCCGGCGGGGAAGGACTTCGTCGGAGGCGATCTGCTGGGACGGCCCGCCCTGCGATGACGACGGACGCGTTAGCTCTTGTGGCGACCGCCCTGGCAGCAGCCAGCCCAGGAGGGGTCCCGGGGAACCAGGTCCCAGCCCTGCTCCGGGCCGCCTCGCTGCTGGCTGGGCACGAGGCCACTTCCCCTTCTTCCCGCGGGCGGGGGGAGCAGCGGCGGGAGAAGCGACGCTCTTCCCGCGGCGCTGTCTTTCATCCGCCGCCTGGCCGCGCCCCCGCGTGCCTGCGCCCTCGTCAGCAGCAGCCGTTCCGGCGGACGCAACGGCCGTCGTCGCATCCACTTCGTCCGTTTCACCCCTCCCGTCCCCGAGCCGCAGCAGTCACAACCGCCGCGATCTCAGCTGCAGCCACCGGGGCGGGGGATGCCGCCAGCCCCACCTCCACGGGCAGCCCCTGTTCCGACACCGGCACCCGCTCCTCTGCAAGCCGCGATGCAGTCTGGGGGGTGACAGACGGTGAAGTTAAGCCGCCGCCAGCGGCAGCGGCAGTCCCGTCAGACTGGCCCGAGTCTGCCCCCTGCCCCACCTGCGCCACCGTCGTCTTGGCCGCCGCAGCGCCATCAGGCGCCTCCTCCTCGCCAGCCGCTGCCCCTGGCGTCGCGACCGCGACCACCGCCGCCTCCGGCCTCTCACCTGTGCCTGGAGCGTCAAGGGCTTGAGATCCAGGGTCTGCTGCCCACGGAGCTGGAGGCGGCAGAGGCTGCAGCGGCGGAGTTGCAGCAGTTCCTCCCCCTGATTGGGTACTGGCCTGGCTCCCCTGGTGCTGCCCTCGGGCCCGGGCCCCTGGCTTTGCTGGAGCTTGCCGAGACTGCCCGGGTGGCACCACTCGGCCTCGTGTCAGCAGCAGCATCTGTCCTGCGCTGGATGGACGGGCGACTATGCTGGATCCTCTCCGAGTAGCCGCTGTCTTTCCCTTGCCGGCCACCTTGGTTTTGGGCTGGCCCTTGGGCTTCCCCATGGCGTTGAAGTTCACCCTGAGGGTGTTGTTGCTGTTGTTGTTGCTACTGCACCATGTTGTATGTCTTCCTGCTATAGTGTTGTCTCTCCTCGTTTCCTTGTCACCCTTACGCGCGGCCGAAGGCCGCGCTAGCGAGCGGCGGCCGCCGAAGGCGGCCGGCGCGAGCCGCTGGATTCTGAGAGTGAAAGGAACTCAACAGAACACAATGACTGGAAGCAAGAGCTCCTAGGCCTTATATACTAGGGAAGAGAGGCTAAGAGAGGCTCAAGAGAGGCTAAGGACTGGTTCCTAGTGCCTCTCTCTCTCTCTCTCTCTCTCGATCTCTCTCCATAGCCGCTGGATTCTGAGAGTGAAAGGAACTCAACAGAATACAATGACTGGAAACAAGAGCTCCTAGGCCTTATATACTAGGGAAGAGAGGCTAAGAGAGGCTCAAGAGAGGCTAAGGACTGGTTCCTAGTGCATCTCTCTCTCTCTCTTCGATCTCTCTCCATAGCCGCTGGATTCTGAGAGTGAAAGGAACTCAACAGAACACAATGACTGGAAACAAGAGCTCCTAGGCCTTATATACTAGGGAAGAGAGGCTAAGAGAGGCTCAAGAGAGGCTAAGGACTGGTTCCTAGTGCCTCTCTCTCTCTCTCTCTCTCTCTCTCTCTCCTCTCTCTCTCTCTCTCTCTCTCTCTCTCTCTCTCTCTCTCTCTCTCTCTAGGTATTGTTCCAATTGTTCTTTCCCGTTGTCGGTGTCCGACTTGGTATTCTCCCACCCTGATGTTGCGCTGCTGCCTTCTGCGCCGCTTCTGCACCATCCACCTTCTTCCTTCGTACCCCATGGGCCTGTTCCGCTTCCCCACCCGCCAACGTTCCTCCTGGCTTCCTCCTCGGCCTCCTCCGCTAACGGCGTCGCGATTCCTATTTTTCGAGTCGTTGGAGTTGCTCAGAGGTGTGAGTTCGCTATGACCAGGGGTGCATGGCGTGGAAGGTCTCCCAATCATAGAGCAAGGGACGGCCTTTGTTGTCAAACGCGCCTGGGCCGAGGTAACGAGTTACTCGCTCCAAGCGATCCCGAACCGTGGGATCATGTCGTGAGGTTCGCGGTTGGTGGAGTGTGAGAGCTGCCACTAGTTATGAGTCTCGCATGCCGTGGGGGTGACACGTTTGCTACTCTGCTTCGTCAACAATGCCTACGGTTTTGATTGGAGCACTCTTGACAGGTTCGTCAACCTTCTCTTTCCCCTTCTTGTCAGCCCCTTCCTTCCCTTTCTTCCTTTTCTCTTCTTGTCTATCGGGACCATATGATGCTTGACCCATGGTCGTCCGCCAGGATGCTCTTTTAGGTAGCGAGGCACGAGGTCAATGATGTCATCGGAGTCGCCGCAGCAGTCAGGGATGTCAAAGTCCAAGACATGCGGTGCAGATTCTGGCTCGTCGTTCCAGTCTTCACCTCTCCAGTGGAGGGGAATGGAGCGCGTATCCAGATCCGTGCTCATTTTGACTCCGCTGTGATTAGCTGCGAGGCCGACAACATATTGAATTTGAGGTCTTGACGATGAGCATGTCGTTGAGAGTAATTTGTATGTTACTCTCATGTGCCTTCAGGACGACGATGCGACAGGATTTGGCTTCCAGTTCTGGTTGGCCACGGTGACGACGGTGGGTTGTGGGAGTGGTCGCGCATTCGAGAGGAAAAGGCGCAACCCCACCATGTGTTGTTTTGTGCAGCAGGGGCTAAGTTGGGAGTCGTGCGGAAATAAATACTTTTGTCGGAGTCGCTTGTTGGTCGTGGGTAGCTATCTTCAAAGAAGTAGAACATTTGCGCGTTTTGAAGGAGCAGTTCTAGCTTGTAATTCGACGGGTAGAAGTCACGTCCGTTGAATACGATGCTGGTCCGCATTTTAGAGATGACGAGAAACTTGTTTTTAGCAGTCAAAGTTGCTTCATCACTTGTCGTCAGTTGGTTGAAATGGTGAATTTGCTTCATGAGCAAAGATTGTTGGTGACTGATCCAAAAGGGACATTAGTTCTGGGTGCACTATTGGCATGCATGTAGAGACTGGGTGGAAGGAATCGAGATGGAAGGCGTACATTTTCCTGAAAAATGTTTGGAGTCTCAACTATGGGCGGTGAGTCTACATTTGCAGATCAATCAACGTAAGCAACAGCGCATAACTTGCTGCTACCTCGTGAGGAGATCCAATCCAAAAAGTTTGGGAGGATCACCCGTTTCCATTGATGGTGTAACAAGGACAATAGGAGGAGATGCAATCGCAATTATTTCTGACGGCGCCTAAGAAATATGGGGTCGCAGTAACAAAGATGATGCGGCAATATAAGTACAAAAAAAACATAGACGATCTACGAACGGTGGCACGGATACATGTTGTCCAAGTTGTTGAAGGGCAAGAAACGACTACCAATGCTGCGAGTTCCCTCATCCTGGTTGTATGCGTGCTGCTGCAGCATCCCAGCCACTAGACCACTGGGATAAAAGGGCTTGTTAAGTAGCGGGTCTGTGCCCCATAACCCCCCAGGCTAGCAAACATGTATGTTTCACTATGATCAAACAGGCATCTCCAGTGCAGGTCTTCTGACAGCTCCGATTGTGAGGAAGGGGAACCTACACTTCTCAAAGGACTCGCCATCGTTGGCAATACCGGCAACACGTTGCATTGCAAAAGATGGCAGCGGTCGACATCACGCCCCACGACATAGGGGAATGGTATGAAAAGAAAAAGAAAAGAAATTAATTGCATTATTTTGGAATGGAAATATGAAATTAGAGTGTACGAGATTATTAATCTCGCCATGTAATTCAGTGAGTCGATATACTGTAATAGCAAGTCGTATATGT
>CANJKZ010000879.1:0-363256 GCA_947471745.1 Closterium sp. Naga37s-1
AGGTTGACAACTGGCGTACATGACCAGTGTCATGTGTGCTCCTCGCCTGGGTAGTACTGTAGATTTTCCACACCTCGAAGCTCAGTGCACACTGTTATGGGTTTCTCGCACCACAATTCTACGCAAGAGTATGATATTTTGCAAACCACACGCAACACTAAAGCCATAAAAAAAAGGAAGGAACCGTTTGCGCGGACTCGAAACAAGGGTGACCGGTAAACACTCAGCTCTGTCTACAGAAGGGATGACCCAGTGCAGAGTGGATATGTGGGTGGGTGATGCTGTTTCAGTGGTGCTTCTGGCCTGTTTTGCTGGAAGGGATCCGATTTGAGGTTCCGGGAAATGCAATGAGTCGATGACCATTCCGCCTGCGACAAGCGAACCAGCTGGTGTTTACTGTACTGTGATCTGCGATGCTGCGTTGGCGAAATCGTGTGACGCTGGCACGTCGGTAGGCTTCGTCGCATACGGTCGAACCGCACACGGTTTTCGCCCAAGTGGTCGGGGAACCACGTGAGTGGGTAGGGTTGGGTTGAAACGGTGTTCGCCCAACTCTACGACACAACTCTGTCCCGCAGTGGAAACGGTGTTCGGGTGCTAGCCGTGCTCCACAGTTGTATGTATAGGTATAAAAAGCGGGATAATTAGGGTAGCCCAGCCATTTGCTTGGGTTACAAAAGATGTATGTATAGGTACTAAAATAAAATGAAAGAAATTTCAAAACTGAAAATGAGGAGATCGATTATTTAGCCATTTCATCACAAGAACTGTACGATGTTTTGATTTTTAGTTTCATACCATCGGTTGCCTATTCATTGTCCAATCGGAAATCGTGGTTCTTCTCCGCAGACTCAGAGCTGTTCTCTAACAATCGGCCCAACGAAGACGCGTTTATCAATCTGTATGGGTAGCGGGGATGGGCACGTTCAACTGAACGCAAACCAGTGAGGACTCACACATGTACAGGCGTTCTGGGTTGTAGGCCCTCGCTAAAAGAGTCCCTTTTCCCCCTGAGTAGAATTTTCCGATATCGCCTAGGTGTAGCCCGACCTCTACAGTCCCTTTTTTGGCGGGAAAATTTGCAGCTTGACCGAATCATTGCACGAATCAGCTCCACAGCCAATCAGAGGGCCGAGATCGAACCAGGCCAACATTCAGGGAAAATGATAAAGAAGGGATACTCGATTCTATATTTAACTTTATAATTGTAATTAATTGTTTATCTTGACCGTGCTTACTTCTCAATCCTGTCGCGCGGTCCCCAGCTCGCTCGACGATGACATCTCATTTATCTCGCTTACAGGGTAAACAGACGTTTTTACTATTCATGCCCCAAACCGTAATTGATTTTGTTTTGTTTTTCCCGTTAGTCATGCGACATTGATCAACGCGGGGAACCGTGCGACGAGAATTACTGTAGCTATGCAATACAGTTAATAAGGAATGTACCCCTCAGAAGTACACGCTAGCTAGTTTGCTATTATACCCCTTGTATCTTCATCTTATAATGATATTGTTCTCTTTCAACTTTTATTAAACATTATCACTACAAGACTTCATTGTCTTCCTATAACTTAGCAGTTTTATCCTATCCACTACGATTCCCGGATTACATCAACATGGTATGCGAGCTAGAGTGGATTATAAGACCTGCCAAGTTCCTGTTCTTCTTAGAACAAACTCTTTATAACTTATTCATTAAAATACCTATTATAAGTCTGCATCACTATGGCTCCTGAAGGGAAAGCCACCGCAGACTCTCCGGGCCCACCACCAGCAACGACTAATGCGCCATCAGCGGTGACCTCCGTCAGTGCCGCACTCGTTGAGCAGCTTGTCGCTCGCATCAACGCTCTTGAGAGCCACCAAGCCATGGGCATTGATGGCTCAAGCTATGCAAGAGGAGTTGCTGGACTGCCTCTCCCGGGATAAAACCGCAGCGTCAACTCCGAAAGATCCTTTACGTTTGACAACCGTCAAGGATCAGCTCCTGCGCAAGACAGTCAACAACGCGCACAAACGGAGGCAATCGCAACCATGCAAACAATGTTTGTTTTGACTTCAAAACTGAAAACTTCAACTCAATTCAACGGCAAAGGTTTCTACACGCGGAGCTTCGAGTTTGAGCTCCTCGAACAACGGCGCAGATCTGGATGTACTACGACGGGAGCTTACCTTTTCCGTCGGAAGGAACCATTCAGGAGAAGAATCAGTACTACCCACGAGTCCCTTCTCGCGTACACCGCTCTTCTCCAAAATCTCTCCCCCGTCGAGCAGCTTGGCATCCGCTCCTACAAATCGGAGTGGGCACACGCGCAAGTGTCTTGGGAGCACCTGCGCAATTCATACATGGCAACAGACCCAGTTACCATGAGTCGCCTGCTCAATCAATTGACAGCAGTCAAATGCATCAAGGGGACCGTATATCAATCGGTGCCGCAATCTGCGCGACCACATCAAGAAGTGTGGCGGAACCGTCCCTGACGACATGTTCGTCTCGATGGTTCTCTCTGGACTTGGGACCCGATTGGCGTCAGTGTCAGTTGTTGCTCCGCGCTCGAGCAACTATATCCGAGTCCGCCCTTTGCGCCACACTCCTCTCCGAGCAGAAGGAGATCGACCTGTACAATGAGAAGAAGAACAAGCGGGGAAAATTTGTGTTCTTCGCTAGAGCAACTAAAGGGGAGAAGGCACGGAAGAAGGGGGCCTTCTGCAAGTACTGTAAGAAACCAGCTCACACCATAGACGATGCTACAAGCGAAAAGGCCAGCTGACGAGAGGCGCAACAACTCATGTGGTCAACAGCCCTCGGCGCCCTCCGCAACTCCAGGTGCGACAGCGACCATGTCGCCACCATCCGTCGCAAGCACGTCGCAAACTCCTGCACGCATTTCATCCAAGGACAAGGGAAAAGGTTCAGTTTTGAGCTGCATGGTGCGCCGCAGAGCCCTTTTGTTACTACGACGACATTGAATTTCCGCCAAATGCGCCAATCGATCCAATCACACCAAGCGCAAACAACGATCCCACACTCTGTTCCTGGATCGACAAGCCGACCAACTCCCACCTGATTTCGAACTGCCTCCGAGCACGCCGGAGTCTCCTCCCAGCTTTCCCGCAAGAGACTACAACGACCTCGTCGCCGTACTCCGTCGACCTTGACCGCATCGTCACTCCAAAGATTGCCGGCATCGCGCGTCAGAGCCGCGACAACTTCAACACTTGGTATCTTGACAGCTGCTGCGGGCAACACATGGTGGGATCACCAACTTTCATCAGCAGCTGAAAGCGCATGCGACGACCATGCGAAATCACCGTCGCAAACAACAATCGACATCAAGCATACAACATCGGAGAAATCTACCTTGAGGCTGTGGACACCCGCTTTAACAATCCACATCGGAGACGTCTTGCTCGTCCCCAATCTCCAGTTCAACCTGCTCTCTGCAGCACAACTCATGAAGTGCGGGGTCGACATTCGAAGCAACTGCAAGGAGAAAAAGTTTCGAACTGTTTTACAAGAAACCTACATCGGGGAAGGCAGTTGATGACGACGGAGTCTTCATTTAAACTTCACAGCACAAGGTACCAATGGCGACTCCGAACGGACTCTCCTGCTGAAGACGACGCCCACGAAGACTCCGACTTGGTCGCACCCTACGGAGATGGATCTCGAACGCCCCGCCTCAGACGGACTTCTTCGCCTGCGCGCTGTCCCAACTGCTTCGACCTCTACTCCCGGAGATACCGGACCTGCAACAATGGAACAGTAAGAAGACAGCGGGAAGTCAACAACTGCAGGACAAGCTGACATTGGAGGATGGGGAGCAACTGCAGAAGCTGGCACTAGATGGGGAGTAACAGGACCGGTCTCACCCAGCTGGGCCAATCCCAGTGCTACCATCGGCGCTTGGAGAGTCGTCCAAACACCAGAAGAAGGAGCTGCTACCGGAGGCGGTTGGGGAACCTCAACTTCCCGAAGCGGCTGGGGACCCCCAAGCCCTCCTTATCCCGAGGCTCCAGCACTTCCCCCTGCAACGACTCCCGCGACCACTCGTCACCCGGTGACCCAATTCACACCGCCGATACGGACGACATCGCCGGAAATCTCGACGCCGTCCTGGAACGAGTTTCTGCCTGAGCCTTCGGAGCAGATGTGAGCGCCGCCAGCGACAAGGGACCTGAAACGGAGCAGCGAGACGAAGCAGAGAGAAACAAATTATTATCCGAAGACCGTCGGTTACCGTGCAGAACCAGAAATTTGGCACCAACGACTCGGACACCCCTAACACGTCACACTCAAAAACTCCATCAAGGCCAGAGTCTTTGACTCGGAAGCACTGCTGCTTCCCAGAGGTGGCACCCTCACGGCAACTTCAGACGACCCGCCATGCCTCGTCGGCCCCACCGCGTCACTCACTCACAAGCCCTTCCCCGACTTACCTCCTGGCTACGAACGCTAGAACCGCTCAAGAAAGCCTACAGCGACTTCATGATACTCAGCCAAGAGCAAAACACGATGACCTTCATCGACGCGTGCACGCGCTACATCTGGGCCATCAACGTCGACTACCGCTCACGAGCTTTCGAGTGCTTCATAGCATGGATGAAGCGCGCCGAGCGTCAGTCAGGACTGAAGCTGAAAAGTTTCCAGACAGACGGGGGTGCGGAGTTCTTTTCAACTGAGTTTTAGGTACTCTTCGCCAAGAAAGGGATTGTGCACCTAATGTCTCTGCCCTACGCTCACGAGCAGCAAGGAGTAGCAGAACGGACAAACAGGAGCCTCGCCACAAGGATGAGGGCCCTGATGAAGCAGTCTGCCATCCCAACAAATTTTTGGCCTTTTGCGATGAACCACGCTGTTCGGCTGCACAACTTGCTGTCCTCCCGAAGCCTCGAGAACAACACCTCGCCCTACAAAGCTCGGACGGGCAGAAAAGCTGACACGCGTCTTCTTCGGGTGTTCGGCTGCATGGTACAGTACAGGCCACACACAGCAAGGACCGGAAAGTTTGCTGATCGGGCACGCTGTGGCATTCACCTCGGAATCGAAAAGGAATACAAGGCGTGGATCATGCTGGACTACGCGGCACACGAAGTGACGAAATCACGCGAATGCATCTTCTACAAGAAGCTGACCCCGCCACTGTTCAAGGAACACCCGAAGCTGACAAGGCGCCGGATTGGGTTTACGAGGGGCACCGCAGCTTCGCCACGTCACAGGATGAGGCTGACCTGGCAGAGGACACTGACGCAACAGACAACACACCATTCGACTCCTTTCCCAACATCCTCCTTACAAGCCCATTCCAGACCCCAACTTACATCCCAGTTTCTCAATTTGATGCTGACGATACAACCCGTGAAGCCCACAATTACAACAGCACAGCGCGCCGATCTCCGGATGCCGAGTTACTACCGGGAAACCCTTCGCAAGACACCGTCCGCCCCGGTCACGACAGCGACGACGACGTTGTCGAAGTTACCAGCTTCCACGACTACGATCGCCTCGTCTACGAGAAGACCAACGAAATTGGCCTCCGCATCCTCGGGCTCGAAGTCGCAGTTCGCCACACCTCCCCCAAGGAACCCACCACCGTGCGACAAGCCCTGTCTGGACCCGACAGTGAGAAGTGGAAGGCAGCCATGGCAGCGGAAGTAGCAGCACTGAAGCGCCACGGAACGTGGAAGCTCGTTCCCCGATCATCTGCAAAGGGGAGGAAGATTCTCAGCGGCAAATGGGTCTTCCGAATCAAAACATTCGCGGATGGCCCAATTGATAAGTATAAGGCGAGAAGGGTGGTGCGCGGCTTCGAGCAAACTCACATGGTGGACTACGACCAGACATTCGCGCCGGTAGGACGACACACCTCGGTCCGCATCCTCATCCGCATCGCAGTCGTCAAGCAGCGTCCGCTCAGGCAGATCGACGTTGGAAGTGCATTTTTATGCGCACTCGTCGCCGCCATTATCTTCGTCGAGCAACCTCACGCCTTCGAGGAAAGCGACGGCGTCGTCTGCCTCCTCCAGAAATCTCTCTACGGCATCAAGCAAGCGCCTCGTCTCTGGCAGCAGTACCTACACACCGTTCTCACGGAGCTCGGATTCACTCAGCTGCCACACGACCAAGGGATGTACCGGAAGGAATCGCGCGGCAAGTTCATCCTTCTCGTCGCCTACGTCGATGACCTGCTCTACACCGGCGATGACACGGAGCTACTTGACCGGTTCGAGGACGAAATCAAGGAGAAGCTCGAGGTGACGATTAACCACAACGTCACACAATTCCTGGGTCTCAACATTACCCAGTCCGCCACCTCCATCCACCTCTCCGCCGCCAAGTACGCGGAAACGCTCGCGAAGAAATTCGCAATCGCCCCGATCAACCTCACCACCCCCTTCCGCACTCCTCCTCCTAATCACGAACCCGACACCACACTTCTCTCCATCGAAGATCATCCGCTCTATCAGCAGCAGCTGGGGTGTCTACTATTCGACGCCGTCACGTGCCGGCCGGATATCTCCTACGTCGCAAGCCAGCTCGCGCAATATCTGCGTCGACCTGAAGGGGAGAATCTGCTAGATCTACGCCGAGCACTCCAATACTTCATCTCTACCCCCGACGTCGGACTCACCTACGAAGCTAACTTAACTGCTACCTTGCAGCTTCACGGCTACGTTGACGCGGACCATGCGGGAGATGTTGACAACAGATGCTCCCGCACAGGTTTCATTTTTCAACTCCAACCTGCTGGACTCATCTCCTGGAACTCCCAGAAGCAGGAGCTCATCACTCTTTCGTCAGTCGAAGTTGAGTTTATCGCCGCCAGCGCAGCTGTTCGCGAAGGGCTGTACCTGATGGAGCTCTTGCAGGAAGCGAAAGTGACGATGAACGGGCACTTCACGTTACTCAGCGACAATCAAAGCGCGATCAAAATCGCGAACAAGCCCGGCTTCGTGAACCGCACGAAGCACATCGCACTCCGTTACCTTTTTCGTCAAGGACGATATCGACAAGGGCAAGGTCAAACTCGTACTGCCCAACCGGTGACATGGCAGCAGATTTCTTGACCAAGAAGCTGCCACGTCAGAAGTTCCAGCACTGCACCAACCTCTGCGGGATCTCGAAGAAATCCCACGTGGCTCACCTTCAGGAATGAAGGGGAGTGTTGGAATAAACGAAAGGTTATTATAACATTCCCGAAGGTTCTCTCCTAGCGCGCCACTTCCTAACGAAGCAGCGCCACTGTATCAGTACCGCAATAGCTCATATAGAGCACGCGGCAGCTCGAGAGTCACCCGAAGGTCAACAGTCGCTGTTAGTCAACGGCCGCGTGTTGACCGTCCGGCAACCGCATCAGAGGTTTCGCGATGCAATATGGTAACTGTCGAGAATGGCAATAGTCGTAGTTACTGTAGCTATGCAATACAGTTAATAAGGGAATGTACCCCTCAGGGTACATGGCTAGCTAGTTTGCTATTTATACCCTTGTATCTCTTATAATTATCTTGTTCTCTTTCAACTTTTATTAAACAAGGTCACTACAAGACTTTATTGTCTTCCTATAACTTAGCAGTTTTATCCTATCCACTACGATTCCCGAATTACATCAACATTATGAACGCACTTTAGGTTTATTGAGTGTAGAAAAACATGTTCTCCTATTTGATTGCTATAACTTTATTACTCTACCCTTCCTCTCACCCAACGTCAGCTCTGTTACAATCTGAAATCGTCATTATAGGATCGTCACAGGATTGACCGACTGAGTGTAGGAGCGGAAGTTGCTTGTTATTGGGTACGGACCCTGTTGTTAGAAGAAATTTGAATCTCCACATAAGTGATCATAGTATGCGATAGAGGTGTTTACGTAGGAATATATGGGAGTACGGAAGGTCATAGCTAGCTATGTACTGTTACAATCATGAAAAGGACTTAGTCAGGAATCGGCTCAGGGTTGATCGCATGTAGTGTTGCAGCGGAAGTGTTAACCTCAGGTCAGAGTGAATGTAATTGACTGAGATGATTATAGCAGATGCATACATAGGTTTATATAGGAAATGCAAAGGAATGCGAAACGACCTAGCTAGCCATGTACTCTAAGGGGTACATTCCCTTATTACAACGAAGTTCTAACCGTGCGGCGCGGGAACCCGTTTCAAACATGTTCCCGCTAATTTCACTTCGAATGTTTATGCCTGCATCGGTCTTGATATGACGGTTGTTGATGTCGCTTCGACTCGTCTGACTCCTCGGCTTCATCCTCGGTAGAGTTGGCTCCTGTAGCGTACATGAATGCCCATTCATTTAATTCATATCGCAACTCCCCCCTTCATTCCTGGGCGAGTCGGGAGCTGACTCGCTTGACCACTCCGGTGAGGTTGGAGCAGTGCTGGTACTGCTGACGTGGCAGTCGCTTGGTGAGGAAATCGGCTGCCATCTCGGTGGTAGGGCAGTACGTGAGGTCAACCTTGCCTTGGTCTATTTCGTCCTTGACGAAGAAGTACCGAAGCGCGATGTGCTTCGTTCGGTTCACGAAGCCTGGCTTGTTCGTGATCCTGATCGCGCTGTGGTTGTCGCAGTGAAGGCGAAATGTAGGAATTTTCGCCTCCTGTAGGAGCTCTTGCCGATAGAGTCCTTCGCGAACTGCAGCAGTTGCGGCGATGTATGCTGCTTCGGCTGACGACAGGGCAACCAGCTCCTGCTTCTGGGAATTCCAGGAGATTGGACCCGTTGGCTCGAGGCGAAAGATGAACCCCGTTCGTGACCGTCGATTCGCAGGATCAGCGGCATGATCTGCGTCCACGTAACCAGTGAGGTTGAAGGATGGTGTTGTGAGCGTGGCGTACGAAAGGCCGATGTCAGGTGTGGAGATGAAATACTGCAGGGCGCTCTCCAGGTCCAGCAGATTGTTTGTCACTGGCTTGCGTGAGTATTGTGCCAGCTGGCTGGCGATGTACGAAAGATCGGATCGGCATGTGACAGAGGCGAACAGAAGACATCCCAACTGCTGCTGGTAGAGGTGGAGTCCTGCAGGTGACAGAGGTTTGTTGTCCGGTTTGTGGTTGGTGCTGGGCGATCGATAGGGAGTTGAGAGTGGTGCGGGTGAAATCTTGAATCGCTCCCCCAGTTCCTCTGCGTACTTAGAAGCTGACAGGTGAATTGCTTCTGGCGCGTAAGTGATGTTGAGCCCCTTGAACTGTGTGACTTTGTGGTTAATGGTGATGTCGACGCGCTGCGCCAGGTTCCTTTCAGACTACTGAAGGTAAAATTCCTTCGCGAACTGCAGATGTGGCATCAATAAACTTGGCTTCGGCAGAGGAGAGCGCCATAATTTCCTGCTTCTGGGAATTCCAGGGAATTGGCACAGTGGGTTCGAGCCAAATAGGAAGCCGGTTCGTAGCCGTCGATTGGTCGAATCTGCTGCGTGAACTGCGTTGACGTAGCCAAGGTAGAATGAGTGAGTCGTGATTGTGGAAACGGTGAGGCCGATGTGTGGTGTGGAGATAAAATACTGCAGTGCCCGCTGGAGGTCCAGCATTTTCTCCCCTTCAGGTAGCTACGAAAATTGAGCGAGCTAGCTTGCACTGTAGGTCAAGGAGGTCTTCGCTGGTCCCTATGAAGAGTAGGTCATCTACGTAGACTGTCAGGAGGATGTATTCGCCGCGGAAATGAAGTCGATACATTCCTGGGTCATGTGGGAGGTGCACGAAGCTGATGGCCAGAAGAATTTGAAGAAGGTGTTGTTGCCAAAGTCGTGGTGCCTGTTTGATGACGTACAGTGATTCCTTCAACTGACACACGCGGTTGTCGCTGTCACCATATGCGTGCAGCTAGAAGACAAAGATCAGCGCGCCAACCTTTACATACAGGAAGGCGTTGTTCACGCCAATCTGTCGCAAAGATAGGCATTTTGCGATGTAGTCTCCACTGAGTGCATCGCGAGAACTGTAGTGCAGTGGCCGGTCGGTACTGTACCATGCATCCCCACACACTGTGCATTGAAGCATCGCCCTTTTCTCCTGTAAATTTCAGGCGAGAGGACAACTTGACTTTGTTTGCGGTTGTTGACAGCAGGTGTGGAGACGGATGGCGTGGTGTATGGCGTAAGGCTAGTACTTGGTGTCCACGCCGGATTGATGCATCAGTGCCAGAACCTTTGTCATGGGGGTGCGGTTTGTACGTTCCGCAACTCCTTGCTGTGGGTGCGCGTAGGGGAGGGACAGCTTGTGAATTATCCCCTTTTCGTCCGTGAAATCCTTCAACTCCTTGCTCTTGAATTCGGCTATGCAGTGTGTTTGCCATATCTTCGATTGTGCGGCCAGACTGAGTCTGCGCGTTGCTTAGCCAAAATTTGAAGAAGTCGTAGGCCTTGCTTCGCAGCGCGTCGTTGGCGATTCAGATGAAACGAGAGTGGGCGTCAACGATTCAGCGTGTACTCCTCGCCGTTGATCTCTGTGTGAGTGAGGACGAGGAAATTGTTGTAGACCCTTTGCAGCTTCTCGTAACGATTAGTGCTTGGTTCGATGAGCTTGAACGCTTGATGAAGAAGCGCGGTTTGCGGACAGATCATGCAGCAAGGGGGGGCGCTGTTTGCGCTGAGCTCGTCGCCGGCTGGTCGTAGGAGAACTCATAGCGTGAAGACACGGGCGCGTATGCTTTTGTTCAGTACTCTGTACGAGGGATGACCGAGCCATTTGTGCCAGAGGTCTAGGGGCGCGCGGAGTGCGGGCGAGCGCATGTAGCAGTTGCAGAGTTCTTCGTTTGTCATTCTGGGACAAGCGGGGGCGTTTGCGGGGAAGACTGAGAGGTCGAAGGCGAGGATTTTTTATAGCTCTCTCTCTCTCTCTCTCTCTCTCTCAAGCAGTCCTTCATTGATAGGTTCATAGGGGTACAGGCAAGGCAGGGATAGGTGCTAGACAGGCCTAGGCATTGAAGCAGCTAAACATGCAAGGCAGGTACATGCAGCGGGCTGGATATCTGCAAACAGACAGGACGGCCGGGGGGGGCAGGCAAGGCAAGGCAAGGCAGGCAATGCAAGGCAGGCAAGGCAATGCAAGGCCGGGCATGACACACATGACAAGTAAGCAAACAGGCCTATCCTACAGCAGCAGAACCATGGCTAACCGGCTAGCCTATAGCTCCTCCTACTCACTGAGTCCACTCCTCCTCCATCTCATCCTCCAGCACCTGCCAAAGATCCCCTAGGCTAGGCTCCCAGGGGTCCCTCGCAGCCTGGGGGAAGGCCGCTTCATCTGCAATGTTCGACTTGTTCAGGAAGGAAGTTGCCTGAGAGCGCTGCAGCATGACCGACCACCGCTGCCTGTAGTGAGCTGTGAGCCTTGCAGTTGTTGTGGTCAGTTTCCCCTGGCGGTACTTCTTCTTGGCTGCTGAGGTGGCCAAGAGGCGAAGGAATTGCTGTGTGTCAGTGCAGAGGGCCCCATATGTCTCGACCGCCAGTCCAAAGAAGCCTACATAGTCTGGCCGCCCCTCGTAAATTCGGTGCTTCGCTCTGAAGCTTCCCTCGCTGCCCACCCCGGCGGTTTCCTCGCCCGTGTGTCTCGCCGCTGCAGTACTGGATCAGTCACCGTTACATCCGTCACCCAAGTCTCATTGGACTCTTTGTCCCTGATGGCCAGGTCCCCCCTCTTCCTGAATACCAGTGGGGAGAATGCTGTCGTCTCGTGGAAGCACGTGAAATCTGCTTCCCTCGCCATTCTGAGAGCGGCATACACCAGCGCATTATGCGTTCTGACCACATCCCCGCCATAACCGCAACGTAGGAGGTGGTTCGCCAGGCTTGTGTCTGTGATGCTGGAGTTCCCTCTCAGGCAGGGGCATTTCACAGTGACCGGCAGAGACATGCCCAGGCGGAAGCCCAATGCCAACGAGAACTGACCAGGGGCAAATGTAAGGTCAGATCTCGTCGGCACGGCATGTAGCCAGTCCCCCGCCCCCACCCCTTGCAGGCTGATGAGGCGCACTCCATGGCCGCGGTCCGTGCCGGGCCGGTCTGTGATTGTGTCCGCCAGCAACTCAGCTGCCCGTGTCTCGTTGATGTGGCGCGACAACGTCAGCTGCAGATTTCCCTGTCCTACCGGCCGCTCCCTGTACGCCTGTAAGGCGGTTCTTGCCGTTGCTGGGAGGGTCGTCTCAAGAGTGGTCAGCGGGTTGACCTCAGGAGGGGTTGGGACCCAACCATGGTCCAGTAGTGTCGTTGCCCTGCTCAGTAGATACATCTCCGGAAGGTTCATCTGTTTAAGTAGCTGCTGGGCTGCCGTGATTGACGCAATGTATGCTGCAGGTGCTTTTGAGGTTGGGTCGATGATACCAAGTCCCCCCAGCCTGACAGGTAGCGTTCCCTGCCGCCACAGAAGGCTCTGTTCTAGCTCACTGGCTGGGACCCGTAGCTTGGCCGCCGCTAGTGCCGTTGCCATCAAGGACTCGCTCCAAGTCCTCCACTCCTCCCGGTCTAGTACCTCCGCCGGTGTCGTACGAAGCAGGTAGGAGATTCTGCGGGAGATGCTCTTTGAGAGGACGAGCAAGGCGTGCTGGGGGTGCAGCTGGGCAATCAGAGGTAGTGGCACCGCCGCATCCTGGAGGCGTTCCTGTGCCTTGTCGGTGCAGAATTCCGCCGTGCCTATCGGGCTCCCCAAGACGCCTATGCCCGCGGTGCTCATCGGCAGGCCCTCAGGTGGTGGTATCTCATTTTCCCCTTCATTTGCAGCCCAACCCGTTGACTTCGCGATGTTGCAGTGGAGCCCAAGCGTTGCGAGCTCCCTCGTGATGTTCTTGAAGGCTTCGTAGGCAGCATCTCGAGGGCCGACGATCGTAATGTCGTCGGCGTACGCGACGACTGCTACCTCGGGAAGCAGTGTCGCCGTGCCTAACAGAGTGGGCTGGATCGCAGCCGCGAACAGAAGGGGTCCTAGCGGATCGCCTTGTCTAACTCCCCGCGCGCTCACGATATGGTCGACACCGAGTCTATGGTCCACGAGTAGGCGTGACGGCTTGTCGTAGAGTGTGCGAACGAGTGGCAGTAGCGAGAGTAGACTGGACTGCGAGAGCGCTGTAAAGAAGCCTGCGCGTTCAACACTATTGAAGGCATTCTCAATGTCGATCTGCAGGGCGATACGAGTCTCGTCCTCCGTCAGCAGTGACCTAACTGAATGAACGATGCACTCCGCGCCGCCCGTTACTGCCACGCCGAACTGTACGGGTAGGAAAAACTCGCGGATGTTCTGGGAGAGTTCCTTGAGGGCCGCTTTCGCCACAACCCGCAGTAGTGCCTCTCCAATCGCTATTGGACGAACACCTCCTCCCGGCTTTTCCAGCGCTATGAGTCTCGATGGTAACAGCAGGTCCTGGACGGCTTGTGTCTGGAAGGTACTAAGGAGGTATGAGATGGACGTAGCGAGTTGGATGAGGACTTCTTCATTCGCGAGTGCAGGATCTTTGAGGTGTTCAAAGCAGGTGCCTGAAGGTCCTGCTCCCACCCCGTTTGGGCACCGTTTGAGGATTTCGCGAAGGTCGTCAGGGTTGACTTTCAGCGTAGATTGGGTATAACCGGTTACACACCGCGGCGTTGGCGAACCTGCAGCTGGGTGCTTCGCTTGCAGGGCTGCGAGTGTTTCTGGTGTAGTGTCTGCAAGCGGGGTTGTCCGTAACGCCGCAACGGCCTTTGAAATATTTCCCTTACGGATTAAACCCTCCGCCCTTGCGCAGAGTCCCGTATCATCGGCTTGGTGTCGAATCGGATTCTCAGTGACGGGGATGACGCTTGCCTCCTCGAAAAGCCCTTCCCAGTCACCTCGCTGGAATTGATGCAGCCTCCCTTCAATCCCCACCCAACGTGACCCTTCAACTGGTTCGGGGAGCGGGCGGAGGGTCAGCCTCGGAAGGAACTGTAATATCGCCCATGCTCCTGGACAGTCAGGATTTTTCGAAAGGCGGAGGAGTGGTGACAGGACGCACAGGGTGTAACTCTCCAAGATTTTCGGCGGCATTCTGCGGACCAGAAAAGGTTGGTCCCCCCGCTGGAGATTAGCTACATCCCACGTGGCTGCCCGTTGCCAGATGGCGTCGTTTGCTGCCAGCTCAGCCGGCGATAACACGCTTGATTCTCCCGCTCCCTCTCTCGCCGAACCGTCAGCAGCGGCGGCAGCAGCTTCTGCTCCGGTTGGGGCAGATGTCCCGCCTTGCCTCGCCCCTGTACCCCCTCTCCTCTGGCGCCCCCTTGGTGTGCCTCCCTCCTCCTCCAACGAGATCTCCTCTGTGGCATGTGACTGGGAGGGGATAAATTCCTCCTCGTCATCTGGGTTGTCAGCACCCTCTTCGTCCTGATACGCTGGGGCCACGTCTCTCTCTGGCCGATCGTGGCGTTCCCGCCACGTTCCCGATCTGAGCAGCGCCTCCCTTCCGCCCACGAGTGCGCCTCTTCCGCTTCTTGCCCCTCTCGCTCCGCCGCGCCCACTGCGACCACCGCGGGCTGCGGTTTCTCCTCTTGCGGGAGTCACGGTGTTTCGTCCACCCCGTCCAGCTTGTGGCGCCCTTCCCGCCGGCAGCCACGGTGTTTGTGGTGCACCGTTACGTGTCATAGCCGGCCGTCCCCAGACAATTCCTTGGACACGCGTACTGCTGCGCGTTTCACGGCGCGTTTGTTGCTGGGCCGTGGTTCCTGCTCGGCGGGTAAGCACGATGTCAGGTGCTGTTTCGTCTTGTGCCCCGTGATCCTCCCGTCCGTGAACGGCAGTACTTGCTGCGGGCTGACTTGTGCCTTCGTCTCCCTCGCATGCTTCGTGTGATGGAGGTGGATGCGCTTGCGCTTGTGGCAACTGCCCTTGCAGAAGCCAGCCCCGGAGGGGTCCCGGGGCGCCAGGTCCCAGCCCTGCTCCGGGCCGCCTCGGCGCTGGCTGGGCGCGGAGCTTCTTCCCGGCTTTCGCGCGGGCGGCGTGGGCAGCAGCACCGGTCCCGTGAGGCTGTCTATCACTCTCCCCCTGGCCGCGCCCCTGCGTGCTTGCGTCCGCGGCAACAGCAGACGTTCCGGCGCTCGCAGCGTCAGCCGCACCGACCTCCTCGGCCAGATCGACTTCGCGTACCTCCTCTGCAACTGCCGCAGCTGCAGCCGCCAGTTCAGGTGGCCCCGCCGCCGCCGCCGATCCCTCCGCCTGTCCCTGCTCCTCCCCCCGCTCCTGCTCCTCCGCCCGCCCCTGTTCTCCCGCTTGTCCCTGCACCTCCACCTCCGCCCGTGTCGTATGCGCAGGTAGTGCGACAGTCTCCATGGCAGCGGGCAAAAATGAGCCGACGCCAGCGCCAGCAACAGCGGCGATCTCAGGCGCCACCTCCACCTCCTCTCCAGTCCCCGGTTCAGCCGCCTCCCCCTCTGCTGGCCACACAGGCGCAGCTATCTCCAGCAGCGCCAGCGGACCAGGTACAGCCGATGATGCCGCCGCTGCCGACCAGCTCTGCGCCGGCTCCCCTTCTTCCGCCACCGCCTCCTCGGTCCTCCGCCTGGACTGCTCCGCCAGCAGTGCCAGCGGGGTATCCGCAGTTGTTTCTTGGCGGCCGTCAAATCCCAATTCCGTGGGATGAGCTGGGGTACCCAGTGGCAGGAGAAGGCCCCGTTGTGCCGCCTGCACCAACCCTTGACGAGCGCTGGAGCCTGTGGGAGGAACGTTCACCTGCGGAGAGGCTGCTGCTCGTCGAGCAGCACGTAGTGACCGCAGGCTACTGCCTGAACCATGTGGCAACGATCTTGGATCAGCTCCACGCGTGCCTGGTGCGCCGCAAGGTGAAGTGCCCGCCTCTAGCAGCGGGGGAGCGGGAGCTGGCCGCTGCTGCAGCGGACGAGGTGCTGGAGTCTCTCCCACAGTTGGGGCTGGATATGGGGTCTCCCGGGATTGCCGCTGGCCCTGGGCCGGCTGCCGTGAGGCGCCTGGCAGCATGTGCTCAGCAGGGTCCATTCGGCTTGCTTCCGGCCGCGGCATCCGTGCTGCGCTGGTTGGACGGCCGGCTGGTGTGGCTCCTTGTAGAGTAGGCGTTGCGTCCCCTTCGCCAGCCTTGTTGTTGTTAGGCTTGGGCTTGGGCATCCCCATGGCGGTTAGTCCACGCCTGGGGGTGGTGCTGTTGGAGTAGGTTGCCGCTACTGCATGTTGTATTGCTTGTCGTTATAATCTTTGTTTCCCTCTACCCTTGTCACACCTCACGCGCGGCCGGAGGCCGCGCCGGCGAGCGACGGCCGCCGAAGGCGGCCGGCGCGAGCCGCCGGTTTTGGAGAGTAAACTGAACTCACCAGTGAAGAATGAGCTCAAAGGGGTGCCTCTAGAGGCTTTATACTAGGAAACTAGGCTGGAAAACGGCTAAGGACTAGAATCTACACTAGAGAGGGCTAAAACGGCTAAGGACTAGTCCTTGGCCATCTCTCTCTCTCTCTCTCTCTCTCTCTCTCTCTCTCTCTCTCTCTCTCTCTCTCTCTCTCTCTCTCTCTCTCTCTCTCTCTCTCTCTCTCTCTCTCTCTCTCGCTCTCTCGAGCGAGCCGCCGGTTTTGGAGAGTAAACTGAACTCACCACTTCGTGGATGCCCTGAACTCGAGAGAGTAAATGCCCTGGTTGCGTGGATAACCGCTTCTGCTCCACCTGGCGCTTCTCTCTCTCTCTCTCTCTCTCTCTCTCTCTCTCTCTCTCTCTCTCTCTCTCTCTCTCTCTCTCTCTCTCTCTCTCTCTCTCTCTCTAATGGTCCTTGTATTGATATAGCAGCAAAGTACAAGCATGCAAGTTATAGAGGCATAGGTAACAAACAAGCAAAGCAACAAATCCTACCGACTACCTCCTCTAGAGCTCTTGGAAGGGCTCGACCACCGCAAAACAGTCCCCTAGGTTCAGCTCCTGCCCAATACCGCCTACATGCGGGTTCTCTGCTGCTGCCGCCTCGCCTAGCTTGAGTAGGAGGCCCACAGATTGGGCCCTCTGAAGGGCCACCGACCATCTTTGTCTGAACTGGTGCAGAAACTTAGCGGCATGAAAGGATTTAGAGTCGGCGTTGAAGTGGCGCCGAGCCGCCGTGTCTGCCAAGAGCTTCAGGAAAACTGGTACCTCGGCGCATGGGCAGCCGTAGGTTTCCACAGCCAGAGGGAAGAAGCCAACCGTCTCCGGTCGGTTTGCGTAATGCTTTATCTTTTTGTCGGCCTGCTCTCGTGCTGCCCAACCCCTGCCTTTCTGTGCCTCTGGGTCCCTTGTGCTGATGGGGTCCGTGATGGTAACATCACAGACATAGACCGCCCCGTTGCTTCTATCTGTCATGGTGAAATCGGCCGTCTGTTCTTCGATGGGGCAGTGGGCGGCCGACTCGCTGTGAACTATAAACCCCGCATCCTGCGCCATGCTAATGCATGCGTCCCGCAGCTCGTTGTGGGTGTTAATGCGGTGCTTGCCTGTGCCGCAGCGGAAGAGGTGATTTGGGAGGCGGGGGTCGGTGATAGCTGTGTGGTCAGAGCAGTCGCAGTTCTTTGGCGTTGAAAACGGGAGCCCGAGCCAAAAGCGCACGGAGTTGGCGAAGTGTACTGGTCCTATCCGTCTGTTTGGGGCAATGGGGATCGCGGTCAGCCAGTCACCGGTGCCGTATCCCGTTAGCGAGAACATCCGCTGCGTGTGGCCTGAGAGGGGGTTCGGCTTCATGCGCCTTGTGCCCTGCACCTGCACGGCGTATCTGCTTCCGTGGACCTTCAGGCCGAGTACGTGTTGTAGCCGAACATCCGACCGTTTCAGTCGCTCCTTCTCCAGGATCTCCCGCGCATCCCATGGCAATGCCGCTTCGCACTCGGTAAGCCATGTGTGTAGTGGTGTGGTATCGTCCCGGGGCAGGAGCATGTGATTCCGAGCTTGGATCAAGGCGTTGTTTGGTTCTAGCGCGAGGGAGGAGAGAAAGAGCGCCGCCTGGGTGAAACTCGCCGTGTACCCGTACACCGGGTAGGCCTATGCCGTGAGGCCTATGCCGCCCAGTGATGGTGGCAGTGACGCCTGCGCCCATACACGAGCCTGCTCGGATCCACACGTGGGGACGCGGATATCGCATGACACTAGCAGAGCAATGAGCAGGTCCCGTCCCCACCGGCTCCAAGTATCGCGAGGGAGTAGGTGGAGGGGTGTCGTTCTAGTGAGATAAGCCACACGCCTGGAGATGCAGCGGGTAAGTAGCAGAGAAGCTACCTGAGGGTCAGCTCGTTCAAGGAGGTGTAATGGCTTCGCCATCTCTTCTAGCTGCCCTGATAGGAATTTGGCCGCTCCCGTATCGGATCCCAGGTAGCTTCCCAGAAGCCGCACGCCCTCCTTTGAATGCGGAACTCCGTGTGGTAGCTGCGCCTGTTCTACCGTGGACGCGCTCCAGGCTGCGCACTTCTGCGGGTTATGCGTTAGGCCTATGTGGGCCAGTTTATCGGTGAAGTACGTGAAAGCTGCTACAGTTTGTGGTGTCTCCCCCAAAAAGGTGACGTCATCCGCGTACGCCAGGCAGAGCACGTCCGGATATGCCTCGGCCGTTTCGTGGAGTATGGGGTGTATACCCGCTGCAAATAGTAACGGGCCGAGTGGGTCGCCCTGGCGAACACCGCGTTCGCTTTTCAGTGGTTCGCTGCTGAAGTTGGCGTCCAGGTGCAGCAGCGACGGGTTACCGTAAGTCAGATGAACTAACGGCAGCAGTGGCGAGAGGCCAGGCTCCTATAACGCTGTTGCGATGGCTTGTCGTGAAATACTGTTGAAGGCATTTGAAATGTCCGTCTGCAGTACCAGGCTGTCGGGACGGGCATCAAGAAATGCCCTGGCTGCGTGGATAACCGCTTCTGCTCCACCTGGTGCTTCTCTCTCTCTCTCTCTCTCTCTCTCTCTCTCTCTCTCTCTCTCTCTCTCTCTCTCCCTCTCTCTCTCTCTCTCTCTCTCTCTCCCTCTCCCTCTCTCTCCCTCTCTCTCACGCTGTGGAGCAGTGGAAGGACGCAGAGTCATATAGTGAGTGCCAAGTACAGGAGGAGGACGCTGGCGCGGAGCACGACGACCAGCGCGGACAGCGCGGACAGACGACTCTGGACGAGACTCAGGCGACGCAGGACGAGACTCAGGCGACGCAAGACGAGACTCAGGCTCACGACGCTCCGTAAGACCTCTAGTTGGCCCAGCGTAAGGAGAAGGATCAGGCAGCGGAGAGGCAAGCGGTAACTGTGACTGCGACTGAACAGGTGGTGGACTCAGTAGGGGAGGAGTAGGACCAGTAGAGGGCGGGAGGTCAAGAACCTGCTGAAGGAGCGGAACGTAGTACGGCCGCGGCCGCGCAGCACCTCCTGAACCAGCAGAGACAACACCAGCACCCTCAGCCCCAGGGTCTCCAGCTACAACTCCCGCAGCACCACCAGCAGCTCCAGCAGCTCCAGTAACTCCAGCTCCAACCCCCGCAGCGGCTCCAGTCCCAGCAGCACCAGTACCTCCAGTACGAGCACCTCCAGAACCAGCGGCTCCAGCAGCTCCAGCACCAGCAGTACCTCCAGCAGCTCCAGCACCAGCAGCACCTCCAGCAGCACCAGCAGCACCTCCAGCAGCTCCAGCACCAGCAGCACCTCCAGCAGCACCACCAGCAGCTCCTGCACCAGCAGCACCAGCTCCAGGGTCCGCAGCACCAGCAGCGGCTCCAGCTCCAGGGTCCTCAGCACCAGCAGCAGCTCCAACGGCAGGGTCCTCAGCACCAGCAGCAGCTCCAACTCCAGGGTCCGCGGCACCAGCAGCAGCTCCAGCTCCAGGGTCCAAAGCACCAGCAGCGCCACTCCGGAGACTGCAGCGTCGAGCGTACCACTCTCGGAGCCGCTGGGGAGAGGGCGGCTCCCGCCTAGGCGGGGAACCACGAGTGCCAGCTCCAGCAGCACCCCTAGCCCCAGAAGCGCCCCTCCTGAGGCTGCAGTACTGTGAGTACCACTCACGCAGCTGCTGTGAAGAGGGAGCGCCTCCAGGCGCCGCACGGTCAGTCGCAGCACCCCCAGGCTCAGTACCCTCAGACGTAGCACTCTCAGGCTCAGCACCCCCACACTCAGCAACCTCAGGCTCAGCACCCCCAGGCTCCGCACCCCCAGGCTCCGTACCCGCAGGCTCAGCACCCCCAGGCTCCGCACGCTCAGGCTCAGCACCCCTAGCAGGACGAGAGTCGACAGCTACCTCGACAGGCTCAACCGGGTCTACCTGGGACACACCTGAGGGAGCGGCACCCTGAGGGGGGAGGGGGTCTACCACAGCAGCACCTGGTGCGAGGAAGAGAGGCGGGGGGGGGAGCGGGGCAGTGCGGTAAGGGAAGAGGCGGTAGAAGGGGACCGACTCGTCAAAAGTGACGTCCTGAGAGGGCAGGACACGGCGCGAGGTGGCGTGGTAAAACTGCCAACCAGACGCGTCCGGGACAAAGCCAAGGAAGACACAAAGAACAGCGCGGGAGGAGAACTTGTCCGCGGACGTATCGCGGACAAAAGCACGAGATCCCCAGACCCGAAACACCGACGCATCGCCAACCTCTCCCGTCCAACGCAGTGTCGGCGAAGTCTCCGGAACGGAGACACGGGGCCAGAGGTTGAGCTGATGCGCAGCGTATCGGACCGCAAACGGCCACAGAAAGTGGGGGGCAGCCGCATGGATCAAGGAGGTACGAGCGACCTCCATGACCAAGCCAATGCGGCGCTCAGCAACCCCATTCTGCTGTGGAGAGGCCGGAAGCGTGAACGACTGCTCAATGCCCTCCCCACGACAAAAGTCCCTCAAGAGGTCGGAGGAAAACTCCCCACCTCTGTCAGAGTGCAGTCGCAGAACAGGAAAGTCCGAGTGGAACCTCTCGCTGAGCTGGAGACGGGCAGCGCGGATCCAAGGGATCAAAACATCAGGGACTTCACCCTTGGTGTGCAAGGGGAAGACCGTAGTGTAGCGCGAGTAGTCGTCAACAACTATCAAGAAGTACCTCTCGTGACCCTGTCCACGGACGCGGGCTGGGCCCCACACGTCCATGTGGAGGGTCTGCAGGGGAGCAGTCGTCGGGGGAAACGAGGAGTGAGGAGCGGCGCGCTGCTGCCCCTCGACACAGGGAAGACGGGGAGGAGCAGGCGAGGGTGGGAGGGGAGGGAGAACCCTGGGAAGACCAGAGACAAGGTACCGGGAGTGCATGCCACGAAGGCGCTGCACTGACGGGTGACCAAGGCGGTGGTGCCAGAGGACGGTCTGGTGCGACAGGGAGCGACACGAGCAGGGGGCCGACAGCTGACCTGACGCAGACGCAGACGCAGCTACCTGAGGGGACTCAGTGGTCAGTGTGTACAGGTCCAACCCCGGCTGCCGACTGAAGGTAGCCAGGTGGCGACCCGTCCTAGCACACGTGCAGTGTGTCACGCGCTCGTAGGCAGGGTTGAACTGGTGGACACCCCCGTCCTGGAGCGCACGACCCGCCACCAAGTTCGTAGAGAACGAGGGGAGGTAGAGACCGGACAGTGTGCCTGACGGGACCGCAGGACAAGGGAGGACAGTGGAGGAGGTCGCAATGACCGGACCCCCAGAGGGGTCAGCGAGGGAGACTGCAACCGGCCGAGCAAGCTGCTCAAGGGCAGTGCGGTCACGAAAGAAACAGCGGGAAGCACCTGAGTCCAGTGTGAAGGTGTGCAGTGCCTCAGTAGACGCAGTACCAGAGGGCGCAGACTCACGAGCACCTTGAGCAGCAGCCTCACCAGCACCTGGGGCAACAGACACACTAGCACCTAGAGCGGCAGCCTCACCAGCACCTGGGGCAACAGACACACGAGCACCTAGTGCGGCAGCCTCACTGGTCCTAATGCCCGGGTCGGGCGGGTAACGCAGGTAACAGTCACCCTCTCCACTACCAGACAACACATACATGGCACCAAGAATAGCATCAAAGTCAAGAGCATAGACATCAATGTTTTTCTTGATCAGATCAAACCAGCGGGGCAGCTCAGTGGCAGTAGGAAACTGAGTGCGCCAGGCGTCGTCGAGGCGGGAGAAGCAGCGCTGCTGCGTGTGCGCCCTCCCACACGTCTGACCAGTGCGGTCACCTGTGCGGATGATGTACGGGCATCTAAGGCCACCCCCCCCACGCTGAGAGTACCACTCACGAAGCTCCTGGGGCGACGGGGTCTGCTGCTGGCGCTGGCCACCGCCAGAACCTCCACGACCTCCACCGCCGCCGCCGCCACCTCGACCACCACCGGCACCGCGTCCACTGCCGCCACCACCACCGCCCCCACCCCGGCCACCTCCTCCACCGCTGCCTCCACCACCCCCGCCGCTGCCGCCACCACCCCCGCCGCTGCCGCCACCACCCCCGCCGCTGCCACTGGCCCCTCCAGCCCCGCCACCACCCCCACCGCCGCCACCCGCCCCCACCACCGCCTCCCCCGTCGTCACCGCCGCCCCCCTTGCCCCCTTTGCCCTTGCCGCTGCGGCGCGCCCCACTCGCAGTGGACGCAGTCCCGACCTTCTCAGCACCAAGAAGGTCGACAGCAGCAGCAGAGGCGACAGAGGGGAGAAGAGGGGAGGGGGAACACCCCTCAAAGAAAGGGGTGCGGGGGTCGCCGCGAGACGCACCGACAGCGACTATGCTAGTCTCAGCTGCCAGCAGGTGCTTCTCAAGCAGGTCAATGGTGAGCTCGGTGGGGCAGAGAGCAAGGAAGTGGTCCCTGACCGCACGAAGGGAGTCAGGGAGACGGGTGACCAGGTGGTAAAGAGTGAGCCACAGCGGGGGGGGGTTCTTGGCAAGGAACTCAGCGGGCATGGCAGCACGGAAGCGGGTCTCACTGGTGTGGAGGTGAGTAATGAGGTCAGCGACTGTGGAGAAGGCGGACAGGTCTGGGAACATATAGGGCAGTGAGAGGCGGCCTAGCGCAGCAGAGGCAGGCGAGGAGTAGCGCGCAACTACAGCAGTGTACAGTGCCTGGGCAGTCTTGTGCTGGCCAAAGTGCTCGCGTTCATCTACCGGCAGGGAGTTGCGAATGGCGAAGCGAGAGTGGGCGTCACGAGTCTGCCACTGTGAGCGGGCTGTACTGTCCGCAGTCGCAGCAGGAGCAGGAGCGAGTCCCAACGCATGATCATATAGCGAAATATCCTCCTTAGCAGTGAGCTGGAGGAACAGATGGAGGTCCTCGAGCCAGGTTTCAAAACGCAGCGGGCGGCCCTCAGTATCGAAAGCTAGAACTGAAGGACTAGCCATAGGTTCAGTAGGAGCAGTAGGAACAGCAGCAGTAGTAGCAGCAGCAACAGCAGTAGTAGCAGCAGCAGTGAAATAGCACAGCGCGGCTCGGGCAGGGCGGCACGGCTCGGTTCGGGCAGGGCGGCGCGGCGCGGCTCGGGAAGGGCGGCGCGGCGCGGCTCGGCTCGGGCAGGGCGGCGCGGCGGCTTGCCTGCGCGCGGGTGTGGTGCTGCGCGGGGGCAGCAGGCTGCGCGTGCGGCTGCGCGTGCGGTCGTGCGTGCAGCCTAGCGAGCGGCCGTGCGGGCGGCGTAGCGGGCGGCTGCGCGTGCGGCTGCGTGGGCGGCTGCCCGTGCGGTTGCGCGGGCGGCTGCGCGTGCGGCTGCACGTGCGGCTGCGCGTGCGGCTGCACGTGCGGTCGTGCGTGCGGCCTAGCGGGCGGCCGTGCGTGCGGTCGTGCGTGCGGCTGCGCGTGCGGCCTAGTGGGCGGCTGCGCGTGCGGCGGAGTGGGCGGCTGCGCGTGCGGCTGACGGGCGGCGCGCGCGGCTGTCCTAGGGGCGCACGACGGCGCTAGTAGGAGGGGCGCTCGACGGCGCTAGGAGGGGCGCTCGACGGCGCTAGGAGGGGCGCTCGACGGCGCTAGGAGGGGCGCTCGACGGCGCTAGGAGGGGCGCTCGACGGCGCGGATAGGGGCGCACAAGGGCGCGGCGGAACGGTGGGCCCTAACCAACGTCGGTCCTAGGTCCTGACCTAGGCGTCGGATACCATGTTAGAAACTAGAACTGAACGAGAATGAAGTGAACTAGGCAGCAGGGTGATACAAATAGGAAACCCTAGCAATGTTGTACTCTCTAAGGCTAAACCACTATAGCCTACACAATATAAACATGTATAATGTTTGACATCTCTCTCTCTCTCTCCCTCTCCCTCTCTCTCCCTCTCTCTCTCTCTCTCTCTCTCTCTCTCTCTCTCTATCTCTCTCTCTCTCTCTCTCTCTCTCTCTCTCTCTAATGGTCCTTGTATTGATATAGGTGAAAAGTACATGCATGCAGGTGTTTTAAGATTCTAGAACAAACCAGAAACCACAACACAAACATCACTACCTACCCATTCCCTCCCCTAGAGCTCTAGGTAGGGCTCAACCACCGCAAAACAGTCCCCTGGATGGAGCTCCTGACCGATACCCCCTACAGGCGGGTTCTCTGCTGCTGCCGCCTTGCCCAACTTGAGGAGGAGACCAACCGATTGGGCCCTCTGCAGGGCCACTGACCAGCGCTGCCGAAATAGGTGCAGAAACTTGGCGGCGTAAAAAGATTTTGAGTCGGCGTTGAAGTGCCGCCGAGCCGCAGTATCCGCGAGTAGTTTAAGGAAGACAGGGACTTCCGCGCATGGACAGCCATAGGTGTCTACCGCTAGAGGGAAAAAACCCACTGTCTCTGGCCGGTTGGCATAATGCTTGATTTTCTTATCAGCTTGTTCTCGTGCCGCCCAGCCCCTGCCTTTCTCTGCCTCCCGGTCCCTTGTGCTGATAGGGTCAGTGACGGTGACGTCACACACGTAAACCGCCCCACTGCTCCTGTCCGTCATGGTGAAATCTGCGGTTTGTTCCTGGATGGGGCAGAAAACAGCCGACTCGCTGTGAACAATGAAACCCGCGTGCTGCGCCATGCTAATGCACGCATCCCGCAGCTCATTGTGGGTGTTAACGCGATGCTTGCCCGTGCCGCAGCGGAGGAGGTGGTTCGGGAGGCGGGGGTCTGTGATAGCCGTCTGTTCTGCGCAGTCACAGTTCTTAGGCGTGGAAAAGGGGAGGCCCAGCCGAAACCGCACAGCGTTCGCGAAGTGCACGGGGCCTATTCGTCTAGTGGCCTCGATTGGGATCGCGGTCAGCCAATCCCCGGTGCCGTACCCAGTCAGCGAGAACATCCGCTGCGTATGGCCCGAGAGAGGGTTTGGTTGCATGTGCCTAGTTGCCTGGACCTGTGCGGCGTATCTGCTCCCGTGCACCTTCAAACCAAGCACGTGCTGAAGCCTAACGTCCGATCGCTCTAACCGCTCCTTCTCCAGGATTTCCCGCGCGTCTAGAGGCAGGGCTGCTTCGCACTCTGTGAGCCACGAGTGCAGGGGGGTGCTGTCGTCCCGGGGTGCCACCATGTGAATCCTGGCCAAAGTCAACGCACTGTCAGGTTCTAGCGCAAGGGAGGATAGAAAAAGGTCCGCTTGGGTGAAGCTCGCTGTGAAACCGTAGATCCCTTCTACGACCGGGTCCGTTATGCCTATGCCGCCTAGCGACGTCGGCAATGACGCCTGTTCCCAGACACGTTTTTGCTCGGCGCTACATGTTGGCACGCGGATGTCGCATGAGGTGAGTAAGGTAATGAGTAGGTCCCTTCCCCACTGGCTCCAGGTGGCGCGAGGGAGTAAGTGGAGCGGAGTCGTCCTAATGAGGTAAGCTACGCGCCTGGAAATACATCGCGTGAGGAGTAGTGCTGCCACCTGTGGGTCTGCTCGCTCTATCAGCGGTAATGGCTTAGCCATCTCCTCTAACTGGCCCGAAAGAAAACCGGCTGCTCCTACGTCAGTCCCGACGTAGCTACCTAGAAGCCGTACTCCGTCCTTGGAAAACGGCACCCCGGGCGGAAGTTGAGTCTGTGGTAATGCGGTTGAGCTCCACGCCGCGCATTTCTGCGGGTTATGCGTCAGGCCCAGCTGTGCTAATTTTGCTGTGAAGTGCATGAAAGCCGCTACAGTGCGCGATGGGTCACCCAGGAAGGTGACGTCATCCGCGTACGCCAAGCAAAGCACGTCGGGGTGTGCTTCTGCAGTGTCGCGAAGCGTGGGGTGTATCCCTGCTGCAAACAGTAGCGGGCCGAGTGGGTCCCCCTGCCGCACACCCCGTTCACTGTGCAACGGTTCGCAGTTGAATTTCGAGTCCAGGAGCAGTTGCGACGGGTTACCGTAGGTCAGTTTCACGAACGGCTGCAGTGGCGAGAGCTTGGGGTCGTGTAACGCTGTGGCGATGGCGTGTCGCGAGATACTGTTGAATGCATTGGAAATATCGGCTTGCAGGACCAGGCAGTTTGGGCGGGCATCCAGGAATGCTCGGGCTGTGTGGATAACCGTCTCTGCTCCACCTGGGACTGCCACGCCGTACTGAAGTGGTAAGAAATATTCTCGGGCAGCTTCCCCCATGGCTGTCAGGGCTGCCTTGGCTGTCAGCCTTGTCAAACACTCGCTTATCGCGATTGGGCCTGGCTCCTCCCCCAGGTTTGGCCAGGGCTATCAGCCGTGACGCAGTCAGGAGGCTCGCGACCGGGCCTGGCAAATTTCCCCCCAGCAGGGTGTTGACCAAGGCGTGCAGGTGGGTGCTGATCATTGCGTTAGTGGTGGCCGCGTCGCGCATGTGCTCAAATGTTGTGCCTGACGGACCGGCCCCCACCCCATTCTCGCATCTTCCCAGGATCTTGGCGAATTCGGCGTGGGTGATGGACAGCTTCGTCTCGGGTGGCACGGGCCAGATCACCGCCTCGTGCGCAGCAGGTGGGTGTTTCTGACGGAGCTCCTCCAAAATTTCCGGGCTGGGGGTGCAGACTGGCGTTGACTCCAGAGCCAGCACGGCTCGGCGTAGACTGCCCCGTTTCGCGAGCCCCTCAGCTCGGCTGATGACTCCGGTCGTGTCAGGCTGGTGTCGTAGCGGTGGGGGTGTGTTGACCGCGTCCACCGTGTCCAGGTACAGCCGCTCCCATTCGCCACGCTGGAAGGCCCGGAGCTTGGCTTTGACCCCCCGCCAGTCTGGTCGCTGTGGCGATGTTTGGCGAAGTGTTAGTCGAGGAAGAAACAGCAGCAGTCGCCAACCCGTTTCGGATTCGGGGTTTCGCGAAAGGTGGAGTAACGGTGTCAAAAGCGCCTGCGAAAACAGCTGGCATAGGTTTGGCGGTAAACGGCGTGACAGCGTAGGCTGACGACTGTCGCAGAGAGCTCCAATGTCCCAGCCAGCGATGGCCGCGAATAAGTCCTCACGCCTCGCCAGCTCGTCAGGCGAAAAGTAGCGGGGGAGCAGAATAGTTTGGCGCGTCACGGTATTGGCAGCGGCGGTTCGATTTCGTCTACCGCGGCTCGTCCTTGCTGGGGTGTCAGTGGTTGGATTGTCACCCGTTCGATCTGCATCTGACGGTTGCTGATCCGCCTGTGGTATTTGCGTGGACGAGCGGCCCACCCCGCCTGCACTTCTCCCTTCTGCCTCTCTCACCCTGCCTTCTCCCTCCGATTCCTCATCTTCGCTTGGTGGGAGGGGTTCTTCCCTATAAGAAGGGTCCCTCAACTCCTCGTCTTCATTAGTTGCTGCCAACACTGTTAAAGCCATTCTCGCCGCTGCTTGGTACCCGTTCTCCGGACCCCCGCCTGTCCCGCTAGTTACCAGCCTCCGGCCTTCACGACCTCCCTGCTCTCCCGATGGTGATTGCCGGAGCTCATGAGCCGTCGCCAGAGCTTGTTGCCGCCTGGTCGGCTGTCGTCGCCAAGCCTCCGTCGGGGCCCGAAAAGGTGACCATGGCGACGAAGCCCCCTCTACCGCCGGCTCTGAAGCCCGTGACAACAGACGCTGAAAGGACTCTTCCCCTCGCACCCGCGGATCCCCATGGCGGGGGCGGGGCGGGCCCGGCTGCCCCTGTTGTTGATCCGGCTGCTCCGGCTGCAGCTCTTGTTCCCCTCGCTCCTGTGGTTGTGCCGACGGCGTCTGCTCCTCCTGGGGGAGTTGCTGACCCCCCTGCTCCTGCCCCTGGCGCGCCCGTTGCGCCGGCCGCTTCTGTCCCCGACGTGCCTGCGCCGTTGTCTGCTTCGTCCCCGCAGGCGGGGTCCGCCACCACTGGCGGCCCGACCCCGATGGTTGAGGCTCCGGCCGTGGACCCGACTGCACCTGCTGCGCTCCCGACGGCCCCGGTAGCGCAGCCGTCTCGTCCCCCGTCGCCGGACCGCCGCCTATCCCGCCCCCACTCTCCCGCGCCCCAACAGGAGCGCGAGTCGTCGCGGCGCCGGCGCAACTCTCCCCGGCGCTACCAGCCGCCGGCCCAATGGCCTGCTCACCCCGGTGGTAATGCGGGCTGGAGGGGTCCCCGCGGGCGTGGCGGTGGCGGGGGTTACCGCCGGCCTGTGACAATGGCGGATCTTCAGCGGGAAGTGTCGCGGGCCGTGCGCGAAGAGCGGGCGGCGCAGAGCCAGAGCAGTTCGCTGCGGGCCGCGCCAGCGCGCGTGGCTCCTCGTCTGGCTGAGCCTCCCGTGGTCCCTCCGCCAGCCGCTGCACTTCCCCCTCCTGACTTTGCCCCATCGGTTCATGCTCCTGCTGCCTCGGCCCCTCCCTCTGGCTCTCGTCTCCATCTGCCGCCGGTTCCGCCTGTTGCGGGAGTGGAGTTTGTTGCTGCGGGTGGTGGCTCGTCGGCGTAGTATTCCCACCATGGTGCTGCGGAAGAGCCACTTCTTTTCCTGACGGAGGCACTGCAGCCTCCGCAGACGCGTGTTCCAGAGGCGACGCTTGGCCAGCTTCACCGACTCGCGGAGAGCCTCCACGCGTTGCTGCTGATTCAAGTTCTCGCTCACTCGTCCCTCCCCGTGACTCCTCCAGAGACTTTCCGCGAACGCCAGCGTGACACGTGCTTGGACGCGGCGGACCAGCTCGCGTCGCTGCTGGCGCCCGTGTTGGCTGCGCCCGCGGAGGGTGGGGCTGCTGCTGCGGGACAGCTTGACGAGGCTGTCCGGGGCTTGAGGCGGCACTTGCGCGAAGGATCTGGAGCCGCGGCGATCGGCGCAAGCACGCTTGTGGTCCGGGAGCTGTGGCGCTCCCTGACGGGCGTTCTTCACGCCCTTGGAGCTCACCGCATGTAGGCGCGGGCTCCGGTTGCTCCATTTTGTTGTTCACGCGGCTAGGCCGCGGTAGGAGTTGCCATGTGTGTAATGCATGTGTTTTTAAACAGCGCTATGTGTGGTTACTTGCCGTCCCCTCGACGGCGCGGCCGGCCGACGCGAGCGGAAAATTTCAGCCGCCAACTGAACAATGAGGAGGAGAAGGCTAAGACGGGCCCTTAAGTAGCTAGGCAACCGAGGGCAGAGGCTAAGGCCAGAGGGCAGAGGCTATTCCTCTCTCTCTCTCTCTCTCTCTCTCTCTCTCTCTCTCTCTCTCTCTCTCTCTCTCTCTCTCTCTCTCTCTCTCTCTCTCTCTCTCAAGTAGTCATGTATTGATAGTGGTCATGAGGTACAGACATGGCAGGAGGTGGTTGTAGCTAGTCTGTCTAAGCATGTAGGCAACCAGGTACCAAGAGCTAACAAACCAACAAAACATGCAAGCCAATATGCAAACAAGCGAGCAGAGCAAAGCAAAGCAAGCAGTGCAAGCCGAGCAGCCATGCCGTGTGTGTACACCCTAGTCCCCTAGCACTGAAACATGCTGGCCAGCAGCAACACCCGACCCCGAATACCTCCCTCTCCTCCCGTCCTGTGGCTCCCTCCTACCATACCATAGTCCCCCTGCCCCCTATCCTCCTCCCTGCAACTTCCTCTCATCTTCCTTCCGCCGCCCTCTCTTTTTCCCTCCTGCCCCTCTAAGCCGCTCGGGCAGGAGCCTCCCGCTCCTCATACTCATCCTCAGCCATCTGCCAGAGGTCCCCTAGCCGTGGGGCCCAGGGGTCTCCCGCAGCCTGTGGGAATGCCGCTTCATCTGCTCGGTTGGACTTGGAGAGGAGTGAGATGGCTTGGCTGCGCTGCAGCATCACTGACCACCTCTGTCGGTAGTGTGCATTGAGCCGAGCGGCAGTTGTTGTGAGGTGCCCCTGTCTGAACTTCGTCCTCGCTGCGTGGGTAGCAAGCATGCGAAGGAACTGGACTGTGTCCGCCGCCATGGCCCCGTAGGTCTCGACAGCCAGCCCAAAGAATCCGGCATAGGTGGGGCGCCCTTCATAGAGCCGATGCTTCCTCTGTGAGGCTTCCTCCGCGGCCCACCCAGGCGGCCTGCGGGCCCTGCTGTCTCTGTTCTGTAATACTGGGTCCGTCACGGTGACATCCGTCACCCATGTTTCCCCTGACTCCTGGTCCCGTATCGCTAGGTCTGCTCGTTTCCTGAGGACTGGCGGTGAGAATGCTGAGGTCTCATGAAACGTTTTGTAGCCCGCTTCATTAGCCATCCGCAGCGCCGCGTAGACTAGGGCGTTGTGGGTTCTGACTGCATCGCCCCCGTCCTGGCAGCTCAGCAGGTGGTTCGGCAGACTCTTGTCCCCAATCGCTGAGTTGTCACGTTTGCACGGGCACACCTCAGCTACTGGCAACTCCATGCCCAAGCGTAGGCCCAGGGCCAACGAGAACTGACCAGGGGAAATAGAGAGGTCAGCTCTCGTTGGTACCGCGTGTAGCCAGTCACCCGCGCCAGTCCCTCTCAGGCTTATCAATCTCAGCGCGTGACCCCTGTTGGTGCCAGGCCTGTCCACCACCGTGTCCCCCAGGAGCTCGACCGCGCGCTGCTGGTTGATGATTTTGGAGAGGCACAGCTGCAGGCTGCCTGTGCCCTTGTTCCCCGTCCTGTAGGCTCCCAGCGCCACCTGTGCCTGAGCTGGCAGCCCCTCCTCTAAGCTCGACAGTGTGCTGCTGTCCGGCGGTGGTGGGCTCCAATCGTGGGAGAGCAGGGCCGTTGCTCTGTGTAGCAGGCAGTCCGGGGGAAGATTCAGGTGCTGGAGAAGGGTGTGCGCTGCCGTGACAGAAGCAATGTAGGCAGCCGGGGCCTCCGAGACAGGGTCAATGATTCCTAAACCACCCAGCCGAATCGGGAGGGTAGCCTGTCGCCACAGTAGGCTCTGCTCCAACTCCGAGTTGGGGATGCGAAGCTTTGCAGCTGTGAGCGCCGAGCCAACCAATGCCTCACTCCAGTCCCTCCACTCCTCTGCGCCCAGGGTCGTCGCCGGCGTAGTCCTCAGCATGTATGAGATGCGGCGAGAGATGCTGCGGGAGACTATAAGCATGGCATGTTGCGGGTTGAGCTGAGAGACAAGGGGAAGGGGCGAGGCAGCTTCCTCCAGTGCCGCCCGGACTTGGGTGGTGCAGAAGTCGTTGCTGCCGATAGGACTGCCAAGGACCCGTATCCCGCCCGGGTCTGCAACTAAGCCTAGTGGTAGCTCCTCGTTCTCTCCGTCGTGCGCAGCTCCCCACGCCGATGACTTTGAAATGTTGCAGCGTAGTCCATATTCTGCCAAGTCATCCGCTATCTTGGTGAAGGCACGGCACGCTGCTTCCCGCTGGCCGATAATGGTGATGTCGTCCGCGTAGGCTACCACTGCCACTTCCGGTGTTGTCGCCGAGACGCTCATGAGGGCTGGCTGGATCGCTGCCGCAAACAAGAGAGGGCCCAAGGGATCTCCCTGTCTGACGCCACGTGAGCTCTGGATTTGGTCTACTCCCAGTCGAGCATCTACGAGCAATGGCGATGGACCGTCGTACAGGTTTCGGACAAGGGGAAGTAGCGAGCTCAGGTTGGACCACTGCAGCGAGCCTAGGAAAGCCCGTCGCTCGACACTGTTAAAAGCGTTTTCGATGTCTAGCTGGAGGGCAATGCGGGTCTTGTCCTCACGGAGTAGAGAGCGGACGGTATGGATGATGCACTCCGCACCTCCTGGAACTGCCACGCCAAACTGAACTGGTAAGAAAAAATCCCTAATCTTGGGCCCAAGGGTATGCAGCGCCGCCTTCGCCACTATGCGTAGCAGGGTTTCGCCTATTGCTATAGGTCGCACTCCCCCATTCGGCTTCTCTAGAGTGATCAGACGGGAAGGTAGTAGCAATTTCCTTACGTGGGAGGCCTGGAAAGTGCTGAGCAGCCGATTTACCATCTTGGCGAAAAACAGCAGCAGCTCTTCGTTAGCTAGGGCGGGGTCTCGGAGGTGTTCAAAACAAGTACCAGAGGGTCCCGCCCCAACACCATTCGGGCACTTCGCCAGGATTTCGCGAAGCGAGTCCAGCGAAACCGCCAGTTCTGACTCTGTGATTCCGGTAACCCACGCTGGTATCTGGCTACCCGCTGCAGGGTGTTTCGCTTGCAGAGCTTCAAGTGTAGCCGGGGTTGCTTCTGCTAGGGGGGACGTTCGCAGAGCCGCTACCGCTTTCGAAATGTTTCCTTTTTTCACTAACCCCTCCGCTCGTGCACAAACCCCTTCCTCGTCAGGCTGGTGCCGTACCGGGGCTCCTGTGTCGGGGATGACTCCTGCTTCCTCGAAGAGCTCGGACCATTCGCCTCGTTGGAATTTGTGCAGCCTAGCTTCAATCGCTGCCCAGCGACTCCCCAAGACAGGTTCGGGCGCAGGCCTGAGGGTGAGCCTCGGAAGGAACAGCAGCACCATCCAACCACCTGGGCAGCTGGGATTTTTATCCAGGCGAATGAGTGCTGCCAGCATGCACAGACAGTACCTGTCCAGGAGGTGTGGTGGCAGCCGGCGGACGAGGAATGGCTGGTCCCCTCGCTGAAGCACGTCTACATTCCACTCCCCCGCCATGTGCCAGATGGCGTCGTCGCCGGCCAGGTCGGCCGGCGAAGGCACGTCAGTCTCCTCCGTGGCAGGTGCTCCTCCTACCGCTGGGTTGCTAGGAATACCCCCCCCCGCCGCCCCGGTTTGAGGTTCAGGGTTGTTCCTCCTCCTGGGTGCCTCCTCCTCTTCCAACGAGATTTCTTCAGAGGTCTCCTCCTCCCCAGCCATAAACTCTGGGTCGGCCCCGGGGTTGTCAGAAGCTTCTTGTCCCTCATTCGTCTGCAGGATCACTCTTTCAGGCCTGGCGTGACGCTCCCGCCAGGGACCAGTCCTCGCGGGGATTTCCGATCTGGGTGGTTGGTTGCGCCCTCCCCGTCCGCCTCTCATCCCCCCGCGCAAAACCCCTCGTTCTCTCTCTCTCTCTCTCTCTCTCTCTCTCTCTCTCTCTCTCTCTCTCTCTCTCTCTCTCTCTCTCTCTCTCTCTCTCTCTCTCTTATGGTCCGTGTATTGATAGAGCTTGGAAGTACAAACATGCAGGGTATGGATGCAAGGTCTAGCTAACTCATTGTGACAAGTAAACAACCAAACCAACTAATCACACAACTACCACACTACTACCCTCTCTAGAGCTCCAGAAAAGGCTCCACTACCGCAAAGCAGTCCCCCAGGTGCAGATCCTGCCCTATTCCTCCTACAGGTGGGTTTTCTGCCACCGCTGCCTCACCCAACTTAAGTAGGAGCCCCACGGATTGAGCCCTCTGAAGAGCCACTGACCATCTCTGTCGGAACTGGTGCAGGAACTTGGCGGCATAGAAGGATTTTGAGTCGGCGTTGAAGTGTTGCCGAGCCGCTGTGTCCGCTAGGAGTTTGAGGAAGGTGGGTACCTCTGCGCATGGGCAACCGTAAGTGTCTACTGCCAGTGGGAAAAAGCCAACCGTCTCCGGTCGGTTGGCATAGTGCTTGATCTTTTTATCAGCTTGCTCTCGAGCCGCCCACCCTCTGCCTTTTTGTGCCTCCGGGTCCCTGGTGCTGATGGGGTCTGTGATGGTAACGTCACAGATATAGACCGCCCCACTGCTTCTTTCCGTCATGCTGAAGTCGGCCGTCTGTTCCTCGACAGGGCAGTATGCGGCCGACTCTCTGTGAACTATAAACCCCGCGTCCTGCGCCATGCTAACGCAGGCATCCCGCAGTTCGTTGTGGGTATTGATGTGCTGTTTGCCTGTACCGCAGCGGAGAAGGTGATTCGGGAGGCGGGGGTTAGTGATAGCCGTGTGGTCAGCGCAGTCACAATTCTTTGGAGTTGAAAACGGCAGGGCTAGTCGGAAACGCACGGCGTTGGCGAAGTGCTTTGGTCCTATCCGTCGTGTGGGTTCGATGGGGATTGCGGTGAGCCAGTTGCCAGTGCCATAACCAGTCAATGAGAACATCCGCTGCGTGTGACCCTTGAGCGGATTCGGCTGCATGCGCCTTGTCGCCTGGACCTGCACGGCGTATCTTCTTCCGTGGACCTTGAGTCCGAGCACATGTTGAAGCCTAACGTCGGACCTTTCGAGCCGCTCCTTCTCTAGGATCTCCCGTGCATCTAGTGGCAGGGCCGTCTCGCACTCCGTGAGCCATGCGTGCAATGGCGTGCTGTTGTCCCGTGGCAGTAGCATGTGATTCTGCGCCTGTGCCAAAGCGTTCCCTGGGTCTAGCGCGAGGGAGGAGAGGAACAGCGCCGCCTGTGTAAAACTCGCCGTGAAACCGTATATCCCCTCGATTAGGGGGTCCGTGATGCCTATGCCTCCTAGTGATGGCGGCAGCGACGCTTGATCCCAGACACGCGCTTGCTCGGCCCTACACGTGGGGATGCATATGTCGCACGATGTGAGCAGAGCGGTGAGGAGGTCTCTTCCCCACTGGCTCCATTTTTCGCGGGGGAGAAGGTGTAGAGGCGTCGTCCTAGTGAGGTAAGCGACTCGTCTCGAGATGCATCGCGTGATGAATAGTGCAGCTACTTGGGGGTCAGTTCGTTCGATAAGGGATAACGACTTCGCCATCTCGTCGAGTTGACCCGCTAGGAACTTAGCGGCTCCACTATCAGGAACCTACCCAGAAGCCGCACGCCATCTTTAGAGAACGGCACTCCAGGCGGGAGTTGAGCTTGCTCGACTGCACTTGAGCTCCAGGCCGCGCACTTCTGCGGATTGTGCGTAAGGCCCAGGTGCGCCAGCTTGTCTGTGAAATTGTTGAATGCCGCTACAGTGTGTGCTGTGTCACCCAGGAAAGTGACGTCGTCCGCATACGCCAAACAAAGCACGTCGGGGTGTGCCTCTGCAGTTTCGCGGAGTGTGGTGTATATCCCCGCTGCGAACAGAAGCGGGCCAAGAGGGTCACCCAGGCAAACGCCGCGTTCACTTGTCAGTGGTTCGGAGTTGAAGTTGGCGTCCAGGAGTAGTTGCGACGGGTTACCGTATGTCAACTTCACTAACGGCAGCAGTGGCGGCGATGGCGTCTCGCGAAATGCTGTTGAACGCGTTCGAAATGTCTGCTTGCAGGATCATGCTGTTGGGGCGGGCATCCAAGAAGGCCCTGGCTGCGTGGATTACTGCTTCTGCTCCACCTGGCACTGCCACGCCGTACTGTAGCGGCAGAAAACATTCGCGGGCAGCTTCTCCCATAGCTGACAGGGCTGCCTTTGCTGCCAGCCTCGTCAAACATTCGCCGATCGCGATTGGCCGGGCCCCTCCCCCAGGCTTGGCCAGGGCTATGAGGCGTGACGTCGTCAGAAGGTTTGCGACCGAGCCTGGCAAATTCCCTCCCAGCATTGTATTAACCAAGGCGTGCAGATGGGTGCTGACCGCTGCGTCGGTAATCGCCGCGTCGCGCAGGTGCTCGAATGTCATGCCCGACGGTCCGGCTCCCACTCCGTTCTCGCATTTTCCCAAAATTTTGGCGAAGTCGGCGTGGGGGATTGACAGCTTTGACTCCTGTGGCACGGGCCAGGTCACTGCGTCGTGTACAGCAGGTGGGTGCTTTTGGCGGAGCTCCTCCAAAATTTCCGGGCTGGGGGTGCAGACGGGCGTTGACTCCAGGGCCAACACGGCTCGGCGCAGACTGCCACGTTTCGCCAGGCCCTCCGCTCGGCTGATGACTCCAGTCGTGTCAGGCTGGTGTCGTGGCGGTGGAGGTGAGTTGACCGCGTCCACCGCGTCCCGGTACAGCTGATCCCATTCGTCACGCTGAAAGGCTCGGAGCCGGGCCTTGACCACCGGCCAGTTCGGTCGCTGTGGTGAGGTTTGGCGAAGTGTTAGGCGAGGGAGAAACAGCAGCAGGCGCCATCCCGTTTCGGATTCAGGGTTTCGCGATAGGTGGAGTAACGGTGTCAGAAGCGCTAGCGAGAACAGCTGACATAGGTTTGGCGGTAATCGTCGTGACAGCGAAGGCTGTCGACTGTCGCATAGTGTTGCGATGTCCCAGTTCGCGATGGCAGCGAACAGGTCTGCTCGCCTCGCCAGCTCGTCAGGCGAAAAATAGCGGGGGTTTGGTGCGGTTTGGCGCGTCGCGACATTGACAGGGGCGGTTCGATTTCGCCGAGCACGGGTCGACCTCGCGGGTGAAATTGGTGTTGGAATTTCACCCGTTCGATCGGCATCGGACGGTCCTTGATCAGCCTGTGGCACTTGCATGGCCGAGTGTCCTACGTCCGCTACTCTTCTCCCCGCTGTCTCCCTCGTCCTGCCTTCCTCCCCAGACTCCTCATCTTCGCTCGGGGGGAAGGATTCTTCCCTATAAGATGGGTCCCTTAACTCATCTTCTTCAATAGCTGCACCCAGAGCGGTTAAAGCCATTCGTGCCGCTGCTTGGTATCCATTCTCCGGACCTCCGCCCGTCCCGCTAACAGCTTGCCTCCTAGCTCCGCGACCTCCCTGTTCCCGAGATGGTGATTGCCGGTGCGCCTGAGCCGTCGCCAGAGCGCGCTGCAGCCTGGTCGGCTGTGGTCGCCAAGCCTTAGTCGGGCCCCGAAAAGGCGACCATGGCGACGAAGCCCCCTGTACCGCCGGCTCCGAAGCCCGCGACAACAGTCTCTGAAAAGACTCTTCCCCTCGTACCCGCGGATCCCCTTGCCGTGTCTGAAACTGGCCCGTCTGCCCCTGTTGCTGCTCCGTCCGCTCCGGCCTCCTGGCTCTCTTTGTTGAGCCGCCGGCGTCTGCTCCTGCTGGGGATGCTGCTGATCTCCCTGTTCCTATCCCTAGCGCGCCTGTTGAACCGCCCGCTTCTATCCCCGACGTGCCTGCTCCGGCCTCTGCTTCGTCACCGAAGGCGGCGTCCGCCACCACTGGCGGCCCGGCTCCGTTGGCTGCGCCCTCGGCGGTGGGCCGGTCCGCGCCTGCTGTGATGCCGATGGCCCCGGCAGGTCAGCCGCCGTGCCCCCCGTCGCCCGACCGCCGCCTGTCTCGCCCTCATTCCCCCGCGGTCCACCAGGAGCGCGAGTCGTCACGGCGCCGACGCGATTCTCCGCGGCGCTATCATCAGCAGTCTCGCTGGCCTGCTCACCCTGGTGGTAATGGGGGCTGGAGGGGTCCCCGCGGGCGCGGTGGTGGTGGGGCGCACCGCCCGCCCGTGACGATGGCGGATCTTCAGAGGGAGGTGTTGAAGGCAGTGCGCGAGGAGAGGGCGGCGCAGAGCTAGAGCAGTTCGATGCGCGCCTCGCCGGCCCATGAGGCTCCTCGTCAGGCTGCGCTCCCCTTCCATCCTCCGCCTGCCGCTGATCCCCCTTCTCAGGTTCACGCCCCAACGGCTCCTGCTCCCGCTGTCTCGGCACCCGCTCCTGGATCGCGTCTTCATCTGCCGCCGGTTCCGCCTGTTGCTGGAGTGGAATTTGTGGTCGCGGGAGGAGGAGCGGCGGGGGCTCGGTATTCTCAACACATTGCTGGTGGATCGGCCTTTCTTGCTGCCGATGAGCCTCTTCTGTTCCTGGCGGAGGCGCTTCAACCTCCGCAGACGCATGTGCCGGAGGCGACGCTCGGCCAGCTCCATCGCCTTGCGGAGAGTCTTCACGCGTTGCTGCTGATACAGGTGCTTGCTCACTCGTCCCTCCCCGTGATTCCTCCGGAGACGTTCCGTGACCGCCCGCGTGAGACTTGCTTAGACGCGGCGGACCAGCTCGCAGTGCTGCTGGCGCCCGTGCTGGCTGCGCCCGCAGAGGGTGGCGCTGCGCCTGTGGGACAGCTTGACGAGGCTGTCCGGGGCTTGAGGCGACACTTGCGCGCAGGTTCTGGAGCCGCCGCGATCGGCGCAAGTACGCTTGTGGTCCGGGAGCTGTGGCGGACGCTGACGGGCGTTCTTCACGCCCTTGGAGCTCACCGCATGTAGGAGCGGGCTCCGCTTGCCCCATGAGTGCTGCGCGCGGCTAGGCCGCGGTAGGTTTTGCCATGCGTGTAATTCCCTTGAATATAGACAATTTTGTGTGTTGTTTCTTGCCGTTCCCTCACGCGCGGCCGAAGGCCGCGCCGTCGAGCGTCGGCCGCCGAAGGCGGCCGGCGCGAGCCGTTCGGTTAGGAGAAGCAAATGAGAAAGAACTGAACAATGAGGAGAGTGAGCCCCAAAACAGGGCTATATACTAGGCTGGAGAGGGCTGGAGAGGCTAAGGACTAGCTCCTAGGGCCTCTCTCTCTCTCTCTCTCTCTCTCTCTCTCTCTCTCTCTCTCTCTCTCTCTCTCTCTCTCTCTCTCTCTCTCTCTCTCTCTCTCTCTCCTCTCTCCCGCTCGGTTAGGAGAAGCAAATGAGAAAGAACTGAACAATGAGGAGAGTGAGCCCCAAAACAGGGCTATATACTAGGCTGGAGAGGGCTGGAGAGGCTAAGGACTAGCTCCTAGGGCCTCTCTCTCTCTCTCTCTCTCTCTCTCTCTCTCTCTCTCTCTCTCTCTCTCTCTCTCTCTCTCTCTCTCTTTCTCACTCTCAAGCCGTCCTTCATTGATAATCAGCAGGGTACAGGCATGGCCCAAGTGAGCCAGCAAGCCTAAACATGCAATCTAGGCAAACAACAACCAGCACACAAGCAAGGGACAGCCACAACAGCCACATCCTAAGCCTGCCTGCTGATGGCCAGGACTGCCATGCAGCCTACCTAGTGCCTAGCCCCAAGGACCGCCGCCTGGGGTCCTCCTCACTCCTCCAGCTCCTCTACTCCAGCCCCCTCACCCGTCCAGGTCCGGCCCCCAGTCCAGCTCGTCCTCAAGGACCTGCCAGAGGTCCCCAAGGTGTGGCTCCCACGGGTCGACTGGGGCCTGGGGGTATGCACGCTCAGTTGCCCTGTTGGACTTTGCCAGCAGGGTATTGGCCTGGCTGCGCTGGAGCATCACCGACCAGCACTGTCGGTAGTGTGCTGTGAGCTTGGAGGCGACCGTGGTCAGCCTCCCCTGCCTGTGCTTCTTCTTGGCTGCCTGGGTGCCTAGGAGGCGTAGGAACCGCTGGGTGTCTTGTGCCAAAGCCCCATAGGTTTCTACCGCCAGCCCGAACACCCTCACGAACTCTGGGCACCCCTCGTACAGCCCTCTCTTCGTCCTTGCCGCATCCTCTGCTGCCCAGCCAGGACGCTTCACAGCCCGGGTGTCTCTACGCTGCAGCACGTGGTCGGTTATGGTGACGTCAGTCACGAAGGTCTCGGCCGATTCCCTGTCCACGAGGACCAGGTCCGCTCGCTTAGGGTTGACAATTTGCGAGTAGGCGCAAGTCTCGTGGATGGTCATGTAGTCGGCCTCCCTGGCCATCCGAAGGGCAGCGTACACCAGGCAGTTGTGCGTGTTGGTCCTGTCCGTCCCCTCCGCGCACCGCAGCAGATGGTTGGGTAGGCTACGGTCATCTATCTTCGACCGTGGCTTGCCGCAGGGACACTGCTCTGTCACCGCCAGTGTCAGCCCCAGCCGGAAGCCAAGGGCTATGGCAAACTGGCCAGGGGAGAAGGTCAGATCCGCGCGCGTGGGGATTGCGTGCAGCCAGTCTCCAGCCCCCGTCCCCTGCAGGGCAATCAGCCGGACCACGTGGCCGTTGTCCACCCCCGGCTTGTCAATCCGCGTGTCACCCACCAGCTCCGCCGCCCTGTCCAGGTTCACTTGCTTGGACAGCCGTTCCTGCAGGTGGCCCTTCTTCTCCCTCCCCCGTCCGGCCTCCCGCAGGATTTCACGCGCTGGTTCGGGGAGCCTGTTCCGCAGATCTTGCAAGGTCGTCCTCCCCCCACTCGCCCCCCCCTCCTCGTGTGGCGACAGCAGCGCCGCCACTCGTTGGAGAGGGTGGACCTGTGTGTCGGCTCCTTGCAGCAGCAAGTCCTGCGCCGCGCTCAGCGATGCCAGAAACGCTGCAGGGGCCTCCGAGAGGGGGTCCACCAAGCCAAGCCCGCCCAGGGCGATCGGCAGCGACGAGGCTCTGAGTTGCCTCCACACGAGGCTCTGCTCTATCTCCTTCGCCGGCGTGTGTAAGTGTGCCGCCTTGAGCGCCGTCCACAGGAGCCTCTCGCTCCATTCCCTCCATTCCCTTAGTGGGAGCACATCCGCAGGCGTGGTTCGTAGCAGGTACGAGACCCTACGGGAGATGCACCGTGTCAGCAACAGCAGTGCGTGTTGGGGGTGGAGCTTGCCGATGAGCTCAAGCGGTGCTGCTGTAGTCTCCAGCGTCGCCCTCACCACCTGCCTGCTATACGCCAACGTGCCAATTGGGCTCCCCAACACCTTGATACCATCCACCGCCGCCACCAGTCCTTCCGGTAGGTTTCCCGTGACCCCCGAGGGGCTCCATGCCGTGGACTTGGCTAGGTTGCACCAAAGGCCGAGTCCCAGTAGTTTGTCACACAGCATCGCCGACTCGCCGATCACTGTGATGTCGTCCGCATACGCCATCATGGTGACGGTGGGAACTGCGGCCGCCGTCGTGAGAAGGGCCGGCTGTATCGCCGCAGCAAAGAGCATGGGGCCGAGCGGATCCCCCTGGCGCACGCCGCGTGCGCTGTCGATTGAAGGCGCTGTAAAGCCACTGTCGAGTAGGAGCCTTGAGGGTTTGCCGTATAGGGTGCGTACAAACGGTAAGAGCGGGGTGAGGTCTGTCCATTGCATTGACTCTAGGAAGCACCCCCGTTCTACTGAGTTGAATGCATTCTCTATGTCCAGCTGGATCGCAATTCTTGACGGATCTTCGGCGAGGAGCGTGCGGGTCGTGTGAATGATGCACTCGGCCCCACCGGGGACGGCGACGCCGAATTGAACCGGGAGAAAATACCCGCGGATCTCCGCCGCGAGTTCGCGAAGTGCTGCCTTGGCCGTGATTCTAAGAATCGCCTCGCCAATCGCTATGGGTCTCACGCCTCCGTCCGGCTTCTCGAGCGCTATCAACCTGGCTGGGAGCAGGAGGTCTTGCAGCTGCACGTTCTGGTACGCGCTAAGAAGCCCGTTTACTACTTTGTGGAGCTGCACAAAAACCTCCCCGTTTGTTAGAGCTGGGTCACAGAGGTGTTCAAAGCACGTGCCTGATGAGCCCGCTCCTATTCCGTTCGGGCACTTCGCCAGTACTTCGCGAAAAGAATCCGCCCCAATGGCGAGCTCGGACGTGTTGTAACCTCCGGTAACCTCGGGTATCGCCGATTCCGCCCGGGGGTGTTTCGTGCGAAGTGTCTCCAAGGTTACCTGCGACGTTTCCGCCAGCGGCGAAGTTCGCAGCGCTGCCACCGCTTTCGCCAGGTTTGCTTTCCGAACCAACCCCTCCGCTCTGGCACAAACACCCTCCGGGTCCGGCTCGTGACGGCTGGGTTTGGAGTTTGCCGGGAAGGTGCTAGCCTTTTTGTACAGTGAGTCCCAATCCTCCTCGCGAAATTGCCGGAGACGTTTCTCCACCCCTGCCCACCGATTCTCGGGGGTTTTCTCGAGGTTCGCCCGAAGTGTCAGCCTCGGGAGGTATTGCAAGATTCGCCACGCCGCCAGGCAACTCGGAAATTTCGCTAGTCGGAGGAGTGGGAGGGTGAGGCAAATGCTGTAAGTTTTCAGGATTTCGGGTGGAAGCTTCCGGACCAAGAAGGGTTGCGCGCTGGACTGCAGTGGCCCCAGATCCCATGCGTGTACCCTCAGCCACGTGCCCTCGTCGTCCACGATGGCAGAGGGACTTCGCTCCTTGCTGGCCGCCACGTTGGCGCCCGCGATGGGCTGCTGCGGTGCGGATTCCCCCACGTCGGCGCCCTCATCCCTCCTTCCACGCCTAGACCCTTGTCCCCTGTCTGTGGCTGGGATGGGTACCCCCTGTTCGGCTTCCAGCGAGGCATCCTCAGATTCGGCCTCTTGCGAGGCCATATAATCTGACCCCACTTCCCCTTCTTCATCAATTCATTGGGCCTTCGCCCTGCTCCTCAGGCCTCGCGTGTCTTTCCCGCCAGTTTCCAGATCTCGCTTTTTCTCTTGCCACCGCTCCCGCCAGTTCTCGGCCGCCTCTCCCTCTCCCCCTGCCTCTACCCGCCGCCCTCGGCGCCGCGTTTGACGGCTGTAGGCCTGCCACGCGATCGTCGGCCTGGTCTTGCAGTGCTCGCTGACGGCTCGTTCCAGTCCTCCGCCTGCGTTCTGCCTCCGCCCGGCGTAGCACTTCCTCCTCCTGGTCCGCTCCCTCCGCCAGGTCGGCATCCTCCTCACGTGTTTCCTCCGCCGCGTTCACCGGCCGGCCGGATGACAGGCAAGCGGCGACCTCCTCCTCAGCCGGACCGCCCGGCAAGTCCTCTTGCCTCTCCCATCCCGCAAGGGGTCCAGGGCGGGCAAGTCCCAGCCCTGCTCCGAGCCGCCGCGGATGTAGTTGCGGCCGGGGTTGGCGGCGCTGTCGCCCAGCCTCCTCCTCCCTCACCGGCTCCTCGCCAGCCGATGTTCCGGTTTTCTCGGGGACGGGCCCCTCCCCAACTACGGCCTCGCGGGCAATCCTTCCGCCGCCGCCGCCCTCCTCGTCCCCAGCGCCAGTATGGGCCGCCGGCGGTCCGACCACTGGGTCAGTCCCCTCCAAACCAGGCTGCGCAGTCCCAGCCACTGCAGCTCCCGCCCCCAATGTCCCAGTCTGTGACGTCGCTGCAGCAGACTTCGTCAGCGTCTGGGACGGCCCTTCAGCCGTTGGCGCAGTCAACTGCCTCCGCGCCTGTGCCCTTGCTGCCGCAGCCGTCAACGCCGGCCTCGGCGGAGACCCCAGCGCCGCCGCTGCCGCCGCCGATCGAGTCCGCGCCGCCCCAGACGGCGCCTCCTGTACCAGTTGCGCTTCCCGTCGCTCCTCCTCAGGCGCTTGTTGAAGACCCTGCTCCGCCGGCGCCACCCCCGTGGCGGCAACCTCGGCGTCAGCATCCCCTCGTGCCAACCGTCCCGCAGACCGCCTTCCGGTTCCCCCCTCCCCGTCGCCCTTACCCGCGTGGATGGGATTCGCCTGAGCGTCCACCAACCACTCCTGATCCCGACCCTGACTGGGAGCCTCACCCCCCTTGGGGCGTGCAGCCGGACCTGGACGTGTGGGGCCGGCAGTGGGGAGAGGAGCCGAGCTACTTCGACCTTTGCCGGTGGGAGCAGCGGATGCGCGGTGTAGGGCGTTGTTTGTCGAACGTGGCGACGGTGTTGGAGCAGCTGAACCACGCGATTGGGCGGCAGAACCTTGCCTCACGGAACCCGCAGCTGAGCGAGTTCGAGCAGGGGGTGGTGAGGGAGGCCGCTGCTCAGGCGATGTCGACGATGCTGTGCCTGCCCCTTGAGCCTGAAGACCCGTCGCTGAATGAAGGGCCTGGAGTGACTGCTTTCCGCAGGGTAGCCATGGCCGCCGAGGAGGCGCCCCTTGAGATAGTACCCGCCCTCGCGGTTGCGCTCCGTTGGATGGATCGGCGGATGTTCCTGATTGCTCCCGACCCGTAGGCGTTGTTGTACCCGCTGCCGCCTTTGTTTGTTGTTTCTTCCTCCCCATTGCTGGGGACTTACCTTGCCTGTAGGTGTGTTGTCTCTCTCTCTCTCTCTCTCTCTCTCTCTCTCTCTCTCTCTCTCTCTCTCTCTCTCTCTCTCTCTCTCTCTCTCTCTCTCTCTCTCTCTCAAGCAGTCATGTATTGATAGAGTTCATAGGGTACAGGCATGGCATAGTGTTGGTGACTAACTGGCCGAAGCAAGGCATGCAAGCATATAGGCACGGTAGCTAAGCTAGCAAGCAGGCTGAGCATGAGCACAAAGAGCCCCCAATCCATCCAAATCCAACAGAAGGCCCAAAACCCTGTCAACACAGACGGTCCCTTGCCCTGAAGCTGCCGCACCCTGTGTTCTCCCCCCTCTCCCTTGCCGCCCCTGCTACTCCCTCTCGTGCCCCACCCTCCAGCTCCTCCTCACCACTCACCATCCTCCCGCTTCCCCGCCGTCCCCTTGCTCACCCACGGTCATCTAAGGCGCCCTAGCAGGAGCTTCCCGCTCCTCATACTCGTCAGGGATCATCTGCCAGAGGTCCGCCAGGCGTGGGGCCCATGGGTCTGCAGCTGCCTGTGGGAAAGCCGCCTCTGCCGCATGGTTGGACTTGGACAGGAGGGAGATTGCTTGGCTACGCTGTAGCATCACCGACCATCTCTGGCGGTAATGCGCTGTTAGCCGAGCAGCCGTGGTGGTGAGTCTGCCCTGCCTAAACCTCTTCTTGGCGGCATGGGTTGCCAACATCCGAAGGAATTGTACGGTGTCAGCAGCCATTGCCCCATAGGTCTCAACCGCCAGCCGAAGAAGCCAGCATAGCTCGGTCGCCCCTCGTACAGCCGATGCTTCTTCTGCGAGGCCTCCTCTGCCGCCCAGCCTGGCGGCCTACGTGCCCTCACGTCCCTCTCCTGCAGAACCGGGTCCGTCACAGTGACATCCGTCACCCAGGTCTCTCCCGACTCCTGATCCTGGATTGCCAAGTCCGCTCTCTTCGTAAGGACCGGTGGAGAGAAGGCCGAGGTCTCATGGTAGGTCTTGTAGCCTGCCTCATTCGCCATTCGTAGCGCAGCGTACACGAGGGCATTGTGTGTTCGGACCGCATCCCCCCATCCTGGCATCGTAGCAGATGGTTCGGTAGGCTCTTATCCTGGATTTTGGATCCCGGCCGCTTGCATGGGCACACCTCAGCTACCGGCAGTTCCATGCCTAGGCGGAGGCCTAAAGCCAAGGAGAACTGACCAGGGGAGATGGTAAGGTCAGCTCTCGTGGGCACAGCCTGAAGCCAGTCGCCCGCCCCCACCCCTTTCAAACTAATCAGCCTGATCCCATGCCCCCTGTGCCTGCCCGGCCTGTCCACGACTGTGTCACCCAGAAGGTCCGCCGCCCGCTGCAAGTTAATCTGCTTCGATAGGCCCAGCTGCAAGCTGCCTGTGCCCGTACTGTCCGCTCTGAACTGGCCAAGGACCGCCTGTGCTTGGGCTGGGAGGCCCTCCTCAAGGGCAGACAGCGGGTTGAAGTCAGGGGGGGGGGGGGGACCAACCATGGGCAAGCAGCGTAATAGCCCTGTGGAGCAGGCACTCCGGGGGAAGGCCCAGCTTCTGCAGTAGGGAGTGTGCCGCCGTCACTGAAGCAATGTGGGCCGCTGGCGCTTCCGAGATAGGGTCTATGATCCCCAGACCACCGAGCCGAACGGGCAGAGTCGCCTGGCGCCACAAGAGACTTTGGTCCACTTCCGCCGTCGGTATGTTCAGCTTCGCCGCTGCGAGGGCCGAGCCCACTAAAGCCTCGCTCCATCCCCTCCACTCCTCCAGGCCCAGGGCTGTTGCCGGTGTCGTCCGCAGTAAGTAAGAGATGCGGCGGGAGATGCTGCGCGAGAGAATCAGCAGGGCCGTCTGAGGGTGGAGCTGGGAGATGAGGCGGAGCGGTGATGCCGCCTCTTCCAGCGTCGCCCTTACTTGGCTGGTGCAGAACTCCCGACCGCCGATAGGGCTACCCAGGACCCTTATGCCTCCTGGGTCCGCGGAGAGGCCTAGAGGCAGCTCCTCCTGGTCTCCTTGCTGTATGGCGCACCACGCCGAGGACTTGGAAACGTTGCAGCGCAGCCCACAGTCGGCTAGGTCACCCGCTATCTTCGTGAAAGCTCGGCAAGCTGCTTCCCTAGGCCCGACGATGGTGATGTCGTCGGCGTAGGCAACCACCGCCACTTCCGGCATCGTCGCCGATATACTTAGGAGGGCTGGCTGGATTGCAACTGCAAACAGGAGGGGACCTAAGGGATCTCCCTGCCTGACGCAGCGCGAGCTCAAAATGTGGTCGGTGCCGAGGCGAGCATCAGTAAGCAGCCGTGATGGGCCGTCGTAGAGATTCCGGACGAGAGGGATGAGAGGACTCAGGTTCGACCATTGTAACGACTCAAGGAAGGCCCGTCGCTCAACGCTATTAAATGCGTTTTCGATGTCCAGCTGGATGACGACGTGGCTCTCATCCTCTCGAAGTAGGGAACGGACGGTGTGGATAATACACTCCGCTCCTCCTGGCACCGCTACTCCAAACTGCACAGGTAGTAAGAACTCCCTAATCTTCGGTGCTAGAGAATGAAGCGCCGCTTTAGCAACTATACGAAGAAGTGCCTCGCCTATCGCGATCGGCCGAACCCCGCCATTAGGTTTCTCCAGGGCGATCAATCGGCACGGCAGCAGCAAGTCACGTACGTGCTGCTGCTCAGTAGCCGATTGATTACACTGGCGAAAAGAAGCAACACCTCCTCGTTGGCGAGAGCTGGGTCTCTCAGGTGCTCGAAGCAAGTTCCAGAAGGCCCCGCCCCCACCCCATTCGGACACTTCGCCAAGATTTCGCGAAGTGTATCCAGCGGGACGGACAGATTGGAGTTACCAATTCCGGTTACCCAGCTCGGGATGCCTTCCTCCGCTGCAGGGTGCTTCGCTTGGAGTGCCTCTCGTGTAGCTGGGGATGGTTCTGCCAGTGGGCTTGTTCGCAACGCCGCCACAGCTTTCGAAATGTTCCCTTTCTTCATAAGTCCCTCCGCCCGCGCACAAACACCTTCGTCATCCGCTTGATGTCGCATCGGACCCCCCGTATCGGGGATGACCCCAGCTGCCTCGAAAAGGTCCTCCCACTCGCCACGTTGAAATTTGTGCAGACCTGCCTCGATGTGAGTCCAGCGGCTCCCAGACACAGGTTCGGTGGCGGGCCTCAGGGTGAGCCTCGGCAGGAATTGTAGAACGAACCAGCCACCTGGGCAGCTTGGGTTCTTGCCCAAGCGATGAAGTGCGACCAGCATGCACAGACAGTATCTGTCCAGGATCTGTGGGGGCAGGCGGCGGACGAGAAACGGCTGGTCCCCCCGAGACAGGATATCCACGTTCCAGGCCCCCGCAGCCCGCCAGATGTCCTCCTTGCCTGCCAGGTCGGCAGGCGATGGCACATCGGTGTCCTCCGTGGCTGGTTCTCCTTCCCCCCCCAGACTTTGTGGGGCATCTCCACCCGCCGCCCTCTCCTGGCGTTGTGTGGCTCTCCTTGCCGGTTCCTCCTCATCGTCTAAGGAGATTTCTTCAGACTCCTCCTCCTCACCACCCATAAACTCTGGGTCATTCCTGGAGTTGTCAGAACCTTCGCGCTCCTCATTCGCTCCCGCTTCCTGCATCTCCGGCCTGTCGTGGCGTTCCCGCCAAGGGCCTGTTCTAACAGGAATATCAGATCTGGGGATCCGGTTGCGCCCCCCCCGTCCCCCTCTCAGGCCTCCGCGGAAACCCCCGCGAGCTCCCCTCCCCGCTCCGCCTGCCGTTCCTGTTGCTGCGCCGTTGAGTCCCCCCCGTCCTGCCGGCATCCACGGCGTTCGTCCGCCACGTGGCGGGCCCCAGGTGATCGCTCCTAGCCTCGCCGAGCGCCTGGTTCCCATCTGCGGGGGCACGATCTCACCAGCTGCCGCCGCCACCTCTGTCGCTGCTGGCGGGGCGCGGTTGCCGGAGCCCGGCTCCATGGGTGGCGTCATCCCTGGTTCCTGCACGGCCCCTCGGTCGGCGGGTATTTGTTCGCCGGCGGGAAGGACTTCGTCGGAGGCGATCTGCTGGGACGGCCCGCCCTGCGATGACGACGGACGCGTTAGCTCTTGTGGCGACCGCCCTGGCAGCAGCCAGCCCAGGAGGGGTCCCGGGGAACCAGGTCCCAGCCCTGCTCCGGGCCGCCTCGCTGCTGGCTGGGCACGAGGCCACTTCCCCTTCTTCCCGCGGGCGGGGGGAGCAGCGGCGGGAGAAGCGACGCTCTTCCCGCGGCGCTGTCTTTCATCCGCCGCCTGGCCGCGCCCCCGCGTGCCTGCGCCCTCGTCAGCAGCAGCCGTTCCGGCGGACGCAACGGCCGTCGTCGCATCCACTTCGTCCGTTTCACCCTCCCGTCCCCGAGCCGCAGCAGTCACAACCGCCGCGATCTCAGCTGCAGCCACCGGGGCGGGGGATGCCGCCAGCCCCACCTCCACGGGCAGCCCCTGTTCCGACACCGGCACCCGCTCCTCTGCAAGCCGCGATGCAGTCTGGGGGGTGACAGACGGTGAAGTTAAGCCGCCGCCAGCGGCAGCGGCAGTCCCGTCAGACTGGCCCGAGTCTGCCCCCTGCCCCACCTGCGCCACCGTCGTCTTGGCCGCCGCAGCGCCATCAGGCGCCTCCTCCTCGCCAGCCGCTGCCCCTGGCGTCGCGACCGCGACCACCGCCGCCTCCGGCCTCTCACCTGTGCCTGGAGCGTCAAGGGCTTGAGATCCAGGGTCTGCTGCCCACGGAGCTGGAGGCGGCAGAGGCTGCAGCGGCGGAGTTGCAGCAGTTCCTCCCCCTGATTGGGTACTGGCCTGGCTCCCCTGGTGCTGCCCTCGGGCCCGGGCCCCTGGCTTTGCTGGAGCTTGCCGAGACTGCCCGGGTGGCACCACTCGGCCTCGTGTCAGCAGCAGCATCTGTCCTGCGCTGGATGGACGGGCGACTATGCTGGATCCTCTCCGAGTAGCCGCTGTCTTTCCCTTGCCGGCCACCTTGGTTTTGGGCTGGCCCTTGGGCTTCCCCATGGCGTTGAAGTTCACCCTGAGGGTGTTGTTGCTGTTGTTGTTGCTACTGCACCATGTTGTATGTCTTCCTGCTATAGTGTTGTCTCTCCTCGTTTCCTTGTCACCCCTTACGCGCGGCCGAAGGCCGCGCTAGCGAGCGGCGGCCGCCGAAGGCGGCCGGCGCGAGCCGCTGGATTCTGAGAGTGAAAGGAACTCAACAGAACACAATGACTGGAAGCAAGAGCTCCTAGGCCTTATATACTAGGGAAGAGAGGCTAAGAGAGGCTCAAGAGAGGCTAAGGACTGGTTCCTAGTGCCTCTCTCTCTCTCTCTCTCTCTCGATCTCTCTCCATAGCCGCTGGATTCTGAGAGTGAAAGGAACTCAACAGAATACAATGACTGGAAACAAGAGCTCCTAGGCCTTATATACTAGGGAAGAGAGGCTAAGAGAGGCTCAAGAGAGGCTAAGGACTGGTTCCTAGTGCATCTCTCTCTCTCTCTCGATCTCTCTCCATAGCCGCTGGATTCTGAGAGTGAAAGGAACTCAACAGAACACAATGACTGGAAACAAGAGCTCCTAGGCCTTATATACTAGGGAAGAGAGGCTAAGAGAGGCTCAAGAGAGGCTAAGGACTGGTTCCTAGTGCCTCTCTCTCTCTCTCTCTCTCTCTCTCTCTCTCTCTCTCTCTCTCTCTCTCTCTCTCTCTCTCTCTCTCTCTCTCTCTCTCTAGGTATTGTTCCAATTGTTCTTTCCCGTTGTCGGTGTCCGACTTGGTATTCTCCCACCCTGATGTTGCGCTGCTGCCTTCTGCGCCGCTTCTGCACCATCCACCTTCTTCCTTCGTACCCCATGGGCCTGTTCCGCTTCCCCACCCGCCAACGTTCCTCCTGGCTTCCTCCTCGGCCTCCTCCGCCTAACGGCGTCGCGATTCCTATTTTTCGAGTCGTTGGAGTTGCTCAGAGGTGTGAGTTCGCTATGACCAGGGGTGCATGGCGTGGAAGGTCTCCCAATCATAGAGCAAGGGACGGCCTTTGTTGTCAAACGCGCCTGGGCCGAGGTAACGAGTTACTCGCTCCAAGCGATCCCGAACCGTGGGATCATGTCGTGAGGTTCGCGGTTGGTGGAGTGTGAGAGCTGCCACTAGTTATGAGTCTCGCATGCCGTGGGGGTGACACGTTTGCTACTCTGCTTCGTCAACAATGCCTACGGTTTTGATTGGAGCACTCTTGACAGGTTCGTCAACCTTCTCTTTCCCCTTCTTGTCAGCCCCTTCCTTCCCTTTCTTCCTTTTCTCTTCTTGTCTATCGGGACCATATGATGCTTGACCCATGGTCGTCCGCCAGGATGCTCTTTTAGGTAGCGAGGCACGAGGTCAATGATGTCATCGGAGTCGCCGCAGCAGTCAGGGATGTCAAAGTCCAAGACATGCGGTGCAGATTCTGGCTCGTCGTTCCAGTCTTCACCTCTCCAGTGGAGGGGAATGGAGCGCGTATCCAGATCCGTGCTCATTTTGACTCCGCTGTGATTAGCTGCGAGGCCGACAACATATTGAATTTGAGGTCTTTGACGATGAGCATGTCGTTGAGAGTAATTTGTATGTTACTCTCATGTGCCTTCAGGACGACGATGCGACAGGATTTGGCTTCCAGTTTCTGGTTGGCCACGGTGACGACGGTGGGTTGTGGGAGTGGTCGCGCATTCGAGAGGAAAAGGCGCAACCCCACCATGTGTTGTTTTGTGCAGCAGGGGCTAAGTTGGGAGTCGTGCGGAAATAAATACTTTTGTCGGAGTCGCTTGTTGGTCGTGGGTAGCTATCTTCAAAGAAGTAGAACATTTGCGCGTTTTGAAGGAGCAGTTCTAGCTTGTAATTCGACGGGTAGAAGTCACGTCCGTTGAATACGATGCTGGTCCGCATTTTAGAGATGACGAGAAACTTGTTTTTAGCAGTCAAAGTTGCTTCATCACTTGGTCGTCAGTTGGTTGAAATTGGTGAATTTGCTTCATGAGCAAAGATTGTTGGTGACTGATCCAAAAGGGACATTAGTTCTGGGTGCACTATTGGGCATGCATGTAGAGACTGGCGTGGAAGGAATCGAGATGGAAGGCGTACATTTTTTCCTGAAAAATGTTTGGAGTCTCAACTATGGGCGGTGAGTCTACATTTGCAGATCAATCAACGTAAGCAACAGCGCATAACTTGCTGCTACCTCGTGAGGAGATCCAATCCAAAAAGTTTGGGAGGATCACCCGTTTCCATTGATGGTGTAACAAGGACAATAGGAGGAGATGCAATCGCAATTATTTCTGACGGCGCCTAAGAAATATGGGGTCGCAGTAACAAAGATGATGCGGCAATATAAGTACAAAAAAAACATAGACGATCTACGAACGGTGGCACGGATACATGTTGTCCAAGTTGTTGAAGGGCAAGAAACGACTACCCAATGCTGCGAGTTCCCTCATCCTGGTTGTATGCGTGCTGCTGTCAGCATCCCAGCCACTAGACCACTGGGATAAAAGGGCTTGTTAAGTAGCGGGTCTGTGCGCCCATAACCCCCCAGGCTAGCAAACATGTATCCCTATGATCAAACAGGCATCTCCAGTGCAGGTCTTCTGACAGCTCCGATTGTGAGGAAGGGGAACCTACACTTCTCAAAGGACTCGCCATCGTTGGCAAATACCGGCAACACGTTGCATTGCAAAAGATGGCAGCGGTCGACATCACGCCCCACGACATAGGGGAATGGTATGAAAAAGAAAAGAAATTAATTTGCATTATTTTGGAATGGAAATATGAAATTAGAGTGTACGAGATTATTAATCTCGCCATTGTAATTTCAGTTGAGTCGATATACTGTAATAGCAAGTCGTATATGTGAATCTTTGTAAACGTTGCTTGTAAGATTGCCATGCAAATACATGCAGGGATGCTGATTAACGTGGCACCCTTGCAAAACGCATCATTTTGGACGCGCATGAAGTGAGTAAGGGCGAGTGAGCATGGCTCGGATTGGTTCGAGTGTATTTAGCTACAATACATTCGTCACATTTTCAAATCAATAATCACATGCTCTTTTAGAAATACACCCAATATATTTGCGCTTATAATCAATTACCACATACATGTGCGTTTGTCTTATGAGCATGCGCCGGCTAAAAAATGTGTAATGACCAGGTATGGAGGCTTGTGGTTGCGGAGAGTAACGGTAAACTGGGAGTTGGACTACGTGGGAGGGCACGGGTGGTACGAGTGATCGTAGCGTTCCTTGTGTTATCTAGCACTTGCGTGTTCACATGGCAACATGGCAAGAACTTCACTAGCAAAAAGAGAATACATAATGATAGCAATAGCAATACCAAAGTGACTACATCTGGGACCTATCAGTCTAGCAACCATGCAGGTCGACCTCCAGCGCAGCTCAGAGGCGGCTTGCCAGAGTAGCAAATCGACGGTGTGCCCACTGGGAGGCGGCTTGCCAACACTGCAAGTTGACGAACTGCCAGCGCAACACCAGCGGGGCTTGCCAACACTGCAAGTCGACGACCTGCCAGCGCTACACTGTCAGAATAAGGAAACAGTAATGATTGACTAAAGTAGGATGAGTGGTACAAGTAGCAACCCTAACAAAGGGTTGTACCCCATAGGGAGTAACCCACTACAGCCTAACATCACTAACATGATATAAACATGTTTTGACACACCCCCATAGGCAAAGTGGGGGACAACAAGGGGTCACAAGACCAGTCAAGAGAAGAAGCAAAGCAAAACAAAGCTCATGGTGGATCTCAAGATCACCACGCATTCTGAGCACCAACAAGAGCAAGATCAAGAGACAAACACGTGAGGCAGAGTGGGCACAAGCCCAAGAGCAGTGCAGAAACGCTGATGATCACTAGACCCAAGGGACTTGGTGAAGACATCAGCAGTGTTGGCCCGAGTGGCCACGTAAGCAAGACGAAGCTGACCACGCTGTTGCAGCTCTCGCGTGAGGAAGTAACGGAGAGCAATGTTCTTCGTTCTGTGCTCCAGTCTCTGGTCCTGACACAAGGCAATCATGGCCTTGTTGTCGACGTATAGAACTGGAGGAGAACGAGGCCGCTCACCCAGGTCGGTCAGCAGTTAGGTCAGCCACCGGAGCTCCTGTGCAGCCATAGCCCCAGCGTAGATCTCGGCCTCACAGCTGGAACTAAGTACAGAGGAAGAGCGAGTGGACCTCCACGAGACAGTACCAGTGCCGAGGCTGAAACTGTACCCCTGTGTCGAGCGGTGAGTAGTCTGGTCGTCAGCCCAAGAAGCGTCTGAGTGAGCGGTGAGAACAACTGAACCCCGTCCTCCAAGCACGAGCCCCATGCCCGATGTGCTGCACAAGTAACGCAATACCCTCTTCGCAGCATCCCAGTGCATCTTTCGATGCCTACCAGGAGCCACGTAGCGAGCCAGGAGGCTGAGAGGGTACGCGAGGTCAGGTCGTGTGCACGTCATCAGGTACATGAGGCAACCCACAAGCTCTGGGTACGGACCACTCGGCTCTACGGACTCGTCCGAAGGTGGAGCTGAGAGCGAGTGGCCGGTAGACAGAGGAGTGGGCTGTGGCGAGGACCACGTGAAGTCGAAGTGCTGAAGGACCTGCTGCACCATGTGTGACTGAGTGAGGGTGATGGTGCGGCGTGCTCTGTCCCGGGTGATCTGCAAGCCAAGGTAACTCCGCAGCTCACCCAGGTCAGTGCAAGTGTGTCTCTCCTGCAGCTCCGCCTTCACCAAGGCCAGAGCCTCAGTGTCAGCAGTAGCAAAAACCAAGTCGTCAACATACACAAGAACGTAGAACGGCGGCAGAGAAGTGTCTGTGCGCAGAAACAGCGAAGGGTCAGCAGTCGAGGGAGCGAAGCCAAGAGCCGCAAGCGTAGTCGTCAGTGTGTCGTGCCACTCGCGGGGTGCCTGTCGAAGGCCGTAGACTGGTCGCCGAAGACTCCACTGGGTACCCTCAAGAAACGACCCAGTGAAGCCACGTGGACGGCGCAACCAGATAGCCTCGTGAAGGCTACCCTGCAAGAAGGCTGTCGAGAAGTCGAGGGAGTGCAGCTCGTAGTCTCGCTGTGCTGCAACGTGCACTAGCACCCGAAGAGTGGTCATCTTCGGGGTGGGGGAGAAGGTCTGAAAGAAGTCGACCCCCGCACACTGACTGAAGCCTCGAGCAACGTAACGCGCCTTGAAGACAGGCGGAGAACCCGGCGGCCGCTTCACCCTGAAAATCCACATGCCATCGACTATGTTCGCCCCAGGTGGGGGAACCTCGTCGACGTAGGTGCCTGTAGAATTCCAGGAAGCCATCTCTGCGTCCATGGCTATCTGCCACTGAGAGGAGTACGGACCCGTAATCGCCTCTGCGACGAGGCGACCTCAACCGACGCAGCTACCTGACCTGACTCAGCTACCAGTGCAGACTCAGTGGTCAGTGTGTACAGGCCAGACCCAGGCCTCCGAGTGAACGTGGCGAGGTGCTCACCAGTGCGCGAGTCCGTACAGATCGCCACTAACTCGCCTCCAGGCTGGGTGACAGTGACCCACTGGTCCTGGAGGACAGAGGTAGCCACCAAGTTCTTAGCGAACGAGGGGAGATGGAGACCTGTGAGGAGGCCGGAAGGGGCTGCCGGACAAGGGAGAACAGTGGCGCCACGCGCGACTACCGGGCCCCCAGAGGGGTCGGCCAGTGTGACAGGGACAGGGACTGCGAGCGGTGTGACTGTGGTGCTGTCGCGGAAGAAGCAACGAGACGCGCCGGAGTCAAGAGTAAAAGTGTGCAAAGCCTCCTCAGGCTCTGCACCTGTGCTAGCTGAGTCAACAGCACCAAGACTAACAGCCTCTACGCCACCAGGTGCCTCTCCACCCCCAGCACTAGTACCCCAAGCTCCGCCACCGGGGCTGCCCCACCGGACAGCCCACTCACGAATCTGCTGCGCAGAGAGAGTCTCCGGCGAACGCTGCTGCCGCTGCTGTCCACCCCCAGAACCTCCGCGTCTACCAGCGGCACTACCAACAGGAGTAGACTCACAGGGACCTCCAGTAGTAGTACACCAGGCTCCGCCACCGGGGCTGCCCCACCGGACAGCCCTCTTGCGAAGCTGCTGCGACGAGAGCGGCTCCCGCCGACGAGTACGAGGACCGCCAGCACCAGCACCTCCAGCTCTAGCACGGCTAGCTCCGCCACCGGGGCTGCCCCACCAGATAGCCCACTCGCGAAGCTGCTGCGGCGAGAGAGACTCCTGCACACTCGGCTGCCGCTGACGTAGGACAGTGGTAGTGGCCATGGCAGGCAGTGGCAGCTAGTGGCAGCAGCTGCGTAGCAGCAGTAGCACAGGCGGCAGTAGCAGACGGTAGCACCTAGGGCGGCGGCAGCAGGCGGCAGCACCTAGGGCAGTAGCAAGCAGTAGCTCCTAGGGCAGCAGCACCTAGGGCTCTCCTTTTTTTTTTTTTTTTTTTTTTTTTAGGGTTTAGCAGGGCGCGCTAGGCGCTGGGCAGCAGGGCGCGCTGGCGCGCTGGGCAGCGGGGCGCGCTGGCGCGCCGGGCAGCGGGGCGCGCTGGCGCGCCGGGCAGCGGGGCGCGCTGGCGCGCCGGGCAGCGGGGCGCGCTGGCGCGCCGGGCAGCGGGGCGCGTTGGGCAGCGGGGCGCGCTGGCGCGCTGGGTAGCGGGGCGCTCTGGCGCGCTGGGCAGCGGGGTGCGCTGGCGCGTCGGGCAGCGGGGCGCGCTGGCGCGTCGGGCAGCGGGGCGCGCTGGCGCGCTGGGCAGCGGGGCGCGCTGGCGCGCTGGGCAGCGTGGCGCGCTGGCGCGCTGGGCAGCGGGGCGCGCTGGCGCGCTGGGCAGCAGGGCGCGCTGGCGCGTCGGGCAGCGGGGCGCTTTGGAACGCTGGGCAGCGGGGCGCGCTGGCGTGCTGGGCAGCAGGGCGCGCTGGCGCTGTGGGCAGCAGGGTGCGCGTGCAGAGCGCGTGGGCAGGCAGGGCGGCACAGCTGCAGGCAGAGTGCGCGCGAACAGGGCGGTGCTCAGGCAGGGCAGCAGGGCGCTCAGTAGCAGGGCAGCTGGGCGCGCGCGGGCAGGGCAGTAAGGCGCGCACTGGCGCTAGGCAGCAGGGCAGGAAAAAAAAGTTTCAAGTCCGGGCAGGGCGGAACGTTCGGTGGGCCCTAAGGAACGTACCTACTCTAATACCATGTCAGGATAAGGAAACAGTAATGATTGACTAAAGCAGGATGAGTGGTACAAGTAGCAACCCTAACAAAGGGTTGTACCCCATAGGAAGTAACCCACTACATGTTTTGACATACACCGGGGTGGCTTGCCAACGCTGCAAGTCGACGACCTGCCAGCGCTACACCAGGGCGGCTTGCCAACGCTGCAGCAAGGCGGCTTGCCAGCGTTGCAACCGCAGGTGACTATAGCGCACATGCGCACCCATTTCGCAGGTGCTGGTAGGCAGTCGAGCACGTTGTGCCTCGTCCCGCGCATCGCGCATGTGCCAGGTCGGTCACGTGCCGGCAGTTGCACCAGACGGACCACGTCGACCACGTGACGCTGCACGTCGGTCGATTTCGCCGCAACCACATGGGGCGAAACACGCACATCTGCCAAGTTTCGCAATCGGGCAACTTCACTCACCAGTTCGACGCTCTTCTGTCAAACAACACTGTCAAACATTATATGTTTACATTGTGTAGGCTATAGTGGGTTTAGCCTTAGGGGGTACAACATTCTAGGGTTTCCTACTTGTACTCCCAATCTTGTTAGTTCAAACACACTTGTTCATTCTAACATGGTATCACGAGCCTAGGTTGCCACCTAGGACCGCTTTCTACTACGGGCCCACTATTCCGCTAGAAGCGCCCTCGTGCGCCCTACCTTACGTGCGCCCTCGTGCGCCCTACCTCACGTGCGCCCTCGTGCGCCTTTCTCTGCCCGTGCGCCCTTGTGCGCCCTCTGCTAGTGCACCCTCGCGCGCCCCGCCCTTCGGTCTGCCCGCGTGCCGTCCTGCAGCCCTCGCGCTGCCTCCTGCAAGCTAGTACGGCCCTCGAGCCGCCCCTGCAGGTCCGTCAGGCCCCCGAGCCGCCTCTGCAGACCCGTCAGGCCCCCGAACCGCCCCTGCAGGTCCGTCAGGCCCCCGAGCCGCCTCTACAGACCCGTCAGGCCCCCGGTCCGCCTCTGCCCGACCGCGCGCCGCCCCTGCAGGCTCTCGCCGCCCGCCACGTCGCCCTGCCCGCGGCGTCGCCACCTGCCCGCCGCGTCGCCCTGCCCACGGCGTCGTCCCCTGCCCGCGGCGTCGCCACCTGTCCGCGGCGTCGCCACCTGCCCGCGGCGTCGCCACCTGCCCGCCGCGACGCCCTGCCCGCCGCGTCGCCCTGCCCGCCGCGTCGCCCCTGCCCACGCGTCGCCCCTGCCCGCTAAGTCGCCCTGACCTAACCCGCGCCTGGCCTCTGGAGCAGCCGCCTCTGCAGCAGCCGCCCCTGGCCCCTGGGGCAGCCGCCCCTGGCCACTGGAGCAGCCGCCCCTGGAGCAGCCGCCCCTGGCCACTGGAGCAGCCGCCACTGCTGGAGCCGCCCCTCGCCCCTGGAGCAGCCGCCCCTTCAGCAGCCGCCCCTGGCCACTGGAGCAGCCGCCCCTGGAGCAGCTGCCACTGCAGGAGCCGCCCCTGGCCCCTGGAGCAGCCGCCCCTGGATCGGCCGCTGTGGCGGCCCCGCAGTCGCCTCGCTCGTGCGCCTGCCCTTCCCACCACTGGTGAGCACTGCCCTGCCCGTGCTGCTACTGCTGTTACTGCTGCTGCTACTGCTTCTACTGCTGCTCCTGGCGTGGCCAGATGCAGCTCCAGGGCCGTCCGCGTGTGTCCCTCACGCCCCAGCAGCTTCGTGAGTGGTACGCCAGTTGGGGTTGTCGGGGTGGCAGTAGTGGGAGTCGTCCTGGAGTGGGTAGTTCGGGAGTTTCTTGTAGTGGCCCGGTGCAGCAGCAGCGTCGTCCACGCGAGGCTCTTTCGCCCCAGCAGCTTCGTGAGTGGTACGCTCAGAGTAGAGGGTCACTGAGTACTGCTCGCTGCCCGTACGTCATTCGCACAGGTGTCCGGACTGGTCAGCCTTGCGGGACACGTGGTCACACAGAGTCCCACTGCTTCGCCCGTCTGGGCGACGCTTGGCGTACAGAGCTTGGCGACGACGCAGAGCTCCCCGACTGGGTGGAGCTGCTTAGGCAGAGGGTATATATCTTTGCTCTTGACTATGATGCTATCCTCACTGCCATGTATGCATTGTCTACTAGTGCTGAGAGTGCCTGTCACCTGTGTGTGCCGCCTGACCCCGGTATCCAGTCTGCTGCTCCAGGTGCTGGTGAGGCTGCCGCACTAGGTGCTCGTGTGTCTGTTGCCTCAGGTGCTGGTGAGGCTGCCACTCTAGGTGCCAGAGTGTCGGTTGCCCCAGGTGCTGGTGAGGCTGCTGCTCTAGGTACTAGTGAGTCTGCGCCCTCTGGTACTGCGTCTACTGAGGCACTGCACACCTTCACACTGGACTCAGGTGCTTCTCGCTGTTTCTTTCGTGACCGCACTGCCCTTGAGCAGCTTGCTCGACCAGTTGCTGTGTCCCTTGCTGACCCCTCTGGGGGTCCGGTCATTGCGACCTCCTCCACTGTCCTCCCTTGTCCTGCGGTTCCGTCGGGCACACTGTCAGGTCTCCACCTCCCCTCGTTCTCTACGAACTTGGTGGCGGGTTGTGCGCTCCAGGACGGGGGTGTCCACCAGTTCACCCCTGCCTACGAGCGCGTGACACACTGCACGTGTGCTCGGACGGGCCGTCACCTGGCTACCATCACTCGGCAGCCGGGGTCGGACCTGTACACACTGACCACTGAGTCCCCTCAGGTAGCTGCGTCTGCGTCTGCTTCAGGTCAGCTGTCGGCCCCCTGCTCGTGTCGCTCTCTAGCACACGAGACCGTCCTCTGGCACCACCGCCTTGGTCACCCGTCAGTGCAGCACCTTCGTGCCATGCACAAACGGTACCTTGTCTCTGGTCTTCCCCGGGTACTCCCTCCCCTCCCACCCTCGCCTGCTCCTCCCTGTCTTCCTTGTGTCGAGGGGCGGCAGCGCGCCGCTCCTCACTCCTCCTCGTTTCCCCCGACGACTGCTCCCTTGCATTCGCTCCACATGGACGTGTGGGGCCCAGCCCGCGTCCGTGGACAGGGTCAGGAGAGGTACTTCCTGATCGTTGTTGACGACTACTCGCGCTACACCACGGTCTTCCCCTTGCGCACCAAGGGTGAGGTCCCTGATGTTTTGATCCCTTGGATCCGCGCTTCTCGTCTCCAGCTCAGCGAGCGGTTCCACTCGGACTTTCCTGTCTTGCGTCTGCACTCTGACAGAGGTGGTGAGTTCTCCTCCGACCTCTTGGCAGCCTACTGTGCGGAGCACGGCATCCGCCAGTCGTTCACGCTTCCGGCCTCTCCACAGCAGAATGGGGTTGCTGAGCGCCGCATTGGCTTGGTCATGGAGGTCGCTCGTACCTCCTTGATCCATGCGGCTGCCCCCCACTTTCTGTGGCCGTTTGCGGTCCGGTACGCTGCGCATCAGCTCAACCTCTGGCCCCGTGTCTCCTTGCCGGAGACCTCGCCCACACTGCTGTGGACGGGGGAGGTTGGCGATGCGTCACGTTTCCGGGTCTGGGGATCTCGTGCTTTTGTCCGCGATACGTCCGCGGATAAGCTCTCCTCCCGCGCTGTTCCTTGTGTCTTCCTTGGCTTTGTCCCGGACGCGTCTGGTTGGCAGTTTTACCACGCCACCTCGCGCCGTGTCCTGCCCTCTCAGGACGTCACTTTTGACGAGTCGGTGCCCTACTACCGCCTCTTCCCCTACCGCACTGCCCCGCTCCCCCCCCCGCCTCTCTTCCTCGCGCCAGGTGCTGCTGTGGTAGACCCCCTTCCCCCTCAGGGTGCCGCTCCCTCAGGTGTGTCCCAGGTAGACCCGGTTGAGCCTGTCGAGGTAGCTGTCGACTCTCGTCCTGCTAGGGGTGCTGAGCCTGAGCGTGCGGAGCCTGGGGGTGCGGAGCCTGGGGTTGCGGAGTCTGAGGGTGCTGAGCCTGGAGGTGCGGAGCCTGCGGGTGCTGAGTCTGGAGGTGCTGAGCCTGGGAGTGCTACACCTGGAGGAGCTCTCTCCTCACAGCAGCTGCGTGAGTGGTACTTACAGTACTGCAGCCTCAAGAGAGGTGCTTCTGGAGCTAGGAGTGCTGCTGGAGCTGGTGCTAGTGCTTCCCCTCCTAGGCGGGAGCTGCCCTCTCCCCAGCGGCTCCGAGAGTGGTACGCTCGGCGCTGCAGTCTCCGGAGTGGCGCTCCTAGTGTCGCAGACCCTGGTGCTGGAGGTGCTGCTGCTGCTGGCGGTGCTGCTGGCGTTACTGGAGGTGCTGCTGGTGCTGGAGCTGCTGGAGGTGCTGCTGCTGGCGGTGCTGCTGGCGCTGCTGGAGGTGCTGCTGGTGCTGGAGCTGCTGGAGCTGCTGGAGGTGCTGCTGCTGCTGGTGGTGCTGCTGGTGCTGCTGGAGCTGCTGGAGGTGCTGGTGCTGCTGACGCTGCTGGAGGTGCTGCTACTACTGGAGGTGCTGCTGGTGCTGCTGACGCTGCTGGAGGTGCTGCTGGTGCTGGTGCTACTGGAGCTGCTGGAGGTGCTGCTACTACTGGAGGTGCTACTGGTGCTGGTGCTGCTGGAGCTGCTGGAGCCGCTGGTCCTGGAGGTGCTCGTACTGGAGGTACTGGAGCTGCTGGGACTGGGCCTGCTGAGGGGGTTGTCGCTGGAGGTGCTGAGCGGCTGCGGCCGTACTACGTTCCGCTCCTTCAGCAGGTTCTTGGTCTCCCGCCCTCTACTGGTCCTTCTCCTCCCCTACTGAGTCCACCGTCTGTCCAGTCGCAGTCACAGTTACAGTCTGCCTCTCCGCTGCCTGCCCCTTCTCCTTACACTGCGCCGACGGGTAGTCTTACGGAGCGTCGTGAGCCTGAGTCTCGTCCTCCGTCGCCTGAGTCCAGTCCTGCGTCTCTTGAGCCTCGTCCAGAGTCGCCTGTCCGCGCTGCCCGCACTCGTCGTCGTGTTCCGCGTGAGCTTCCTCCTCCTGTCCTTGGCACTCACTATATGACCATGCGTCCTTCCACTGCTCCACAGCGTGTCCCTCTGCCGTCTCCTCCTGCGTCCTCTCTTCCTGACGTTGCTGACCCGCCGTCAGACCTTACTCGTGCTGCCAGTCCTACTGTCGCGCGTCTCCTTGCCACTGTTGTCACTGACCCTACCTTTGAGTCCTCTGCTGCGTCTGCTCTAGTCGCTGAGCTTGTGGACTTTGCTGCCGCCTGTCGTCTAGACTACGCCGCTAGCCTTGTTGCTGAGTCTGAGTCTGTCTGTGTTATAGTCACAATAGGCTTGAATGTGCCTAAAACGAAAGATAGAGAGCACAGACGGATTTCTGCACAGCGGCTTCAAACGTTGATAGCGTTCTGCTCACAGCTGCAAATGACTTGATTCAAATTGGATCTGGAGCGTCTTCACGTCGTCTACAATTATCAATTTAGATTGCACGATTTGATAAAGAATTGACGACACAGCGTCGGTTTGAACGAACGGTACTATGGCAGCCACTATAGTCTTAGAACACAAGATAGGAAGAGTTACGAGTTTGGAATGACTCCCAGCTCCTACAAACCCCAAGAGCCGAGGTACAGTGATGTGGAACAGTGCCACACTGTCCCCAACCACGAAGGGTCTCGAAACTACCCTTCACTAGGGCCTACACCAAGTGAAATGTTACACTACACAAAGTAATGTAACTATCTTCAATATCTTGAGGTGTACCCTTTTGGCGAGCTTCGAAATCACTTGAGGCTTGACACCAAGGCTCGGGCTCTTCATCACAAACTCATCCTTGAGTTCTTGATTGGTCTGCTGCACACACCTGCGACACGCCGAACGTTCGACACAGGACAAAATAGAAACCGCGCACGACAAAATAGAAACCGCGCGCGAGACACAAACGACCGCGTAACACGCGTCTAGCGATAACTCGCTATTGACTCGACACACACACTCGACATCATGACTCAACATTCACACACAATTATAAGCATGAAATATATATTATCCCATGCCCTCATACCATTCCATACACACACACATTCACGCACACGGACAACAAGCCGAGTGCAAACCGTAGGGTTGCACCAACAAACTCCCCCTCGGATTGTTGGCCTTAGGTTATGTTGCTCTCTCAGTTCAGAGCCATCCCAGCCAGCTTGCAACACTTCCAATGCTGCTGCTCCACCAGCCTCTTGGTCATCATGTCAGCCGGCTGCCCCGTGGTCTTCACGTAGCGCAACTCAACTTCACCCGCGGTTACCATGCTCCTCGTCCAATGCCACTTCACCCTCATGTGCTTCGTGAGTCCATGCAACACAGGGTTCTTAGCAAGAGCAATGGCACCCTGGCTGTCACAGTACATTGGGGTAGGTCCTTGCTGCTCCTCCCCCAATTCAGCCAACAAACGCCGCTGCCACACAATCTCCCGTACGGCACGGAAGAGTGCCATGTACTCGGACTCCACCGAGCTCAAAGCTTTGTCAACCTGCTTCTTGCTCTCCCAAGCAGTTGGGCCTCCACCAACACAGCATATGAAGCCTCCCACACTTGTCATGTCCTCTGGTTCTGATGCATATGAAGCATCCGAGTAGGCGGTGAGGAACAAACGCCCGGGTTCAACACCATCCGCGCCCTTTTGGCGCCTTTGTGCCGCCGCCGAGTATTGCAGCCCAACGGTCGGTGTTTGGCCAAGATACTTGGCCACCCTCATTCCAGCTGCTACCTGCTCCTCATTAGGGCATTGCACAACCCTAGCCAGCTGCCCGGTAGCAAACGCGACGTCCGGTCGGGTGTTTACCGCCGCATACATGAGGCTGCCCACCAACGAGTGAAATCGGCGCCTCTCCTCTTCACCAACGCTCTCCTCCTCTGGTCCCTTCACACACTTGAACCCAGAGGGAAAGGGTGTAGCCACATGGCCTTCACTCTGCCCAAAGTTGGCAGCCAATGCCTCCAGGTACTTTCGTTGATGCACCCGCATGCACCGCTTCTCCACATCTCGTTCGATGTGGAGCCCAAGGTAGAAGCTCACGTCACCAAGGGCCTTGCACTTGAACTTGTCTTGAAGCTTCAGCATCACCTCCTTCACAAGGTCAGAAGAGGGTGAGAAAATGAGGATGTCATCCACATAAACCACCATGAAACTCCTCTGCTCCCCCTCGCCAAGCATGAACAAGGAGTGATCGGCCGTTGAGGGAGTGAAGCCGATCCCCTCCAACACTTCGCGCAGCTTCATGTACCATTGCCTAGGGGCCTGCTTCAGCCCATAGAGGGCCTTCTTCAGCTTCCACACTCTGCCACTACCATCATCAAACCCCTCTGGCTGCGCCATAAAAATCTCCTCCTCAAGGATGCCGTTAAGGAATGCCGTTACGATGTCCATTTGCTTTACTACCCATCCTTTGATGGCGGCTCCCGCGAATAGGGTTCGCAGCGTCGTCGGCTTCACCACAGGGGCAAACAGCTCCTTGAAGTCCACCTTCTCCTTCTGCTGGTACCCCTTGGCTACAAGCCTAGACTTGTAGCGCTCGATCTTGCCGTCGGCATCCGACTTGATTTTGAAGAGCCACTTGGACGTTATCGCCGTACGCCCCTCCGGTAGCTCCACCAATTCAAACGTGTCATTCTCCTCGATGCTCTTCAGCTCACTCTCCATGGCCTTCTTCCACTCCTCAGCATCACTACTCTCCAAAGCCTCCTTGAGAGTTGCTGGTTCTCCCGGCATCTCCACCGGAGAGAAGAACGCGAAGGCACACTCCTCGTAGTCACTCTCCTCGTCGTCTCCGACCATCATTGCCGCTCCGGCCAGGGCTGTCTTGCCCTGCTTTCCCGGCGCATCATAGGTCAGCCTATTAGGGGGTTGAACTCTCCTCTTCCCCCTTCCTTCCTCCTCAGCTGCAGGGACTTGAAGGCCTTGGCGTTGCTGCGGTGTGGCTCGAATCCGTGGAGCACTCGTAGTACGGGAAGGAAGTGACGGTGCACGCTCGCTCACTTGCTGCACCTCCTCCTCTTCTTCCTCTGCATCATTGGCCTCCTCTCCCCCATTCACAAGGGAGGATTGCCTTGTGGTTGTGCTGCCGCTGCTCAGTTCCAAAGGCAGCTCCACATGCTCCAAACCGGAACTCTTCACCTCCCCAAACCGCACGCCTATCTTCGCCTCATTCTCCGCCTTCCAATCCTTGTACATGAAGTTCTCCATGAACTTGCAGTCCCTGCTCACCAAGAACTTCTTGGTGAATGGGTCCCAAAGAAGCCATCCCTTGCTGTTTTGAGCCATGCCCAAGTGCACGGCCCACACCGCCTTGGCACCAAGCTTGTTGTGCCGAAGATGCTTAGGCACGAGCGCCATGCACATGCACCCGAACACCCGAAGCATATCCACCTTTGGCTTCCTTCCTAGCCACTCCACATAGGGCACCCATTTGTCTGCTCCCACATGAGTCAAGGCTCTGTTCTTGGCCACACACGCGCTCCGCACCGCATCAGGCCAGAAATAGTCGGGTAGCCCGGCTTCAATGAGCAACCCGCGTGCCGCCTCCGTGATTGTGCGGTTCGCTCGCTCGGCGATGCCGTTCATTGCAGGGGAGTATGGCATGGTGAGGGAGTGCCGAATACCATTCTTCTTCAGCCACAACCCAAACTCCTTGCTCAGGAACTCTCCCCCTCGATCGGTGCGGATTGACTTGACTAGACGGTCTTGTTGCCGCTCCACCATCGGGAACCAATCCGTCTTCAACGTTTCAGCCACGTCGCTCTTCTTGGCCAGCACGTACACCCAAGTCATGCGGGTGTAGACGTCGACAATGGTGAGAAAATACTCAGCTCCAGCAGCTCCAAGCTTCAGGGGGCCCACCACGTCCATCACCACCTCATCAAGCGGTGCCTTTGCCGTTGCCTCCGAACTAGGGAACGGAAACCGGGTGAACTTGGCTTGAATGCACGTCGGGCAGCCAAGCACCTCATCGGGCTCCCCCTTCACACGTATGCCAGCAACCATCTCATTCTTCACTAGCTGCTGCAAGATGGGCAGGGCCACATGCCCCATGCGCCGATGCAAGGTGAGCCAATCACACTCCCCCGTAGCCGAAGTTGGATTGGAGAATGCCGCGCTCGCAATAGCGCCCCACATACTCTCTCCGTAGTCCTCCTCTGCTGCTGCCTCTGGGTTTTCCTCACCCTTTTGCTGCTCCTTGGTTGCTGCACCACTCTCCTTAGGTTCACTGAACTTGCTGGTCCCTCCAGGTTTGCTCTTCTTGAGCTCATTCTCCTTAGCGCGACCGTTCGCGCCATCGTCGCTACCGACCGCTCCATCCTTGGTGCTGATGCTTGCTGCCACTTGCCTCTCCTTAGGCATAGGGACCACTGGGATCTGCCACATCTCGTTGTAGACATCCCTGTCCTCATGAAGGTCCCAAAGAATTCGATCGCCAAGCCTTGCGGTGTAGGTCTTGGCTCCCTTCGAGTTCGTGTCCATGCCGGCCTTTGCCAACCGCCGCACGGAAATCAGGTTTGCAGCAAGGCTGGGCACCCAAAGCACGTTCTTGAGGCCCACCATCTTCCCATCAGCACCCTTGAACATGGCCTTGCCCATGCCTTTCACCTCTGCTCGCTGCCCCAAAGCCGATGTGACATGCTTCACCGGTGACGGCTCGAGTTCGGTGAGCAAGTCCGGGCGAGGTGTCATGCTATAGGTAGCGCCACTATCAATCACCCAATAGTCCAGGGGGTGTAGGGTCACCTTCCCCACAGCTGCTGGCTCCTCAAAGCCTTCATCCTTCTCTGGACCAGCCGGTACTTGCGTCGACACGAAGTAGAATAGACCCGGGTATCGATCGTCGCTCGGGTCCTTGTCGTTGTCTCCGCTCTTCATGTTTGCAGCTCCGCCACCGCGACCGCCACGGCCTCCACGGCCTCGTCCTCTCCCTCCTCCTGCTCCTCTACCCTCTTGGCCTTGAGCAGGGGTCCAACCATCAGGGAGTTTGTAGCAGTCGCGCCACATGTGTCCGCTCTTGTGGCAATAGTGACACTCGCCGTCGAATCGGCCGCGACCGCGTCCGTAGCTCTTGTCGTCGCTGCCGTAACCGCCACTCCTGCGGCCTCCGCCGAAGTTGCTGCCACCAAACCTTCCTCCCCCTCGTCCTCTGCCTCTTCCTCGACCATATCCACGGCCGATGCTCGCTGCCCCAGCGCCATCCGCACTCGCCAACTCACGGCGGCGGAAATCCTCTTGAAGGATAGCTCGCTTCACGTCTTCAAGCGAGAGGCGGGGCAAGTCGCGATTAAGGTTGATGATGAGCGAGGACCATGACTCTGGGAGTAAGGCCAGCAACTTGGTCTTCTTTTGGAGCTCACTGTAGTTCAAATCAGCTCCCTCAAGCCGCGTCAACAAGTCGAAGAATTTCTGCACCCCTTCTTCAACCGCTTCGTTTTCTTCAATTCGTAGTGCCGCCATTTGCCGTTCCAACACCACCGCTACCGCCGCTGTTGCAGGAGCATGTACACCCTTGAGAGCAGCCCATGCCTTTGGTCCTTTCTCTGGTTCACGCTGGAATGGCTTGATGTGACGGATCTGACTGCTCCCCAACGCTTGCCCAAGTAAGAGATAGCCTTGTGCGCTCTTCCGCACCCACGGGCTCTTCTCCGGGTCGTTCTCGGGGCGCTTCTCCGTTCCTTCCATCACCTCCAGCAGGTCATAGTGGTCAAAGATGTTCTCCATCTTGAAGGACCATTCAGCAAAGTTGTCACCGTTGAACTTGTCAAGCCCAAACACCCTAGGCTCATCCCTAGGTGGGCCAAGACTTGGTTGCATGGGCGCCATGGCTGAATCACGGGGTTGGCCTTGAGCTTGAGCTTCTCCACTGCCACCAGCACCTCTGCCACCCCTTTCCTCAGGTCCAGACATTGTCGAAACTGCTCCAACGGGCTCTGATACCACTTGTTATAGTCACAATAGGCTTGAATGTGCCTAAAACGAAAGATAGAGAGCACAGACGGATTTCTGCACAGCGGCTTCAAACGTTGATAGCGTTCTGCTCACAGCTGCAAATGACTTGATTCAAATTGGATCTGGAGCGTCTTCACGTCGTCTACAATTATCAATTTAGATTGCACGATTTGATAAAGAATTGACGACACAGCGTTGGTTTGAACGAACGGTACTATGGCAGCCACTATAGTCTTAGAACACAAGATAGGAAGAGTTACGAGTTGGGAATGACTCCCAGCTCCTACAAACCCCAAGAGCCGAGGTACAGTGATGTGGAACAGTGCCACACTGTCCCCAACCACGAAGGGTCTCGAAACTACCCTTCACTAGGGCCTACACCAAGTGAAATATTACACTACACAAAGTAATGTAACTATCTTCAATATCTTGAGGTGTACCCTTTTGGCGAGCTTCGAAATCACTTGAGGCTTGACACCAAGGCTCGGGCTCTTCATCACAAACTCATCCTTGAGTTCTTGATGGGTCTGCTGCACACACCTGCGACACGCCGAACGTTCGACACAGGACAAAATAGAAACCGCGCACGACAAAATAGAAACCGCGCGCGAGACACAAACGACCGCGTAACACGCGTCTAGCGATAACTCGCTATTGACTCGACACACACACTCGACATCATGACTCAACATTCACACACAATTATAAGCATGAAATATATATTATCCCATGCCCTCATACCATTCCATACACGCACACATTCACGCACACGGACAACAAGCCGAGTGCAAACCGTAGGGTTGCACCAACAGTCTGTCCTCCGTCCGTCGGGGGTGAGTGTGCTCTTGGCACGGACGTCCTTGAGGACAGACAGGAGGAGTTTGAGTGCTTTGCTGCTGCTTTACCTCATCTCGTGTCCATGCTGATTGCCCCTGAGGGAGACCCGGATGCACCAGACATCCTGACCCCACGCTCCTACGCAGAGGCGATGGAGGGTCCCTACTCCTCTCAGTGGCAGACAGCCATGGACGCAGAGATGGCTTCCTGGAAGTCCACAGGCACCTACGTCGACGAGGTTCCCCCACCTGGGGCGAACATCGTCAGTGGCATGTGGATTTTCAGGGTGAAGCGGCCGCCGGGTTCTCCGCCTGTCTTCAAGGCGCGTTACGTTGCTCGAGGCTTCAGTCAGCGAGAGGGAGTTGACTTCTTCCAGACCTTCTCCCCGACCCCGAAGATGACCACTCTTCGGGTTCTGCTGCACGTCGCTGCTCAGCGTGACTACGAGCTCCACTCTCTTGACTTCAGCACTGCGTTCCTACAGGGCAGCCTACACGAGGAGATCTGGCTGCGCCGCCCACCTGGCTTCACTGGGTCGTTCCCTCCTGGTACCCAGTGGAGCCTCCGGCGGCCAGTCTACGGTCTCCGCCAGGCACCCCGTGAGTGGCACGACACACTGAGGACTACGCTTGCGGCTCTTGGGTTTGCTCCTTCTACTGCTGACCCGTCGCTGTTTCTACGCACCGACACCACTCTGCCGCCGTTCTACGTTCTCGTGTACGTCGACGACTTGGTCTTTGCTACTGCTGACACTGAGGCACTCGCCCACGTGAAGTCGGAGCTGCAGAAGAGACACACGTGCACAGACCTGGGTGAGCTGACAAGCTATCTTGGCTTGCGGATCACCCGGGACAGAGCATAGCGCACCATCACCTTGACTCAGTCACACATGGTGCAGCAGGTCCTTCAGCGCTTCCGCTTCACGTACTCCTCGCCTCAGCCCACTCCTCTGCCTACTGGTCACTCGCTCTCAGCTCTGCCTTCGGATGAGTCCGTAGAGCCGAGTGGCCCGTATCCAGAGCTTGTGGGCTGCCTCATGTACCTGATGACCTGCACTCGACCTGACCTTGCATACCCTCTTAGCATCCTAGCGCGCTATGTCGCTCCTGGCCGTCACCGGAAGGAGCACATGGATGCCGCTAAGAGGGTGTTGCGCTACTTGTGCAGTACGTCGGGCATGGGGCTTGTGCTTGGAGGACGGCGCGACGTTGTCCTCACTGGACACTCAGACGCTTCTTGGGCTGACGACCAGGCTACGCAGCGGTCGTCTCAGGGTTACACCTTCAGCCTTGGCTCTGGCTCAGTGTCTTGGCGTTCTACACGCTCGTCTTCAGTTCTCAGCTCCAGTTGTGAGGCTGAGATCTACGCCACCGCCATGGCTGCACAGGAGCTACGCTGGCTCACCTACCTGCTGACCGACCTGGGAGAGCGGCCTCGTTCTCCTCCAGTGCTGTACGTCGACAACAAGGCCGCCCTTGCCTTGTGTCAGGAGCACAGACTGGAGCACAGAACGAAGCACATCGCTCTGCGCTACTTCCTTGCTCGAGAGTTGCAGCAGCGTGGTCAGCTTCGTCTTCGTTACGTGGCCACTCGGGCCAACACTGCTGATGTGTTCACCAAGGCGCTTCAGCCTTGTGACCATCAGCGTTTCTGTACTGTTCTAGGCCTTGTGCCTACTCTCCCTCACTTGCTCACTTCTTGACTCTGTTTGTACTGTGATCTCTATATATATACCTGCATGTTTACACTTGCTAGGTTGTGATCACTGTACCTCTTGTTATATTATCAAACTGCATGTGAACTGGTCTTGTGACCACTTGCTTGTGCTCGGAATTTGTGTGGTATCCTTGAGATCCACCCTGAGATTGTTTTACTTTGCCTTGCTTTGACTGGTCTGGTGACCCCTTGTTCTCCCCCACTTAGCCTATGGGGGTGTGTCAAACATTATATGTTTACATTGTGTAGGCTATAGTGGGTTTAGCCTTAGGGGGTACAACATTCTAGGGTTTCCTACTTGTACTCCCAATCTTGTTAGTTCAAACACACTTGTTCATTCTAGCAAACACATCTCGACGGACTCGTCGACCAGCACTCGTCGTCGAGCTCGCCGACGACCACTGTCGTCGACGAGCAAGTTCCGTCGACGATGTCGACCGGGTCCGGTCAAGCTGGTTCTCCTCGACCACCACTCCTGACGACCAGCGGGGACTCACTCGACGACCACTCTGTCGAGTTCTCTTGGTCGACGGCGAGGTCGGCTGCACCCAAGCGAGGGCGGGGCCTTTCTCTTTGACAGCGGTATCATGTGGGCCTGAAGAGGTTAGTGAGAGAGAAAAACGAATGTATAAATATTGTTCAGACTATTCTTTCTAATTATATACTCATCTACTTGTTTTTTGTTTGTTTGTTTGTTTGTTTGTTTTTTTTTTTTTTTTGCTCGATTATAATTATTCATTTTTTTTATTCGGTCATTATTGAGTCTTCTCTAAGATGCATTATATTCCATTGCACTTCTACACACACACCTACACCCTGAAGTAAGTTTGTAGAGCCCGCATTCTCTTGCCAAAATTCGTCCAAAGGTTTTGCTAGCACAGACCACTCGAGTAGGTCATTGCCATCAAAGGACATTGACTCAAGTAATCTGTCAAAGTTCTCAAGCGCCTTCCCGTCATTTGGAACGCCGCCCATGGTTGGCGGCATGGATCCCTTTTGCCCAGCCTGCTGCTGACGCCCGAACGACTCTGTACCCATTTGGACATTGCCAATACACATTTGGTCATCATCTGTACCAATTTGACTGTCACCCATGGCTGTTTGACCGTCAGACCTGTCAAGCTGACCACCACCCTTGCCAATCTGACCTGTCCTGGCCTTGCTGCAAGTTTTCCTGAGCAGATGTGACTGTAACGGATAGCATCTCCTTCCTGGCCTGCAGGTGTGACTGAAGCGAGAGCTGCGCTGCTGTTTCCATGGCTCCTGGCGCTGCCACGTCCAGGCTTGGGACATGGATCTTGGCCTGAGAATGTGCAGGTGATGCTGCTGTTGCTGCTGCTGCTGCTGCTGCTGCTGCTGCTGCTGCTGCTGCTGCTGCTGCTGCTGCTGCTGCTGCTGCTGCTGCTGCTGCTGCTGCTGCTGCTGCTGCTGCTGCTGCTGCTGCTGCTGCTGCTGCTGCTGCTGCTGCTGCTGCTGCTGCTGCTGCTGCTGCTGCTTCTGCTCGCGCTGCTATGGCTGTTGCTGCTGCTGGCGGTGGTGGGGATGCTGCTGATGCTGCTGCTGCTGCAAATGGTGATGCTGGTGCTGCTGCTGGTGACATAGCAAGGCTTGATGCCTGAAATCCTTACGCCAATTGCCACAGAAACAAGTCCGTGACTTGTGGCTGGTCCACATTGAAAGGCTGTATCAACTCCAAAGGTGAAACTGACAACGGTGACTGTACTGATGGTGCTGCTGGCAGCAACCATGTCGGTGACTGTATTGGTGGTCTTACTGGCACCAGATCTGCAGGTGACTGTAGCGGTGGTCTTGCTGAGACCAGATGTGCAGGTGACTGTAGCAGTGGACTTGCTGACACCAGATCTGCAAGCGATTGTATCAGTGATCTTGCTGAAATGAAATCTGCAGCTGACTGTATCGGTGGTCCTGCTGACACCAAACGTCCTGTAGCTTGAGGCATATACATTGGGGCTTGATGGCACGCGGTGTTAGGGGATGGTGTGCGGTGGGAGGAGGTGTGTTGCGATGGGGCGTACTGGGATGGCGAAGGATAGGATTGGCCACGTTGGGCTGGGGTGTGATAGGTCAGGGCATGGTTGGCCGGAGAGGTATCAGTTTGGCCAGGATAGTTCGACCCAGGATGGGTCGGGTTAGCCAGTGCTGTGAATACATGCCGCATAACCTGCAAAGGAGGAAAACGCACAGGAGGGGACATGGTGTCAACAGGAGAAAATGTAAGAAGACGAAGCACGCTAGTAACACGAATAAGAATAAGAAAAGAAGAAGAAAAAAAATACTATCAACTTTTATTTCGGTTATAGAATCCAAGTGGGCAGCTCCCATGGTGTTAGCTCCCATACTGTTAGGTAAGGGGACAGCTCCCATGGTGTTAGGTAAGGTGACAGCTCCCATGGTGTTAGGTAAGGCAGCAGCTCCCATGGTGTTAGGTAAGGGGACAGCTCCCATGGTGTTAGGTAAGGCAGCAGCTCCCATGGTGTTAGGTAAGGCAGCAGCTCCCATAGTGTTAGGTAAGACAGCTGCAGCAGCATGAACAGGAGACGAAACAGCGGGGACGGGCTCTTGTGGCGATGAAGCCCCGACTTGAGCCTGAGAAGCAACGGCGAGGTCTTTGCATGCATCCAATGTGTGCAGCCCTTCTGCTGAGTTGAGCACAGTAGTAATCGTAGCAGCAGCAGCAGCAGCAGCAGCAGCAGCAGCAGCAGCAGCAGCAGCAGCAGCAGCAGCAGCAGCAGCAGCACCCCCACCACCAGCACCACCACCAGTAGCACCGCCACCACCACCAGCAGCAGCAGCAGCAGCAGCACTGCCACCAGCAGCAGCAGCACCGCCAGCAGCAGCAGCACCACCACCAGCAACGCCTGAATCCATGCTTGCAGCAGGAGCCTGACCTGCAGCGCCTGGAACACCAACAAAGCTGCCGCCGCTGCTGCTGCTGCTGCTGCTGCTGCTGCTGCTGCTGCTGCTGCTGCTGCTGCTGCTGCTGCTGCTGCTGCTGCTGCTGCTGCTGCACGGGCCAACGACTTGAGTCGTGTGCAAGAAGGCACTGCTGCTATCAAATACCCCTTCTATTCGCATCGCTCCCTTCTCCAACAGTCCTTGCCTCTGGACCATCCGCGAGAGCACTACCTCCCATTCAGCCGGCGTCAGAAGCTCCTGCAGCAGCATCGCAACATCGCAGTTGCTGCTTTCGACAGCCTTGGCTTGAGCCGGAATCTGCCAGTCATGCGGACGAGCAACTGTTGAGGCTGCCGGGTCTATTTGTCCTGCTGGGCGTGCTGCAAAGGCTGAAGCTGCTACACCTGCTGGTTCTGCCGGTCCTGCTGGCCCTGACTGGCCCGTTGGGCCCGTCGGACCTGCTGGGCTCGGAAAGCGGTTCGGAAACTGGCTCGGAAAGCGCTGTGGCAGTCCGGGGTTGCTCTGTTGCACTCCTTGAGTGGCGCAGGTCGCTGTTAGCAACGGAGGAGCAGATGCAGCACGAGCCGCAGGCCAGGGCCCCTCCTGGCAGCAGCTGGTGCGGGGGCTCTCCACTAAACCCTCCGGCTCTGATTCCACACGCGTTGCCCTCTGCCGCTTTGAAGGATCGTAGCTCATCTCTGCCGGCTCTTTGCTAAGCGCCATGATCTGCTCACACACGCTTCTGAACGCCCTCTGCCGCGGCGTTGTGACACAACTCCTCTGCGAGAGGACTGCAGGTGCAAGGGAAGTGCAAGCCTCCTTGGGTTCAACTTGAATCAGAGAGCCATAAGACGGGATGAAGCCAGCGAGTGCTTTACCCGTTGCACCCATGGTCTTTCTGGGGCCGTGGGATGGCTCGTCGGAAATCCACAAAGGGATTGTCGTGAAATGTCCACTGCGCGATGCATTGGAAGGATTTTCTGGGGGGCGTTTCGAAGTTGGCTCAAGACTCGCTGGGTCGGAGTGAGGCTTCTGGAGGGCGGCAGAGAGGGGCTCTTTGTTGCTCTTCTCCTCTTTTGAAGCAGCAGCTGCGGTGCTTCCTTCCGCGGCGTCTCTGCGGCGGCGTCGCTTGAGACACAAAGAGGAAGGGTGGTTGTGGAATCCGGAGGTCGTCAGCCGCACCACCGTGCGCATCTCCATGCGGGCAGATGAAGGGAAATCTCCCGTTCCCACGCGGGCAGACGAATGAAAAGCTTCCTCCTTGTGCATATCCACGCGCTTGGGGCGAGTGGGGCCTTTTTCATCCTCCAAAGCAAAAGCGGCCACATAACCAGCAACATCAGCGGCATCAACCACAGCAGCAGCGGCGGCGGGAGGTGCGGTGTGCTTGCCGCGAGGCGGGCCGGGCATGCGGTCCTCCACTTTGCGCGCCGTGCATCCCGTGAGGGGGGGGGGAGAGGAGCGGGGAGCAGTAGAGAGGGAGTCATTCTCTGTTATACGGCCTTGCGCACACACGTGAAGTAGATCCTGGGAGGGGGGGGTCATGGGAGAAAGGTGCGTAGAAAGTGGGAGGCGATTCGTTGTTCCGGTCGCCTCATTTGAACGGCCTTGCACACACACGTGAGGTAGATGTTGGGGGGAGGGGGAAGGGGGGAGGATGGGGGGTGCTAGAGTGGGGATCTAACGTTGAGTACACAGCTTTCTCACGCACTAAACATAAATTCTGGTTGGAAGATTATGGGAGAGAATCAGCCTCTAAGTGCAGTGGAAGTAGTCGGGTTGAAGACATTCTTCATCTTCAGGGTGAAAGCAGAAGATTCCCGGTTCGAACCGGGTTCCCGGTTCAGCAGATCTCACCTTTTTACAGTCCGTTGGCAGAGCCATTTATGCGAGACCTTTTGCCAGCGAAAACGGCTAGAGTCTTCTACCATTTGTTTTAAGGGTGGACACGACGAATCTGGTGCCCAAGCCTCTGCTCCGCCTCCTCCGCTCAAACTTCCCATGCCTAGAAGTACCGTTGTGGTTGCGTGATGCCAGTTTATTTTTCGGACTGGGAAATGGTTACTAACGGGGCAAAATACCTCCGCAGAATGTTGAGAGCTACGAATTTGACGTTAGTCAATGAAGGCTTGAGGGCTGCTAGCCTAGGTAATCTGAGGTCAATTCGTAGACTCTTGACAAAACTGAACGTCACAAGGAAGTGGAAACCCTTATCTGCGGAAACTTGCAGGAGCCTCGAAATGGCAATATTGCTTGAAACGGAAGGAGCGCTTGGATGGAGGAGTGAAAGGACTCCTTTCGGAAAGGCTGGAGTGGCCACTAATTGGGCTTGCACGAAGGAAGACATACTACTGTGCTGACAGGCTGGCGTATGGATTTTAGTTGCAGCAGTGCCATGGTGCGTAGTACTGTACGTATTCCTCGCTCACAGTTTTTTAGACACCGTGTCAAAACACGCCACCACCACCACCTCATCTTGCGTGTCGAGGAGTGTAATCACCCCTGTACACTATGTAACCCTTCAAGTGTGTCTCAGGTCAAGCGCGTCGACACGAAGTTTGGCCCTCCGAAGACCCGAAAGTCGGCTCAGCTACGGGGAAAGAAAGGTGACGGTGACCCGAGGACCTGAGTGGCCATTGGATGTGACGTTTCTTTTGATTGCGGTATTATTTTGCTGCCCACACACACATCAGAAACCTCATTGCATACATTTCAAGCCTGTACAACTCAGGGAAACCATTTCCGCAAACCCGAAGACTGAGGTTACAGTGAGTCCCCCCACAGTGCAGTAGAGATTGCCAGCCGAGAGTGTACAGTATGTTGAGTGATTCTGTTGCAGTACTGTACGTGTTGGTGCTCCGGGCTTGCTTCGCTGGTGAGGTTCCGGAAAAATGGACGACTGTTGCGCACGTGACGAGTGAAAACCGCGGGTGATGCTGTGATGTGCGACGCTGCGTTGGCGAAGAGTGATGCTGCCACTTCGGTGGGCTTCGTCGCATATGATCAAACCGCACGCGGTTTTCGTTTACTGTAACGAAGTTCGTTCAGAGAACGACATGAATGGGTGGGGTGGGGTGGGCTTGAGTGGTCAGTGAGGACCATTTTACAGCGATTTTTTACTCGCTAAGTGTAGTGCGCCGCCGAAATATCCTGGCCTTTACCCTGAAAACGGCGAATGCCACTCAGCGGGGGGCGCGCAAAATTTACTATTTTTTTACCGAGTGGCCCATCCTGTCCTGAATCCTCATGATACACCTGGAATTTCGTTCACGAAACAGATTCTTTCCGGAAATACCCACAAGAAGCAGACTAGGGTGTTTCCCAACCAGTCGCAACTTCAAACATTTCCTAGGGCTCCAAATAGAGTAGAGCTGTCGTTCCGAGACTTGACTAAGACTTGCTACAAACTGTTTGTTACCTTCTTCCTCTCCAGAATATCCGTATAGCCTTGGACTGTACAGTGTCAGGATCAACGCACTTCCCATCATTCCTCATAAAAATCCCACACCACTGATGATTGAATGCGTGAGTCGCAGTTGCAACCTTGGGTACAGTGCTCGGTGGAATGAAATCGACCCACTGCTGGGCGTGCTCGGACCTGGATGGAGTATATTTGTTAGTCCTAAATCTCAAGGTGTCGCATGAAAATAATGGGTTACATGTGCGACTTATTGCAAGATCTCTTGTTCAACCGCATTATTATTTGTGCCTTGGGCATGGGGAGCTGGGTGAAACGAGAACGTCGCTTACAGTTGTACACTACACGCGAAAAAGGGAAATTATATGGGTAGTCACAATTAGGCCCGATATATCACATTTGGTCACGGGGGTATCACGAACAGGCACAGTACACCTCGTAACTATCGCGTGTGATCACAGTGCTATCACGGATAGTCACACCTTGCCCCGCAAGTCCATCACGTTTGGTCACAGATGAAACGCCCAATCTAGAATTGTAACTACTCGAGTCACTGTAGGGATTCATGGGAGATTTTATCCCGCGCGCCGTTTTGTCCGTAGTATTACGAAAAAGTTTCGCGACAACTCTCGGTAACTCGTTAAAAACATCTGCAATTTCTTCTTTACTATTCGAATGTCCACTGTTCGAACGATGCATAATGTCCCTAAGAATACCACTTTTAGACGGGTGAAAGTCTAAGGTTCATTTTTGCTCCCAGTACAAAAACTAAAACCCGTTCGGATGGGATATAATTCGGGAGCATCAACCCTAAACATCTTGTCGCACAGTGTTTAGGGTTGATGCCTCCCGGATGACGTGCTATCCAGTAGGGGTTTTATTTTTTTCTTCAATTCCCTAAATGTCAGGGCAAGAATAATGCGCGGGGTCACAAGCAATCAAGGTTGGGATTCACTAAAATTTCTACTGTTTCTTTCGTGGCTTCAAATTAATTATGATCGTTTCATCGAGTGACCATACGTGATAGCTTTTCGGGGGGAGGAGTGACCATCCGTGATAGCACTGTGATCACCCGCGATGGAAATCTACTGTACTGTGACTGTTTGTGATACCCATGTGACCAAACGTGATAAAACGGGCATAATTGTGACCTCCTATATAATTTCCCCGCGAAAAAACCGCGGCCTAATTTCCTTGAGGGGGTGGCGTGCAATGCAACAAAAGCCAACGAGCCAGACAGCCAGGTGTACCAGCTGAGCCACATGCCCAGTAGGCGCAACGTCGCCTACCCAGCGACAACCCAACCGAAGACGTGTTGCTCAAACTGTTCATGTCCGGCCAAACAGTGCAAAAAAACGTACACTTGATGCGCGTTAGATGTACGCTACATTTTCCCTGTAAAATGGACTGGAGTAAACATAGGCCTTTTGCATACCTAACAACCTTCGCCACGGGAAAACAAATGGGAATGCAAGTAGTATGCGACTTTTCCTGTGCCTCAAGTGGTAATGCTTTCAAAAAAAACTTAAGAACGGATGGATGGCGATGTGATAAGTTGAGTGGTCAACGGTTGCGATAAAAAACGTGGATCGTACACGATGGGTTGTTGCCCTTGTTCGAACGCACGAGGGGTACGGTTTCTGAATGGGTTTAGAAAATTCATGGGATAGGATTGGGCATCATGTGTACACATAATTTCCAACCTGACAAACTTTCCGCCCGGAAGAGTGCTCTGCATAATTGAAATATCATCGAGACACCCACCAGGGCTCAGCGTGACTGTTATGGACAGAGCTGATGTGGGCGACGTTGTTTGCTGAATCTAGTGCATTTCAAAGTCTACCACAGTCGCATGTGGTTATAATCTATGACTGTAGTTTTCTATTCCTATGCCTAAGTGGCTGCATATGTAAGGATATGCTCAACGTGGAATCAACAAGGAAAATTAGTCCGTATCCCGAGGTATATCCAGTTTTCAGTTAAAGACCGAACACAACATGATTGTTTTGAAGTTCAAGATTCTTAAACTTGCATTCGTAAAAAAAAGAGTTACCCTACTTGGTCTTAAAGAACCCTCACGACCCTGAGACATCGTCTTGCGACGATGGCCTGATTGGCTTATGTGCCCGAAGGCAAAACTGAAGTGATGATCGCCCACCAGCTGCATTATTCACAATTTATGTAACTTGAAAATCAAGTAGTACTTGTCAACTAGGAGGCTCCAGGGCAAAAACTAGCAGTAGTAGGCAAAAGTGAGCCACTAGAATCGTATGTTTCTTCCGAAAAGAAACATACGGTAGGTACCAACCTCACATCATTTTAGCGAGTGCACTCTCCTATCCCTCACCCCAATCTCTTAACTGCTCCAATCACTGGCCCACTCTTGATCATGAACTCAATCGCTCGTCAGCTATATCGCTTGTGTTGACGGTCTTGTATAACACCCCCCTTAGCTTCACATACGTTAGCGTACAATTTTCGCCGTCACTCGCACGCCTTGCTTTCAACTTCGCGTCGCACACTCATGCTCATAGGACGCACTCGGTTCAGCCTCCTTTCGCTCCTACCGTTTTAGTCATGAATCTCTCACGCGCCATCATTTCGGGTCCACGTCACGCACGTTGCCGCTGGTTGCATATGTTTCCCTTCGTCGCACGCGTATTCCCACATTACATACACATCCCCTCATCGTCATCGCTTCCTTGAACTTGCTGCACTTCTTATAACGCATCGCTACCCACCGGGACAAAACGAGGGTGTTATTTAGGCGCAGCGGATGCCCTTAACACTAGCCCACAGGCATTACATTCGTCTCCCCCTGGTGCCAACGTCTCTATTGGCTCTGAACTTTAGGAAGTCCCCCCCCCACAAGGGACCTGGATTTTGCTGTGCAGCTAGCAGCGACTTCGTTGGTGGCTCAAGCCAGCGGAGGATCATTCGCTGCGTTCAAGTTGGTAGCCACATTCGTGTTCTCGCCACCGGCGGAAAATGTGGACCTGTCAGGAGTTTAACCCTAGGCTCTGATACCAGTATATGACTCGCTACCCACTAGACCCCTTTCTCCCTCCCTCTCTTGCTCACTCCCCATCTCCCTCTCTCTCTCTCGAATGGTCGTTGTATTGATAGGAGCGGCAGTATACAGACATGCAGGCAAGTGTATTTGTAGCCAGTCAACTCCTCTAAACAAGGAGTAAAACAAGACAAAAGCAAAAACTCCTTACCCGCTAAGTCCCTCAAAGGGAGTTCCGGTGCGCGTTTCAGAATGGCGAGGCAATCCCCAAGGGACAAGGCCTCACCAGGGGCACCTATTGGAGGGTTCTCTACCAGGGCCGCTAGGTTGCACTTGGTCATGTAGCCGACCGTTTGCCCTCGTTGCAATGCAGCTGGCCACCGTTGGCGGAAGTGGTGTAGCATCTTTTCCACTTGGTAAGTTGAGGGCTCTGTATCGAAGTGCTTACGGGTAGCTGTCTCCACAAGCAACTTAAGGAAGACTGCGAGTTCCGCACAAGGGCAGCCGTACGTCTCTACGGCGTGCGGAAAGAAACCGACATAAGGGGCTCGGTTTCGTTAGTGATACACCTTTTTTGTTGTTGCTTCCCATGCAGCCCAACCCCTTCCTTTGACCGCATTCCCATCGCGCGTGCTGATCGGGTATGTGACATTTACGTCACAGATCCACACCGCGCCCGAGGAGCGGTCCCTAATCTCCTAGTCAGCTATGCGCTCGTCAATGGGGCAGAAAACCTTTGTCTCATTATGCACGATGAAGCCAGCATCTTGTGCCATGCGCACGCATTCGTCCCAACGTTCATTGTGGGTATTAATGCGTCTCCCCTTCCCCCCCCCCTCACCCTCCGTGCCATACCGCAGCAAGTGATTAGGAAGTCGTTTATCGAGAATTTTCACCCTCTTGCTGAAGTCGCAGGCTCCAGGGGTCGAGAATGGAAGGCTTGGCCGGAATTGGAGTGCGGTGGCAAAGTGGGCCGGCTTGAGGCGCAGAGAGGGGGAGAAGGGCACGGCATTTAACCAATCTCCACCTCCGTACCCCGACAATGACAGCAGGCGTTGGGTGTGGCCGTTGTTGGGGTTGGGTCGTATGGCCCCCACAGCTTCCACCTATTCAGCCTAACGCTGTCCGTGAACAGCGATGGCCAGCCTGTGCTACAGCTTCCCCTCCGACGGGCCGGCCCTGTACTACTGCAGCAGCTCTTTTGTATCTTCAAGGAGTGTGGCCTCGCATTCCGCAAGCCGCTCGGACAGCGGCGTGGCGTCGGTGTAGGCCCCCGCATCTGAATCCGCGTCTCTGCTAGTGGGCCGATGTCCGTTTCGTCGAGCGAGTCGAGCAGTTGCTGTAGTTGTGTGTAGCTGGCGAGGAAACTGAACCTCCCTCCACCAACGCATCAGCCAGCCCGAGGCCCCCAAGCGAGACGAGGAGTGAAGCTTGGGCCCATCAGCCTCGCCACAAGGATGGCGAATGTGGCTGGCTGAGAGTAGTGTTTTTAGCAGTTGGCGTCCGCATCCCAACCACTCCGCCGTAGAAAGGAAGTTCAGCGGCATTGTTGAGCTAGGTACGACACGCAAGATGCTCCATGTAAGTAGCAGCGATACAAGTTGCGGCTCCATCCGCTCAATGAGCCACATCGGAGAGCTCATTTCATCCGGGTGGTACGAAGGAAGGACGACGTCGCCTCGTTCTGGCCGATGAAGCTGCCAAGCACCTTCAGGCCCTTAGCGCTGAAGGGTACGCCCCGGGGGGAGCGATGGGGGTGGTCCTGTATGCGACGTTAACGCTCGTCACCTGCTTTTCCCCTCGTCGCCCAAATCGACCGCGGCGTTAACCCTCGTCGCCCTCGCCTCCATCCCCCCACATACGACATGTCTTCCCCACCCCATACCACCCTTATTTCCCCCCACATACCACTTTCTCCCTCTCTCTCTCTCTCTCTCTCTCTCTCTCTCTCTCTCTCTCTCTCTCTCTCTCTCTCTCTCTCTCTCTCTCTCTCTCTCTCTCTCGAAACAGGTGCCTGAAGGGCCTGCACCAACACCGTTCGGGCACTTCGCCAATATTTTGCGTAGCGTGTCCAGCGGGACTGCTAGGTCAGAGGTGGTGATTCCGGTAACCCAGGCGGGGATCTGGTTTTCCGCTGCAGGATGTTTCGCTAACAGCGCCTCGAGTGTAGCTGTAGTTGCCTCGGCGAGGGGACTCGTTCGCAAAGATGACACTGCTTTCGAAATGTTGCCTTTTTCAGTAACCCCTCCGCCCTAGCACAAACCCCTTCCTCGTCAGCCTGGTGTCGTACCGGAGCACCAGTAGCGGGTATGGCCCCTGCCTCTTCAAAAAGGTCAGTCCACTCGCCCCTTTGGAACTTGTGCAGCCGTGCCTCAATTGCTGCCCAGCGACTCCCCACAGCAGGTTCGGGCGCTGGCCTCAGGGTGAGCCTCGGCAAGAACAACAGCACTGTCCATCCCCCTGGGCAGCTTGGGTTTTTGTCCAGGCGGATGAGGGCTGCCAGCATGCACAGACAATATCTGTCCAAAAGCTGTGGTGGCAAACGGCAGACGAGGAATGGCTGATCACTTCGCTGAAGAATGTCCACATTCCACCCTCCCGCCATGTGCCAGATGGCGTCATCGCTAGCCAGGTCGGCTGGCGATGGAACATCAGTGTCCCCCGTGGCTGCTTCTGCTGGCTCCGATGTGGCTTGTGGGATTCCCCCCGCCGCTTCTCGTGTTTGTGGTGCTGGGTTGTCCCTCCTGGGTGGGGCCTCCTCGTCATCCAGTGAGATCTCCTCTGAAGCCTCGTCCTCCCCAGCCATAAACTCTGGATCGGCACCATTGTTGTCAGATGCCTCTGGTTCCTCATTCGTCTGTGGCAGCTCTCTCTCAGGCCTGGCATGACGTTCCCGCCAAGGGCCCGTTCTAGCAGGGATCTCAGTTCTGGGTGCTGCGGTGCGCCCTCCCCTGCCTCCCCTTAGGCCCCCGCGCAGATTTCCGCGATTCCCCCGTCCAGCCGTACCCGCCGCTCCCGCCGTTGCGTTGCCTCTGCGGCCGGCCGGCATCCACGGTGTTCGACCGCCCCGTGGCGGTCCCCAGGTTACGGATCCGAGCCTAGCCGAGCGTCTCGTGCCAGTCGTCGCCGCCACTGCCACACTCGCATCGGCCGCTGCCGCCGTTGGAACTGCCGCTGGTGGCGCCCCACCGGTACCGCTGCCCGAACCCTCCGGCTCCTGCGTTGGTGCTACCTGTGTTGCCAACGGCGTTGCCGCTGTCACCTGTGGCTCCTGCTGTACCGCCGTAGCGCCCCTCGATGACGACGGAAGCCCTGGCACTTGTGGCGACTGCCCTTGCAGCAGCCAGCCCAGGAGGGGTCCCGGGGGACCAGGTCCCAGCCCTGCTCCAGGCCGCCTCGCTGCTGGCTGGGCGCGGGGCCGCTTCCCCTTCTTCACGCGGGCGGCGGGAGCAGCGACGCTCTTCCTGCGGCCCTGTCTTCCGTCCGCCACCTGGCCGTGCTCCTGCGTGCCTGCGCCCTCGTCAGCAACAGACGTTCCGGCGAACTCAGCGGCAGCCCTCACTTCCTCCGCGCTCGCTTCACCATCCTGCGTTCCCACCGCGGCCGTCACAGCCGCAGCAATCACAGCCGCAGCCACCAGTGCCGGGGATGCCGCCAGCCCCGCCTCCTCCTCCCCCGTCTGTTCCGGTTCCGCAACCGGCCCCCGCTCCTCAGCCAGCCGAGATGCAGCCTGGGGGGTGGCAGAGGGTGAAACTGAGCCGCCGTCAGAGGCAGCGGCAGTCCCACCAGCACGGCCCGGGTCCACCACACACCCTGCCATATGCACAGCAGCAGCGCCGACCTCAGGCGACTCCCCGCCAGCAGCAGCAGCGCCAGGCACCGCCGCAGCTGCCGCCTCAGCCTCAGCCCCCGCAGCCCCCACCCTCTCACCCGCCTCCTCGCCGTTGGTTTCAGCCGCCGTTGCAGCACCAGCAACTTTCACCCCCTGTGTCACCCGCCCCTCCGTATGTTTCTCCCCGTAACCCCCCCCTTCTCTCTCTCTATCTCTCTCTCTCTCTCTCTCTCTCTCTCTCTCTCTCTCTCTCCCAAGCAGTCCTTCATTGATAGGTTCATAGAGGTACAGGCATGGCAGAAACAGGTGCTAGACAGGTCTAGGCCGATAAGCAACCAGATATGCAGGGCAGGCACGTGCAGCAAGCAAAACATATGCAGGCAGACAGGCAGGCACGGCAAGGCAAGCAAGGCAAGGCAAGGCAAGGCAGGGCAGGCAAGGCAAGACAGGCATAGCAAGCAGATAAACCGCAGCTAAACAACTAAGCCCTGGCTATCCTACTTACTGAACCATCACCCCTTCCAACTCATCTTCCAAAACCTGCCAGAGGTCCCCTAGGCTAGGTTCCCAGGGGTCTCTGGCCGCCTGGGGGAAAGCAGCCTCATCACCAAGCTTCGACTTGTTCAGAAAGGAAGTAGCATGTGAGCGCTGCAGCATGACAGACCAGCGCTGCCTGTAGTGTGCAGTGAGCTGGGCAGTAGTGGTGGTGAGCTTCTCTTGGCGGAACTTCTTCTTGGCCGCCGATGTTGCTACAGGCGCAGGAACTTCTGTGTGTCTTTCGCCAAGGCACCGTATGTTTCTACTGCCAGTCCTAAGAAACCTACATAGTCTGGTCTGCCCTCGTAGAGTCTGTGCTTCGTTTCAGACGCCTCCTTTGCCACCCAGCCTGGTAGTTTCCTTGCCCCTGTGTCACGTCTCTGCAGTACGGGGTCGGTCACCGTCACATCAGTCACCCATGTCTCATTGGACTCTTTGTCCCGTATGGCTAGGTTCCCTCTCTTCCGGCACACAGGGGGGGGAAAGGCTGAAGTCTCGTGGAAGGTTGTGAAGTCCGCCTCTCTTGCCATCCGAAGTGTAGCATACACCAGCGCGTTGTGCGTCAGGACTACGTCTCCCCCTTCACCACAGCGCAGCAGATGGTTTGGTAGGCTTGTGTCCGTGATGTCGGAGTTTCCTCTCTTGCAGGGGCACTTCAGAGTGACAGGGAGGGACATGCCTAGGCGGAAACCCAGCGCCAAAGAGAACTGACCAGGGGAAAATGTAAGGTCAGATCTTGTTGGCACTGCGTGAAGCCAATCCCCCGCACCCACCCCTTGTACGCTGATGAGGCGTACTGCGTGCCCGCGGTCAGTTCCGGGCCGGTCAACTATCGTGTCTGCTAGAAGCTCTGCTGCTCGCGTCTCGTTGCTTTGGCGTGACAGCGTCAGCTGTAGGTTTCCCTGCCCCGCTGGGCGTTCCCTGTATGCCTGTAATGCGGTCCTTTCCGTTGCTGGTAGAACTGCCTCCAATGTCGTGAGCTTGTTGATTGCCGGTGGGTCAGGGGTCCATGTGTGGTCAAGGAGGGTGACTGCTCTGCTCAGGAGTATGACTCGGGCAAGTGCATCTGACGTAGCAGCTGATGGGCCGCTGTGACCGAGGCGATGTAGGCAGTTGACGCTTCCGAGGTGGGGTCGATGATGCCTAGTCCCCCCAGCCTGACTGGAAGTGTTCCCTGGCGCCATTGTAGACTCTGCTCTAACTCGCTCGCGGGTAACCGTAGCTTGGCGGCTATGAGTGCGGACGCCATTAATGATTCACTCCATGATCTCCAACCCTCCCTCTCCAGGACCTCTGCTGGTGTAGTTCTCAGCAGATAGGAGATCCTGCGGGAGATGCTCCTTGAGAGTATCAACATGGCGTGCTGGGGGTGTAGCAGGGCGACCAACGGTAACGGTGCTGAAGCTTCGTTGAGCCGCGCTTGTGCCTGGTCGGTGCAGAATATCGCTGTGCCGATCGGACTACCCAGGACCTTGATGCCGTCGGTGTTCATTGGCAGCCCCTGTGGGGCCGGGATGTCGTTGTCGTCCGCCGTTGTCTGCTCCCATGCCGTGGATTTGGCAATGTTGCAACTGAGTTCTCTTGTGATATTGCTGAAGGCCTCGTAAGCTACATCCCGTGGACCCACGATCGTGATGTCGTCCGCATAGGCGACGATCGCTACCTCGGGAAGTAGTGTCGCTGTGCCGAGGAGTGTTGGTTGGATTGCTGCTGCGAAGAGAAGGGGGCCGAGTGGGTCCCCCTGTCGGACTCCCGGGTTGCTCAGGATGTGGTCGACGCCAAGCCGGTGGTCTACTAGGAGGCGTGACGGCGCGCCGTAGAGTGTGCGGACGAGGGGTAGTAGCGGCAGCAGATTAGATCGGGTGAGAAAGTCAGCCTCCTTTGCCATGCGTAGGGCCGCGTACACTTGGGCGTTGTGTGTGTTAGTCCGGTCCCCTCCGTCGGCACACCCGCAGCAAGTGATTGGGGAGGCTCCTGTCGGTGATGTCTGAGCGTCTCCCATTGCAGGGGCACTTCTCTGTCACCGCTAGGGGAAGTCCAAGGCGGAATCCAAGCGACATTGCAAAATGGTCTGGCGAGAAGGTGAGGTCTGCTCTAGTCGGGATCGCGTGTAGCCAATCCCCCGCCCCTGTCCCCTGTAGGCTCAGCAGACGCACCACTGTGTCCATTGTCTGTCCCTGGCCTATCTATCCTGGTGTCTCCCACGAGCTCAGCCGCTCGATCGAGGTTCACGTGCCTTGAGAGGATCAGCTGCAGGTGTCCTCTCCCGTCGCCCTTCCGGTGGTATTCCTGTAGGATCTCTTGAGCTGTTGCGGGGAGTCTGATCCTCATGTCGCGCATCGTCGCCCTGCCGTCTGCCTCCGATGGCCCCTCTCCTTGGGGCAAGACGAGGCTAGCCACGTGCCGCAGGGGGTTGTCTGGTGCCATCAGGATTTGCCACAGGAGGACGTTTGCTGCATGTAGCGAGGCCAGGTAAGCCGCCGGTGCCTCCAAGAGAGGGTCTATGAGCCCCAGGCCCCCGAGGCACACAGACGGCGTCGCTTGCCGCCACAAGAGGCTCTGTTCAAGCTCGTTTGTAGGGGCGCGGATATGGGAGGCTTTCAGTGTCATCCATAGGAGCCTTTCGCTCCATTCTCTCCATTCTCGTATGGGTAGCAGGTCCGCCGGCATCGTCCAAAGGAGGTAGGAGACTCGGCAGGAGACACATCGTGACAGTAAGAGTAGGGCGTGCTGCGGGTGAAGTCTGCCGATGAGGTCGAGTGGGGCCACCACGGTTTCCAACGCCGTCCGTACGAACCTCCTCCCATACGCCGGCGTGCCGATGGGGCTTCCCAGCACCCGGATTCCATCCACTTCCGCCACTAGTCCTTCTGGTAGGTCGTCTGAGCAGCCCGCGGGACACTACACTGAGGATTTAGCGAGGCTGCATCTCAGGTTGCACCCTTGCAGCTCTTCGCATATGAGGTTCAGGGCCTTTACTGCTTCCGCCGGCTCCCCTACGATGGTAATGTCATCTGCATATGCCATTACTACGGTCTTGGAGAATGTTCTTGTTGCTTTTAGCTGTGCTGGCTGGATGGCTGTTGCGAAGAGCATCGGGCCCAATGGTTCTCCTTGTCGCACACCTCTCGCGCTTTCAATGTAGCGTACTTCAAAGCTCCGTTCCAGCAGTAGACGCGAGGGCAAGCCGTAGAGAGTTCGGACTAGGGGTAAAATGCGGTTGAGGCTTGACCATTGTAGTGACGAGAGGACTCGCTCGTTCCACCGAGTTGAACGCGTTCTCTACATCGAGTTGTAGGGAGATCCGCTTGGGGTCCTCCGCCAGTAGTGCGCGTTTCGAGTGTATGACGCATTCCGCACCTCCCGGAACCTCCACCCCAAATTGGACAGGTAGGAGAAAATTTCTGATCGGGGCACTTAGTTCTAGCAGCGCCGCCTTGGCGGTAAGTTGTAGAATTGCTTCTCCGATCGCTATGGGTCTAACACTTCCTCCTGGCTTCTCCAGAGCTATTAATGTGGACGGCAGAAGTAGATCTCGTAGCGGCTCATTCAGGTAAGTGCTCAGCAGTCTGTTGACTACTTTGTGCAGCAGCGTGAAGACCTCCCCATTTGCCAAGGCAGGGTCGCGTAGGTGTTCGAAGCAGGTCCCTAATGGGCCCGCCCCAATCCCGTTCGGGCATCTCGCTATGACTTCGCGTAGGGAGTCTGCGGCGATGGCGAGGGTAGACGAAGTGTATCCCGTAACCCAACCTGGTGTTGCTGTCTCGGCTTCTGGGTGTTTTGAGCGAAGGGCGACCAGTGTTGCTGGCAACAGCTCAGCGAGTGGCGTAGATTGTAACGCCGCAACTGCCTTCGCTAGGTTTGCTTTCCGCACCAAACCTTCCGCTCTGGCGCACATTCCTTCAGGGTCGGGCTGGTGTCTGTTTGGTTGGGAGTTCGGTGGGAAGGTGCTGGCTTGCAAAAAGAGGGTTTCCCTGTCCTGCGCCTGAAATTCTTGCAGTCTTGTTTCAACTGTGATCCAGCGGTTTCCTGGAAGGTTGGAGGTGTCGGCTCAGAGAGTGAGCCTCGGGAGGAACAGTAGAATACGCCACGCCCCCAAGTAGGTTGGTTCCTTTGATAGGCGTAGTACTGGGAATGTTAGGCAGTAGGTGTAGACCTCCAGGATCTTTGGCGGAAGCTTCCGGACTAGGAAGGGTTGGGCACTACTGCAGAGTGGTCCCATTTCCCACCCCTCCACCTGGCGCTACCTGTCCTCATCATCAGCGATTGTGGATGGCGAGCGCACCTCGTTGGCAGCCTCGTCGCCCTGCTGTTCACATGATTCGTCCACATCTGTAGCCCCAGAGTTTCGCGCTCTTCTTGGCCCTCGATTTGCGCAGGGATTGGGTACTCTGCTTCCTCCTCACTCATATATTCCCCGTCACTCCTGTCTTCAGAGTCACTCATTGGGTTGTCAGTCTGCCTTTCCTCAGGCATCTCTGGCCTCCCGTGTCGTTCCCGCCAGTTTCCAAATTTCGATTTCTCTCTCGCCACCCCAGTCCCCCTCGGCCTCTCCCCCCGTGGGCGCCCCTCCCCCGTCCGTCTCGCTGTGCTCTTGATACCGCGTTTGGCGCCGAGTTTCCCGCCGCCGATTTTCGGCTCGCTCCCGCAGGATCCTTTGGCGATTTGTGCCGACCCGTCGCCTGGGATCTGCCGCCGCCCGTGGCTCGTCGTCTTCCTCTCCCACATTTCCAATTGCCTCGACTGGCTGCGGGTCCAAGTCTGCCGTCTGTTCCTCCACCTCGACCACAGCCTGCGCCGATGACGGGCAAGCGGCAGACCCCGTCTCGGCAGGTGATCGGCCCGTGCGCTCCTTCTCAGCCCATCCCACAAGAGGCCCCGGGCGGCCAGGTGCCAGCCCTGCTCCGAGCCGCCGCTAACCTGGTTGAGGCCGAGGCGGGCGGCGGGCCTGTGCGCCCCCGACGTGATCTGCCAATGGGAGCTACATCTACTAAGAAACACGTATGGATTGGGTGTACACATGGAAGGGAGGGGCTCCTATATGCGGTCCGCCCCCACAAAGGCGAGCACTCCGCTCGTGGTCTACCACAAGTGGCGGACAAGTGACACGGTTGTGCTGATGATGACTACAGGCGCCCCTGTGCCGGCGACCGACCTCAGATCCAGCGCCTCCAGCTCCACCACCGGGACTGCCCCAACGAACACAAAGGGGGTGAGGTGGGACAAATGGTGCCCTCGCCGGTCCGCCTCCCGCCCCCACAAACCCGCCATCCCCAGCCTGCAGCCGATCTGAGCGCCGCAGGAGGGGGGGTTTGGCTCAATGACCCCGCATGTGATCGGCAGAATGTGTCAAACTTATATGCTATATCTTGTGTAGGCTGGGGTACAACCCAATTAGGGTTAGTACTTGTACCCATCCTGCTGTTAGTCAATCATTCCTCGTTCATTCTCCTGACATGGTATCAGAGCAGGTCCTAGCCTAGGACCGTTTTTTTTTCGGGCCCACCATTACTTAGTGACCGACTGCGGTTACCGCGTTACCCCACGCCCTGCTCTGCGCTGCGCCGTCAGCGCGCGCCCTGCCCTGCCCTGCCTTGCGTCACACTGCCCGTGTACGCCCAGCCCTGCGTTGCGCTGCCCCGCGCACGCCCTGCCCTGCCCCGCGTCGCGCTGCCTCGCGCACGCCTTGCCCTGCCCCGCGTCGCGCTGCCTCGCGCACGCCCTGCCCTGCCCCGCGTCGCGCTGCCCCGCGCACGCCCTGCCCTGCCCCGCGTCGCGCTGCATCGCAGACGCCCTGCCCTGCCCCGCGTCGCGCTGCCTCGCGCACGCCCTGCCCTGCCCCGTGCCCTGCTGCCCTGCGCGTCGCGCCCTGCTGCAGCCCGCGCGTCGCGCTCTGCTGCCCCGCGCGTCGCGCTCTGCTGCAGCCCGCGCGTAGCGCCCTGCTGCCCTGCGCGTCGCGCCCTACCGCCTGCTCGTTAGGCCCGCCGCGGGCCCTCCCTTCGCGCCGCCGCGCCTGCCAGTTACGCCCGCTGCCGCGCCCGCCCGTTAGGCCCGCCGCGGGCCCTGCCTTCGCGCCGCCGCGCCTACCCGTTCGGCCCGTCACGGGCCCGCCCGTTCGCCCCTCCCGCACCTGTCCGCTACGCCCGCCGTGCCTGCGTTTTGCGCCTGCCGCTGGCCTGCACTCGCTGTCCAGCGCCGCCCTGCCCGTGCGCGCTGCTGCCCGCGCCAGCGCCCTGCCCTGCCAACGCGCCAGCGCCCTGCCCTGCGCGCGCTGGCGCCCTGCCCTGCCCTGCCCGAGCCGCCTCTACAGCGCCCTGTGCGCCCTGCTAAACCCTAAAATGAATAAATAAATTAATTAACTAAAAAAAAAAAAAAAACCCTTGGTGCTGCTGCCCTAGGAGCTACTGCCTGCTACTGGCCGCGCACCGCCCTGCTCTAGCCGCGCGCAGCCCTGCTCTGGTCGCGCGTCGCCCTGCTCTGGCCACGCGCCGCCCTGCTCTGGCCGCGCTCAGCCCTGCTCTGGCCGCACGCCGCCCTCCTCTGGCCGCGCGCCGCCCTGCTCTAGCAGCGCGCAGCCCTGCTCTGGCCGCACGCCGCCCTTCCCTGACCGTGCACCGCCCCGACCTACCCTAGTGCCTCCTCGCCGCCCTTCCTTCCCTATGTGCTGCCCTGCTGGTCGCATGACTTCTCTTCACGGCAGCGGTGGGAGTGGTGGCGACGGTGGAGGCAGCAGTGGGAGTGGTGGCGGCCGTCGTAGCAGTCGCTGTGGAGCTGTTCGGTGGGGAGTTTCTGGCGGTGGCCAGATGCAGCTGCAGCGGCGTCCGCGTGAGACCCTTACACCCCAGCAGCTTCGTGAGTGGTTTGCTCAGCGTTGGGCGTCTCAGCGTAGTGGCCGTAGTGACAGTCGCGGTGCAGCTACTCAGTTGGGAGTTTTTGGAGGTGGCCCAGTGCAGCTGCAGCGGCGTCCACGTGAGACCCTTACGCCCCAGCAGCTTCGTGAGTGGTTTGCTCAGCGCTGGGCGTCTCAGAGACTTGCTGAGGGTGACTGTTACCTGTGTGTGCCGCCCGACCCACGTATAGAGGCTGCTGCTCTAGGTGCTTGTGAGTCTGCTGCTCTAGGTGCTGGTGAGTCTGCTCTCTCTGGTACTGCGCCTGCTGCGGCCTTGCACACCTTCACGCTTGACTCAGGTGCTTCCCGCTGTTTCTTTCGCGACAGTACCACAGTCACACCGCTCTCTGCACCTGTTGCTGTCTCTCTGGCTGACCCCTCCGGGGGCCCAGTCCTTGCACTTTCCTCGACTGTTCTGCCGTGTCTGGCGGTTCCGTCTGGCTCACTGTCAGGTCTTCACCTCCCCTCGTTCTCTACGAACTTGGTGAGCAACGCCGTCCTTCAGGATCAGTGGGTTGATACCTTCACCCCTGGAGGACAGCGTGTGGCGATCTGTACGTGCTCCCGAACTGGCCGGCACCTGGCCACGTTCACCCGTGCGCCTGGCTCGAGTCTGTACACACTGACTACTGTGTCTCCTCAGGTAGCTGCGTCTGCGTCTGCGTCAGGTCAGCTGTCGGCCCCCTGCCCGTGTCGCGCTCTGTCGCACCAGACCCTCCTTTGACACCACCGTCTTGGTCACCCCTCAGTGCAGCGCCTCCGTGGCATGCACTCCCGTGTCCTTGTCTCTGGTCTTCCCAGGACTCTGCCTCCCCTCCCACCCTCGCCTGCTCCTCCCTGTCTTCCCTGTGTCGAGGGGCGGCAGCGCGCTGCTCCTCACTCCTCTGAGTTTCCCCCGACGACTGCTCCCCTGCAGACTCTCCACATGGACATGTGGGGCCCAGCCCGCGTCCGTGGACAGGGCCGCGAGCGGTACTTTCTGCTGGTTGTTGACGACTACACGCGTTACACCACGGTCTTCCCCTTGCGCACCAAGGGGGAGGTCTCTGATGTTTTGATCCCTTGGATCCGCGCTGTTCGTCTCCAGCTCCGCGAGCGGTTCGAGACGGACCTTCCAGTCCTGCGTCTGCACTCTGACAGAGGTGGTGAGTTTGCCTCCGACCTTCTGCGGGATTTTTGTCGTGGGGACGGCATTCGCAAGACGTTCACGCTTCCGGCCTCTCCACAGCAGAATGGGGTTGCTGAGCGCCGCATTGGCTTAGTCATGGAGGTCTCTCGTACCTCCATGATCCATGCGGCTGCCCCCCATTTTCTGTGGCCGTTTGCGGTCCGATACGCTGCGCATCAGCTCAACCTCTGGCCCCGTGTCTCCTTGCCGGAGACCTCGCCGACACTGCGTTGGACGGGAGAGGTTGGCGACGCGTCGGTGTTCCGGGTCTGGGAATCTCGTGCCTTTCTCCGCGATACGTCCGCGGACAAGCTCTCCACCCGCGCCATTCCCTGTGTCTTTCTTGGTTTTCCCCCTGACGCGCCTGGCTGGCAGTTTTACCACCCCACCTCGCGCCGTGTCCTGCCCTCTCAGGACGTCACGTTCGACGAGTCGGTTCCCTTTTACCTGCTCTTCCCCTACCGCACTGCCCCTCTCCCCCCCCCGCCGCTCTTCCTCGCACCAGGTCCTCCTCCGGTAGACCCCCTCCCCCCTCAGGGTCCTGCTCCCTCAGGTGTGTCTCAGGTAGACCCTGTCGAGCCTGTCGAGGTAGCTGTTGACTCTGGTGCTGCTAGGGGTGCTGCGACTGGGGGTGCTGAGCCTGAGCGTGTGGAGCCGGGGGGTGCTGAGCCTGAGCGTGCGGAGCCTGAGGGTGCTGAGCCTGGGGTTGCTGAGTCTGAGGGTGCGGAGCCTGGGGGTGCTGAGCCTGAGCGTGCGGAGCCTGGGGGTGCTGAGCTTGGGGGTACTGAGCCTGAGCGTTCGGAGCCTGGGGGTGCTGAGCTTGGGTGTGCTGAGTCTGAGCGTGCTGCGCCTGGGGGTACTTTGTCTACTAGAGGTTCTCCGGGTGCCTCGTCACGGCGGGAGACTCTCTCTCCACCGCATCTGCGCGAGTGGTTTGCTCGGCGCTGGAGCCTTCAGCGTGACGCTGCTAGAGCTGGGGGGCCTGCCGCTGGAGACCCTGGAGCTGGAGGCGCTGGAGCTGGAGGGACCGGGGGTGCTGGAGTTGCTGGTCCTGTAGGTGCTGGAGGTACTAGAGGTTCTCCGGGTGCCTCGTCCCGGCGGGAGCCTCTCTCTCCACCGCAACTGCGCGAGTGGTTTGCTCAGCGTTGGAGTCTTCAGCGAGCCGCTGCTGGAGCTGGGGGGCCTTCCGCTGGAGGCCCTGGAGTTGTAGGCCTTGGACCTGCTGGTCCTGGAGGTGCTGGAGGTACTGGAGCCGCTGGTCCCGGAGGTGCTCGTACTGGAGGTAATGGAGCTGCTGGACCTGGTGGTGCTGCAGGTGCTGGAGCTGCTGGAGCTGGAGCTGCTGGAGGCACTGGAGCTGGAGCTGCTGGAGGTGCTGGAGCCGCTGGTCCCGGAGGTGCTCATACTGGAGGTACTGGAGCTGCTGGAGCTGGAGGTGCTGCAGGCGTTGGAGCTGGAGGAGCTGGAGCTGCAGCTGCTGGAGGTACTGGAGCTGCTGGTCCCGGAGGTGCTCGTACTGGAGGTACTGGAGCTGCTGGAGCTGGAGGTGCTGCAGGCGTTGGAGCTGGAGGAGCTGGAGCTGGAGCTGCTGGAGGTACTGGAGCTGCTGGAGCGGGAGGTGCTGCAGGCGTTGGAGCCGGAGGCACTGGAGCTGGAGCGGGTGGTGCTGCTGGAGTTGGAGCTAGAGACCCTGGAGCTGGAGGTACTGGCCCTGGGGGTGCTAGTGCTGTCGGTGCTGGTTCTGGAGGCACTGCGCGGCCGCGGCCGTACTTCGTTCCACTGCTTCAGCAGGTTCTTGGTCTCCCGCCTTCTACTGGCCCTACTCCTCCCTTACTGTGTCCACCGCCTGACCAATCACAGTCGCAGTTACAGCCAGCCTCCCCACTGCCTGGTCCTTCTCCTTACACTGGGCCGACCGGAGGTCTTGCGGAGCGTCGTGAGCCTGAGTCTTGTCCTGCGTCGCCTGTCCGCGCTGTTCGCACTGGTCGTCGTGTTCCACGTCCGCGTCCTCCTCCTGTCCCAGGCACGCACCAGATGGCACTTCGTCCTTCCTCTGTTCCACAGCGTGTCCCTCTGCCGTCTCCTCCTGCGTCCTCTCTTCCTGACGTTGCTGACCCGCCGTCAGACCTTGCTCGTGCTGCCAGTCCTACTGTCACTCGTCTTCTCGCTACTGTTGTCACTCACCCTTCGTTTGAGTCCACTGCTGCATCTGCCTTAGTTGCTGAGCTTGTTGACTTTGCTGCCGCCTGTCGTCTAGACTACGCCGCTAGTCTTGTTGCTGAGTCTGAGTCTGAGTCTGTCTGTCCTCCGTCCGTCGGGGGTGAGTGTGCCCTTAGCACGGACGTCTTTGAGGACAGACAGGAGGAGTTTGAGTGCTTTGCCGCTGCTTTACCTCATCTCGTGTCCATGCTGCTTGCCCATGAGGGAGACCCGGATTCGTCGACGAAGTTCCCCCACCTGGGGCGAACATCGTCAGTGGCATGTGGATTTTCAGGGTGAAGCGGCCGCCGGGTTCTCCGCCTGTCTTCAAGGCGCGTTACGTTGCACGAGGCTTCAGTCAGCGAGAGGGAGTTGACTTCTTTTAGACCTTCTCCCCTACCCCGAAGATGACCACTCTTCGGGTGCTGCTGCACGTCGCCGCTCAGCGTGACTACGAGCTTCACTCTCTTGACTTCAGCACAGCCTTCCTACAGGGCAGCCTGCACGAGGAGATCTGGCTGCGCCGCCCACCTGGCTTCACTGGGTCGTTTCCTGCTGGTACCCAGTGGAGCCTCCGGCGGCCAGTCTACGGTCTCCGCCAGGCGCCTCGCGAGTGGCACGACACTCTGAGGACGACGCTTGCGGCTCTTGGGTTTGCTCCTTCCTCTGCTGACCCGTCGCTGTTTCTACGCACCGACACCTCTCTGCCGCCGTTCTACATCCTCGTGTATGTCGACGACTTGGTCTTTGCTACTGCTGACACTGCGGGACTCGCCTTTGTGAAGTCGGAGCTGCAGAAGAGACACACGTGCACAGACCTGGGTGAGCTGCGCAGCTATCTTGGCTTGCAGATCACCCGGGACAGAGCACAGCGCACCATTACCTTGACTCAGTCACACATGGTGCAGCAGGTCCTTCAGCGCTTCGGCTTCACGTACTCCTCGCCACAGTCCACTCCTCTGCCTACTCGCCACTCGCTCTCAGCTCTGCCTGCGGATGAGTCCGTAGAGCCGAGTGGCCCGTATCCAGAGCTTGTGGGCTGCCTCATGTAGCTGATGACCTGCACTCGACCTGACCTTGCCTACCCTCTTAGCATCCTGGCACGCTATGTTGCTCCTGGGAGACACCGACCAGAGCACATGGATGCCGCTAAGAGGGTGTTGCGCTACTTGTGCAGTACGTCGGGCATGGGGCTCGTGCTTGGAGGACGGGCTCGAGTTGTCCTCACTGGTCACGCAGATGCTTCCTGGGTTGACGACTTGGCTACGCAGCGGTCGTCACAGGGTTACACTTTCAGCCTTGGCTCCGGCTCTGTTTCGTGGCGGTCTACCCGCTCGTCTTCTGTTCTCAGTTCCAGTTGTGAGGCTGAGATCTACGCAGGGGCCATGGCTGCACAGGAGTTACGCTGGCTCACCTACCTGCTGACCGACTTGGGAGAGCCGCCTCGTTCTCCTCCAGTTCTGTACGTCGACAACAAGGCCATGATTGCCTTGTGTCAGGAGCACAGACTGGAGCACAGATTGAAGCACATCGCTCTGCGCTACTTCCTTGCTCGAGAGTTACAGCAGCGTGGTCAGCTTCGTCTTGCTTACGTGGCCACTCGGGCCAACACTGCTGATATCTTCACCAAGGCACTTCAGCCTTGTGATCATCAGTGTTTCTGTACTGTTCTAGGCCTTGTGCCTACTTGGCCTCACTTGCTCACTTCTTGACTTTGCTTGTACTGTGATCTCTATACATATACGTGCATGCTTACACTTGCTAGGTTGTGATCACTGTATTGCTTGTTCTCCTTTATATAACTCTGCATGTGAACTGGCCTTGTGGCCATTTGCTTGTGCTCAGAATGCGTGGTGACTTCGTGATCCACCCTGCGCTTGCTTTGCTTATCTTGACTGGTCTTGTGACCTCTTGTTCTCCCCCACTTTGCCTATGGGGGTGTGTCAAACTTATATGCTATATCTTGTGTAGGCTATAGTGGGGTAGCCCATATGGGGTACAACCCAATTAGGGTTAGTACTTGTACCCATCCTGCTGTTAGTAAATCATTCCTCGTTCATTCTCCTGACAGAATGTGGTCTCCAACGCGCCACACAAGGCCTCAAGGACGTGTTCAACGGCGGATGTCACTTGACAATCTGTACCTCCACGACCGGGACCTCCCCACCGACCAAGGCGGTCGCAAGTGGTCGACCGAGAGTGCACGAGCGATTCGCACTGCTCCAGCTTTCATTATATCACACGTCTAGCGCTACGCCAGCTTTCATCCAAGCATCCATATTGACCCAATGTGATGACCTATCTGCAGTAGTTCCTTGTTTGAGAATGGGAAAAGCTGTACCAAGACACGGTGGAGTCATTATCCACACCCCTGCTACCACGACACCAACCTAACGGCGTCGGTGTCCCTGCCAGGGCGGAAGGCTTGGCGCGACGTGGCAGTCTCAGGTGGGCAGTCATGTCACTCGAAGCAACGCCAGTCTGCACACCATCCCCGTCCGTAATGGAGGCAGTCTGCGCCAAACATCCAACAGACCTTGATACGCCACTCACCTGGTCAATCACTATAGCAGACTCACAGCTGTCAGTGTCGCTGGATGCCTTTCTTAAGGTATGATTACGTTGCAAAAATGGGGTTGGCACGACATTTGAACATTTACGCGACGTTGCCCTGGTCAATGCTGCTGTGGAAAGCCATCTCCACACGCCTCCTCACAGCATCCCACCGCGTTGCCCTTAGCAAGCTAGACGGTGGGACAAGGCCCATCGCCTTTGGGGAATGCATCACACGCCTCGCATCAAGAACAACTCTCACACTGACAGCATGTGGGGCACGTGACTACTTTATCCCTCAGCAATTTCGTGTGGCCGTGCCAAGGGGGGTCGAGGCGATTATAGATACCGTATGCGCGTACACTGCAACGAATCCCAACGCACTGGTATTGCATGCCAACCTTGCCAATGCTTTAACAGCGTTGGCATGGCTGCTATAGTAACTGCCCTCCATGACTCGCAGCTCGCCCTCTGTTGCCGTTGGTCCGCATCTCGTATGGACGACGATGACGTAAGTTTCCTCGGGAAAGCGGTGACGTGTGTGGCCGCGTTCGACCACTTCACTGGTGGCCTTGTCAGAATAGGCCTACGTACAAACCATCAAAATGCGCCGCCTGGTCGTGCACAGCACCTCCGACCCAACGCATGCTCTCACTGTCGGGATACGGTGCGAGAGATTGATTGAAAGTTGTGCCATTCTCTCCATCTCTGAGACTTGCGCCCGCTCACTTCGCCACCGCCCTCCAATTCCAGCTTCGCCTCCCCTTCTCGGCCCCTGGTGCGTGAGACTGGCCCTAAACGACACGTGGTATATATTTATACCCTGTATGTACCAGTTAGATGGCCAATATTTCGCTCCTTTTGCACTTGTGCGTTCTATCCCACTGTTGCAAAGGTGACATCACACAATATTCCATTTACTACAGAAACCGAACAAGCAAATGCATTGGAAGCAAGTGCAATATATTGCTCAATTACACCCTAAAGCAAGTCCGTCAAAGCCGTATTCTCTTGCCAATATCCATCTAGAGGTTGTGCTAGCACAGTCCACTCGAGTAGCTCATTGCCATCAAACGACATTGACTCGAGTAATCTGTCAAAATTCTCCAGCGCCTTCCCGTCCTCTGGAACACCTCCCATGGCTGGCGGCATGAGTCCCTTTTCCCCAGTCTGCTGGCCACAGAACGACTCCGCACCCTTTTGGACATTGGCAATGCCCACCTGATCATCACACATACCAATTTGACCATCACCCATGCCTGTTTGATCATCACACCTGCCAATCGGACCCCCAACCATGGCAATCTGACCACCTTCGGTGATATTTTTACCATCAAACGTGCCCTTGCCTTGCTGCAAGAATGTCTGGGAGGATAGCATCTCTTTCCTGGCCTGCAGCTGTGACTCTAGCGGGAGTTCCGTTGCTGTTTTTATGGCTCCTGGTGCTGCTACTACCAGGCTTGGGACATGGATCTTGGCATGAGAATGTACAGGTAAAGCCATTGGTTTATCTGCTGCTGCTGCTGCTGCTGCTGCTGCTGCTGCTGCTGCTGCTGCTGCTGCTGCTGCTGCTGCTGCTGCTGCTGCTGCTGCTGCTGCTGCTGCTGCTGTTGGCGCTGCTGGTGGTGGTGGTGGTGGTGGTGGTGGTGGTGGTGGTGGTGGTGGTGGTGGTGGTGGTGGTGGTGGTGGTGGTGGTGGTGGTGGTGGTGGTGGTGGTGGTGGTGGTGGTGGTGGTGGTGGTGGTGGTGGTGGTGGTGGTGGTGGTGGCGCTGCTGCTGCTGTGAATGGTGATGCTGGTGCTGGTAGTGCAGCAGCTGCTGGTGGTGCCGCTGCTGGTGACATAGCAAGGCTTGATGCCTGAAGTCCTGCCGCCAATTGCACCAGAGGCAAGTCCGTTACTTGTGGCTGGTCCGCATTGAAAGACTGTAGCTGTTCCAAAGGTGACACTGGCAAAGGTGACTGTAGCGGTTGTCCTGCTGGAAGCAACCGTGTAGGTGATTGTATCGGTGGTCTTACGGGCACCATATCTGAAGGGGACTGTAGTGGTAATCTTGCAGACATCAGATCCGCAAATGATCGTATAAGTGAACTTGCTGAGACTAGATCTGCAGCAGTTGACTGTGTCGATGATCCTGCTGTTACCAAATCCACGCGTGACAGCACCGAACAAGCTGTAGCTAGAGGCATATGTGTTGGAGATGGATGGCACGCGGTGTTATGGGATGGTGTGCGGTAGGAGGAGGTGTGATGTGATGGGGCGTGCTGGGATGGCAAAGGATAGGATTGGCCACGTTGGGCTGGGGCGTGATAGGTTAGGGCATGGCTGGTTGGGGAGTTATCAGTTTGATCAGGATCAGTCGGAGTATGATTGGTCGGAGCAGGATGGGTTGGGATAGCCAGTGCTGTGAGTGCATGCTGCACAAGCTGCAATGGAGAAAAACGCATGAGAGGGGACGGGGTGTCAGCAGGAGAAACGTACGAAGATGATTATGCTGGTAACTCGAAAAATGAAAGAAAACAAGAGAAAAAAAAGCTAACCTTGTTGTTCATGTCGGTAAATGAATCCAAGGGGGCAGCTCCCATAGCGTTAGTTAAGTGGGCAGCTCCCATAGAGTTAGTTAAGGGAGCAGCTCCCATAGAGTTAGTTAAGGGTGCAGCTCCCATAGCGTTAGTTAAGGGTGCAGCTCCCATAGCGTTAGTTAAGTGGGCAGCTCCCATACTTTGAAGTAAGGCAGCTGCAAATTGATCAAGCATCGACCTACGACCAACCAAAGGAGCGGAAACGGAAGCAGCAGCGATTGGAGCTGAAGCAGAATGAACAGGATACGTAGCAGATGGGAGGGGATCTTTTGGTGATGAAGCTTCGAGTTGGGTATGAGGAGCATAGTACAGGTTCTTGCATGCATCCAATGCGTCCAGCACAGTAGCAATCGTAGTAGCAGCAGCAGCAGCACCACCACCACCACCAGCAGCAGCACCAGCAGCAGCAGCAGCAGCAGCAGCAGCAGCACCACCACCATCATCACCAGCTGCAGCAGCAGCTGCTGCAGCAACGGCACCAGCAAAGCCTGAAACCATACTTGCACCAGTAGCCTGGACTGCTGCACCTGGAACACCAACAAAGCTGCTGCTGCTACTGCTGCTGCTGCTGCCGCCTTGAGTCGTGTGCATGCAGGCACTGCTGCTATCAGAAGCTCCATTCAGTCGCCTCGCTCCCTCCCCCAACAGTCCTTGCCACTGGACCACCCTTGAGAGCACGACCTCCAATTCAGCCGGCGTCAGAAGCTCCACAAGCAGCGTTGCAACATCACAATTGCTGCTTTCGACAACCTTGGCACAAGCTGGAATCTGCCACTCATGCGTAGGAGCGGCTGTCGAGGCTGCTGGGGCTGTTTGCCCTGCTGGGTCTGCTGCAAAGGCTGAAGCTGCCATGCCTGCTGGTTCTGCCGGTCCTGCCGGCCCTGCCTGGCCCGCCGGGCTTACCGGGTTCGGAGACTGGTCCGGAAAGCGATGTGGCAGTACAAGGCTGCCCCTTTGCACTCCTTGAGTGGTGCACGAAGCTGTTGGAAAGTGTGGTGCAGTCTCAGCACGGCAAGCAGGCCAGGGCCCTTCCTGGCAGCAGCTGGCGTCGCGCCTCTCCACCTGACCATCCGATTTGGCTTCCACAGGCGTTGCCCTCTGCCGCTTTGAAGGCTCGTAGCTCAACTCCCCAGGCCGGTGGTTTGTTCTCTCGACAGCACTAAGGCTTGACTCCCAACCAGGCTGGAAGCTCGGTTTACCCTTGGCTTGGCTTATCTCCGCTGGATCTTTGCTTAGTGCCATGATCTGATCACACATGCTTCTGAAGATCAATTGCTGCATTGTGTCAGCACTCCCCTGGGAGTGGCCCGCAGGCGGAAGGGAAGGGCGAGCCTCCTTGGGTTTGGCTTGAACTAGAGAGCGAACGGACGGTATGAGGTCAGTGACTGCTTTACTAGATGTACCCATGGTCTTTCTGGGGCTGTTAAATGGCACGACGGAAATCGACGGAGGGATTGTCGCGAAAGGATTTTCCGAGGGGCCTTTCAAAGGCGCGTGACCTGGGTTGCGGTGGACCTCCAGGGATGCAGAGAGGGGCTCTTTGCAGTTCATAACTTCTTGAACAGGAGCAGCCGTGGCACTTGTCGCGGCGTCTCTGCGGCGGCGGCGCTTGAGGCCCAACGAGGAAGGATGGTTGTGGAATCCGGAGGTCGTCATCCGCATCACCGTACGCATTTCCACGCGGGCAGAGGAAGGAGGAGGTGTCTCCTTGAGCATCCCCATGCGCTCAGGGCCGGTGGCGGCGTCATAACCAGCAACACGTGCAGGATCAACAGCAGCAGCAGCAGTGGTGGGGGGGGCAGCGGCGGCGGGTGGCGCGGGGCGCTGGCCGCGAGGCGGGCCGGGGGTGCGGTCCTCCACTTTCCGCGCCGTGCATCCCGTGACGGCCTTGCACACACACGTGAAGTAGATCCTGGTGGGTGGAATCGCGGGAGAGAGGTGCGTACAAGGGGGAGGAGATTCAGCCTTGCACACACACACGTGAAGTAGATCCTAAGGTGGGGACTCCCCAAAATGTTCCGTCTCGAAAGTCACTTTGAGGACCAAGTCTGAGCTTCTGTCCGATATGTTTCTTTTAGGATACTTTTGGGTCACGTTTTTATCAAATTTCTGTCCTGTAAGTGTCTTTTAGTATAGATTCAGGACGGTTTCATTCAGGAGCAGAGACTTCGTCCAAAAAGAGTCTGAGAGACAGTTTTAGGACTATTTTAGTAGTACTAGGCCTTGCATTACACGATAAGTCGATCCCTGGTGCGAGATCATAAGAGATAGGACCGTAAGCATGGGAGAGATCACACGATAAGCGTGGGAGAACCGTAAAAAACCTCTAACTTGGTTCAAAGATCGGCATATTCATATCCAGGGTGAAGCAGTAGACTCCGATTCTTACCTTTTCACAGTCCGATGGCAGAGCCATTTATGAGAGACTTTTTGCCAGCAAAAACGGCTAGAGTCTTCTTCCGTTTGATTTAAGGAGAGGCACCGCGACGACTCTGGTACGCAGGGCAGATCGTTAGCTGCATCACTTCTGCCTCCGCTAAAAGTTCCCATCCGCTAGTAGTAGTACAGGTTGTTGAGACTGCTCAAAACCGCGAGTTTGTTTTTTCTGACTTGGGAAAACCTCAAAAGCCTCTTACGAATCTCGAGAGCTAGTCATATAACGTCAGTCACTCAAAGCCTACGTGACTTGTGAGGGCTGCTAGGAAGTGTCAGTAGTTAGTCTACTGACAAATCTGAATGTCACAAGAAAGTGGAAACCCTACCTGCTATAACTTGCTGGCTCGAAATGGCAATATTGCTTGAAACGGAAGGAGGACTGGATGGAGCAAATGGGAGGCAAGGAAGAAGGAATGGCCACATACAGGTGTTCCGGGTTAGAGGCCCTCGCTGAGAGAGTCCCTTTTCCCCCTGAGTAGAATTTTCCGATATCGCCTAGGGTTGGCCCGACCCCTAGAGTCCCGTTTTTGGCGGGAAATCTAGCAGCTTGACCGAATCATTGCACGAATCAGCTCCACAGCCAATCAGAGGCTCCATATCGAACCAGCCCCAACATTCATGGAAAACGATGAAGAAGGGATCATCGATTCGATATTTTAAATTTTAAATTGTAAGTAATTGTTTCTCTTGACCGCGACTACTTCTCAATCCGGTCGCGCTGTCTCCAGCGCGATCGACGATGACATCTCGTTTATCTCGCTTACTGGGTAGATAAGAAGTTTTTGGGTTACTAGACGACCCCCAAACCATAGTTTATTTTGTTTTGTTTTGACCGTTAGTCATGCGGCATTGATCAGCGTGGAAAACCGTGCGACTGGAAGTTCAAGCAAGCGCGGTCCAAATCTACGTAAATGCCAAACTCCAGAAACTAGTAGCAAAACAACCACTCTTCATGCAGTTTTCCTGAACGGGACTATAAGTATCGCGTTTTGCCTTGGGTTCCAAGGTTTTGCCACATAGTCCGCGCGCGGCGATGTTGATCCGTCGGACTATAAACGAGAACACTTGTATAATTAATGGGCGGCCTTGAAGGAAGAAACACTGTGCTGACAGGCTGGCGTATGATTTCTAGTTGCAGCAGTGCCACGGTGCGCGCAAATCACCCATGTATATACACTGTAACATGTCAGAAGGCAACACCACCATTTCCTCAAATGTCGAGGAATACCCTATTCTCTAACCTTCGAATGAAGTTCCCGCAACCTAAATACCAGTCTACCCGAAGTGGCTCGGCTTCGGGATGACCGTGACCCGAAGTACGAATCAGAAGACCCGAAGTGGAAGGCAGTTCTAATTTAGTGCCTGACATGGGCGTGTCTTGGGGTTTCCGAACCTACCGTGTTTTAAGTGACGTGTATTGATTGAGTTAGGCTTTTGTAGTACACCGACGCCTCAGGACCCTCATCAGTGAAGTTTGACCCTGTAAAATCGAGAGAAACCATCAACACGGACTCCAAATCCGAAGGCTACCAGTGACCACATCGACAACAACAAGTCCCTTCCACAGTAGAAAACTGCCAGTAGAAAACAACGTCGAGTGAGACTGTTACTTATCGGTGCTTCTCGCTGGTTTCGCTGGTGAGGAGGAATGAGGATCCGACTGAGGTTCCACAAAATTCGACGACTGATTCCGCACGCGACGAGAAATCCAGCTGGCGATGCACGCAGTGACACTGTGTTGTGCGATGCTTCGTTGGCGAAGAGTGATGTTGCTTCGCTTCGTCGCGTACGGCCAAACTACCCGCGGATTTCGTCTACAGTTCCGAGTCAAGCAGGGCATCCTCGTTTCTCGTGTTGTGAAAATTTATGTTCGCGAGCCAGATTTGTTCCGACAATACCCGCAATAGACTGACTAGGCAGGGTTCCCTCGTCAGAACCTTCTGGCGCTACAGAGAGAGCAAAACTGACGTTCCAATTTCGTCCGACTCTGCTTAGGTAAGCTAACCTGGTGGATTTCCATTTCATTTCATTTCATAAACCTGTACCACTGGCTTTTCATCCTGATAATTCTTCGCCAGAATGCTACTGCTTTTTTGAATCTGTACATGTTGAGTCTTTTATTTGAATCGAGGACTTTCATTCCATCTCATAAATACACCTAGTCCGCGGTATTTTAACCACGTGAACTGTTTTGCTTCAAACGCCCTTTGTTCATTTTTGGGTAATGAGATGGGCACCCAGAGACTTCAAGGCTATTGTTTCGCAGCCAGAAGCATTTCCTTCTAAAGAAACTCACACTTAGTTCTCCTAAATAGAGGGCGTGTCGGCATTGACCAGGTTTTGACTTCCGCCGCTTCACGAAGGGTATGCTAGATTATACCCTCATTAAATTTCAAAACTACTCGTATAAAAAAGTTTGACCGATGAGAAGTACCCTCGCGCGGTTAAGATAGCGGCGGTTAAAATACCGCGGACTAGGTGTATCCCCCTCCACCGAGGTTTGAATGAGTGGTGGTGTCGCAGTCTAGGAAACAGTAGAGAACAGTTATCAGCTGGATGAAATCGAAGCACTGTTGACTCCTTCACGGGATGCCTCTGAAATCCACGGATGACATCCCCTCTACCCGGATATAATGTATTTGAGGTCTTCATTTCCAGGGTGTCTGATTTTTCACCTCAAAGTTGTGAGTTAGGTCCGCCAATATCGACCCCCCGTTTTACCGCGTTGTTCTGCATGACTTGGCTGTGGGTGGATGGCCAGGCCCGAGGTGGGTGAAAGAAGAACGTCGTTATCGACCCGCGGCCAAATTCCCTGACGCGCTTACTGGTGTGGTGTGGTTAGGCGTTCTGTACAATCAGGGCGCGTTGCTGCAACGAAAGCCAACTTACCATCTGAGGGCGTGTCTGAAGTGCAAACGTCGAGTTTCGTCAGATTTCGTCGACGAAACTCATCCGTGGGACCCACGCGTGTTGGTGTCTGAAGTGCAGCCTGACATCCCTCGACGAAACTCGACGTTCGTGCGCATGTCGAGGGATGTCGAACAGTGATACCGGGCAGCTGTTTGAGTCACTGTAGTCAGTGAGTGTTTCAAAAACAATTCTTCGACACGCCATGTCTGCATAGCTGTGGCAAACACACGTGAATAAGAACTAAGACGAGAGCGACACGTGCTAGAGAAATTTCGCTGGCAATGTGACAGTAGAATATCCGGTGTTACCAGCAACAATCTATGCTAAGCGAAATTCGCGAGATTGCAAACAATTGAGTTACATGAATGATTCTGTTAATTCCACGTCGAATTTTCATGGGCAACTTATAACAGTGTTCCTATGGCACGTGTGGGTTATTTTGTCGTGTGGGTGTCTGAAGTGAACACAGCTGAAAACGGATGTCGAGTTTCGTCAAGGAACGTCGACGAAAGTTTCGTCGGCAAACGTCGAAATTCACTTCAGACACGCCCTGAGCCAGCTGCCCAGTTGGCCTCAAGGACGGCTATCCAGCGACAACCAAACCCAACCGAAAACGTGTTTGTTGTCAATCTCTATGTGTGTGGTGTACGGTGACGGACAGCAAAACAGATACACCTGTTGTTCTATACAAGAGAATAACCCGATCAGGTGTTCTGCAATGTCTCCCGACATCGACAAGGCCATTTTATTCCTTTTTTTCTGAACAAAGCTGAATTTGCAAAATAAAACGCGAGAAAAAACACCATCGACGGTCGTAACCGTTGTCAAGGCCTTGTAACGGACGGTGCCAATGTGGACGGACCTGTGCAGTCTGTCTACCCCAACTGTTGGTTTATTGTCCAGGACAGTTAATGTTTTCCTCATGCACCATAGGTTGTATTCAAGAGGATATGCTACGCGCGAGAAATCACAAAATGCGTCTGTATCCAACAGGAGGTTGCAATATATAGATACTACCATATGTAATCCGCTACAGACGTATTTGGGAACCAAGACAACAACGCGAATCAGAAATGGGAGAACCAGCCACCCAGATTACATACATGAACTGACAAAGATAACACATCAACACCTTAACCAATATGTACACTGGGGAGGATAAGAACAGAACTATTGCAAGCAGATTATGAACGTGTTATATGCTTATGAAAGTGGAGAAGCAAGCTCTCCCTTTTCCTCTCAATAAGATCCAACTCCCCATCCCTATTTCCCACCTTTCTCTTCCTCGGTGTACTGTCTACTGTAAAAGGCAATCCCTTTTCCACTACAAGATCACCACCTACACCTTGAGGAGGTCCTCTATTTCCAATCAATCCGACCAATCGGCGCTCTTGAAGCATGGCTCCAAGTACCATTGCAACCCAGGAGTCCGGAACCCCTGGGAGACACCAGTGCACACAATCTTTATTTACTCCGCCTGACCCGACAAACGCGTCGGGGCGGTATACCGAGGCGGACGTCACGTCTATAAGGTGTATGTGCGATTGCGAGAAGATTTTGCGCTGAAGAGGCAGCCATTTGGACGTTTGTGGGTTCCGTTGGCGGTAAAGGGAAACCTGGAGTACGTGGTTTAAGCGTTTGAAAGGGGCGGAGGAGGGGCGGGGAGAAAGAGGGGGGGTTGAGTGGATTAGAAAAGCAGACACCTGGACTATGAGGTTGAAGAGTAGGTGAGGTTCTGGAGTGATACTGCAGAAAGAGCAGCACCATTTCCTTCCTTTCTCTCTCAGACCCATACAAATTCCTTCCTCCCTCCCCTCTGACCGCTGTTCCACGACCCCCTCTCTCACCTCTCCCTCGGTGCGAGGCTCGAAGGAAGCAGCACAGCCGCTCTGCTTTGTGGGAGCAGAGAGAAAGAACACCACAGGCCACTTGGCACCACCAGCAGCAGTACCACGTGTCACCTTGTCATTGGCCCGATCCACCAGCTTCTTTACACTCTGCATGCCAGCCCTGTGGGAAAAAAAAAACATGGGAAACTCCTCAATATGTGCCAACTATCTGAATACAATTGGAATCTGGGTCTAAACTTATAAGATGCCCTGTGCCAGGCCCGAGAGGCGTATGGCACAATAGCCACCTTACCAAAACGCGTGATAGAAGCGCGACTCGTTATAAGCAACTCTCCCCCGTCTGTCTGTAAAGAACCGGCGCCACCTGGTGCGTTTCGGCTGCCAGTGCGCCGCCGACTGCAGCAAAAGCACGTCATACTTAGCTAAGTACCGCCCCCAGCGCCAATCCACGCCCTCCAAATTCACCACCGAATCCTCTGGCGTGACCGGGCGGCCGTTATTGTATAAGGAAAGTGTTTGTTTGTCCTGCCAGCACTGGTTGAGGAAGGTGCTCCAGGTATTCACTATAGTCACGTTGTATTCTGGCACGTGGTATACTAGGCTGGTGCGGGGAGCGAGGCGGGCAGGGACTGGAATGCTATGCACTGGGGAGGCTTGGTGTATCTGCCATTGAAAGGTAGGGGGAGAGGGAGAGGAGAGAACATGAGGTATGGGGGATGCATGGAGCAACTGGCATTTGAGTGGAAGTGAGAGAAAAGGGGAAGAGGAGAGGGAGAGATGGTGGGAGGAGATTGGGGGGCCTGAGTCAAACCGTCTGATGAACAGGGGAAGTACTGATGCAGCTCGCATCAAAGTGCGGAGAGAGAGAGGTGGCGCGGGGAGGCAAGGGAAGGTACTTGGCAAAGTGTTTTGAGACGTCTCAAAACACTACTTCAAACACGTGGCGCGGGGAGGCAAGCGAAAGTACCTGGCATAGTAGGGACGGAATGAAGTTGAAGTAGGAGAGGGAATCACCTGCTGATGCAAACACCCTGAGAGAAAATGAAACAGGGGCGGGGCGTTGAAAAGTACCTGGCACTTAGAAGAAAAGTACCTGGCAAAGTAGGGACGGAATGAAGTTGAAGTAGGAGAGGGAGTCACCTGCTGATGCAAACACCCTGAGAGGCAATGAGGAAGGGAGATGCGGCGGAAGAGATGAGGATAGGGTTGATAAGGGGGAAACGGAAAAAAAAAAAGGAGAAAAAAATGGGAAAATTTTGACAAGGCAAACGGAAGCACGGATTAGAGCAAGACGCACCCTTGTGGATTTTGAGTTCGAAATGCAAGGGCAGGGGGTCCTCCCTTTTGACTTTTGAGTCGACTCAAAAGTCACTTCGAGTTTAACATGCAAAGGCAGGGGCTCCTCCCTTTTCCCCCTTCACAACCTAAGTTGCTTCAATCTCGTATGGGTGTTCTACGTTTCCCCCTCAGCCCCTGTCCCTCCTGAACCCCCATTCATGCGCTCACTTGTTTTCTCATGAGCAGCAGAAACGGTTTCGGGCAGAAGAAGGGGGGCGTGCCTTGTGGGGCACCTTGTCAGCTTTTGAGGCGCCTCAAAAGGCATTCACCCGTTCTGGTTCTCTCCTCTCTCTCTCCTCCGCCGCACCCATGCACCTACTTGTTTCTCATAAGCCTCAAGAAGAGTCTGGGGCGGAGGAAGAGAGATGTACGACACCCTGTAGGCTGCCAACGGTACCTCTGCGGAGATGGGGAGGGTGGTGGTTGGGAGAAGAGAGGCGTGAGAGAGAAGAGGGCCATGAGGCACCCTGTAGGCTGCCAGCGGTACCTCTGCAGCAGGGAGAGGACGAGGGAAGGGAGGACCAAGGAGGGGAGAGCGAGAGGGAGGAGAGACACGGATTCAGGAGGAGGAAGAAGAGAGGCGTGAGAGAGAAGAGGGGCATGAGGCACCCTGTAGGCTGTCAACGGTACCTGTGCAGCAGGGAGAGGACGAGGGAGGGGGAGAGGGAGGGAGACACACGGAGATGGAAGGAGGCGAAACGAATGCAGGGCAGGAGACAGAAGGAATGGGGAGCAGGAGAGAGAAGAGGGGCATGAGACACTCTGTTTGCTGCCATTGGTGCCTCTGCAGTGATGGGAGGGCGAGAGGGTGAGAGAAGGAGAGAGGGGGGAAATCACACGGAATTGAAAAGGAGGCAACACACGCAAATGCAGGAACAAAGAGCGAAATGCATGAGGCTGAATCTCTACAGTGGTGTCACACTCTCTTAGCGAATTTCCTACAAGCGAGGCCCCTTGCCAGCAAGCCAGCCAGTTGCAAGGGAGCTTGGGCTCGTTATAGAAGCAGCTGCTGTACTCGCTATAAAAGCACTTACTGGTTCGACCAATGCGACGTCACACGCATCCTCCCATCAAGCGTTTCTACACCAGTCAGGTTGACAGTTTTTATCGCGAGTTTCTAGTAACGCGGATGTCCTTAACCTACCAGCCACGGGAATGGTCGCTTGTGCTTGTTGACTAAGCAGCTCACAGGTCCAGTGCCCTGCAGGGGAGGAAGGGGAAGGAAGAAGGGGGGAAAGGGAGGGGAAAGTGGGGAAAGGGGACTAGGCAGCACCAATGCCCTGCAGGAAAAAAGGGGAAGTGGCGCGGGGAATGGGTGCGAGAAATGGGCAGGGGGACGGGCGCAGGAAATGGGCGGGGGGAACGGGCGCAGGGATGAGCGAGGGGAATGAGCGCGGGGAACGATCGCGGGGTATGGGGGCGGGGAATAGTTGCTGAAAAGGGGCGCGGAAACGGCCGTGGGAATGGGCGGGGATTGGGCGCGGGGAATGAGCGCGGGGGTATGGGCGAGGAGTATGGGCAAGAAGAATGCGTTATGGGAATGGGCGCGGGGAATGCGCGTGGGGAATGGGCGCGGGGAATGGGCGCGAGGAATTGGTGCGGGGCATGGGTGACGGGGTATGGGCGAGGGGAAGAGGCGCGGGGAATGGGCGAGGAGATTTCGCCTTGCGACATGTGTTGCCAGGAGGAGAAGAACTTCCGATTCAATAGGAGATTGAAAGGCCTGAAAGAAAAGTAGCTTCCGTTCCGATGGGATTGTGGAATCTTCTGGCAGCGCGAAACGCGGCGCACCTTGAGGAAGGGGCAGTCGGCGTTATACGCGCCGTGCTGCATGGCGGGAATCTCTAGAGGGGAACTTCCGCTGCGGGGGAACTCGCCGCGGGGGAACTCGCTGCGGGGGAACTCGCTGCGGGGGAACTTCCGATGCGGGGGAACCTGGGGGACGGAATGCGCACCTTGAGGAAAGGGCAGTCGGCGTTATACGCGCCGTGCTGCATGGCGGGAGTCTCTAGAGGGGAACTTCCGCTGCGGGGGAACTCGCTGCGGGGGAACTCGCTGCGGGGGAACTTCCGATGCGGGGGAACCTGGGGGACGGAATGCGCACCTTGAGGAAGGGGCAGTCAACACGATACGCGCCGTGCTGCATGGCGGGAGTCACGGGAAGCCATCGACCGACGGAGTAGTTGCACCTCGATATAATCTCCTTATTCCGACTCACTCTCGCCGTTGAAATCACCTTCTTCTCAGTCACTCTCGCTGTAATCACCTTCTTCCGACTCACTCTCGCCGCTGTATTCACCTTCTTCTCAGTCACTCTCGCTGTAATCACAATCTCGGCGGTGCCCGCTTTACTCAATAAGGGAAGGGAAGCTGCTAAAAGTGCCAGAATAAGGAGGGTGGCGGCGGTAAGGAAAGTGGAAGCATGATTGTGACCTGTTAGCGAACTACCTCGCAATGGGGAACGATCTATACAACGATGCGTTAGGGGACAATTTGTTAAGAGAGGATACGTTAGAGGACGATGCGATATTAGGGAATGATGCTTCCGGGAACGAAGTAGTTTGACGTGCGACTCTGGATGGACGGCTGGGCGACGAGCAGTCGCCATGCGAGAAAGTATCGGGTTACTCGGTGACAAAATTCCGGAAAGATCGCAGGCTCATAGTAGTCCGGTCGACCGCCATTGTTCAGTCAAATACGTGAACAGTTTAGTACTACTTGCGAGCTGAGACAGTCTGTTAGGCGACTCGTCGAGCGTGCAGTTACCACGCGACGAGACAGTGAGTTACTGCTGACGGGAGATTATTATGTGCAGGTTGACTATCAAGATACTATGAGCTGTTCGACCTGATTAGATGGCGCGAGAATTTACCGCTGCTGCTGAGTCAGTCTTTGATTGACCGAGGTTATGGCGACAAGCGATTGGACGACGAGACGAGACTATCAGGTCCTGGCTTTGCCTTGCCCGCAAACTACGGTGACGACAGGAAAAATCGTCGCATAGAATTGCGAGTTGAAAACGATGTGGGGAAAAACGACGCACTTCCAGATTTTCTCGGGTGAGCAAGGGGCGCTTCGGGCGCACGACAGTGCGAGGTTGACCAGCGGTGAAGCAAACGGTGCGACGCGCTAAATGCACATTTTGCTTGCTACTTATGCGAGAAGTGTATTTTGATCAATTTGCCATGTTGCTTGTAAATCACATACCGGTAACAGCAAAAACATTGCTTAATCTCCATGATGTACAGACTAGGCTGTCAACGTGGGCTCATTGGCCAAAAAGTGATTGACCATAGCAACCCACCAATCAGGAACGCCTGGAAGGCACCAGTGTAGGCAATCCTTATTTACCCCCCCTGATCCGACAAATGCATCGGGCCTATAAAGGGACGATGTTGTGACATCTATCACTTGTATCCTCGTGCCTGTGAATACCTTTTGTTGCAGCGGCAACCAAGCAACAAACTGACGATTGTTCTTGCGAATTGTTGCAACCTGCATGTGCACGTTGAAAAAGACAGCAGTGTGAAGGAAGATAGAGGTTGAAACAACAATCATATGAATGCATCCCATACAATTAATATGCATACCACATATGATAACGTTACACCCAAACGGCACATCAATGTAGCATCATGAAATACCTGTGCATCTGTGTATGGTGCCTTCAGTGCCATGCATCCATCCAATCTCGCTGGGGCAGAAATAAAATAAGTGACCGGCGCCTCTGGTTGGTCAAGGAAGTTCTTGATTGCTTCCATGCCATACCTGCAGATAATAATGTGACAGAAACAACACAGCATCTCTTTTCGTTTAATACATTTTGTGAAACAAAAAAAAGGGCATTCAAGGGACAGGAGTCCATCCAAGTAATTTCCTTGCAATAAGCACCACTTACTCAAACGCAGCCATGAATCTCGACTCGTTGTAGATTTGATCCCCAGTGCTGTTCACCCAGAATCGCCGCCACTTATACTTAGTGGCCTGCCAGTGCGCCTGCGTCTGCAATATAAGCACGTCGTACCGCTCGATATAAGCCGCCCACTGCGCATCGAGCCCGTCTAGGTTCACCACTGAATCCTCGTCGGTCAATGGAACACCTCCGTTGTACTGTTGGACTGTCTGGGAAGGAGAGAGAGGGAAGGGGAGCATAGGGATATTAGGGGGCATAGAGATGTTGTAGGGTAAGTTGAGAACTTTCACGATCGCCCGCATCGAGCCCGTCAAGGTTTACCACAGAATCCTCGTCAGTCAAAGGAACACCTCCGTTGTACTGCTGAACGGTCTGGGAAGGAGCAAGAGCGAAAAGGGAGCATAGGGGTAGGGGTATTGTAGGTTGATTCCAAATATCTTCACGATCGCCCACTGTGCATCGAGCCCGTCTAGGTTCACCACAGAATCCTCGTCCGTTAAGGCAACGCCTCCACAGGGAGAGAACAAAAGGGGGGCATAGGGTGTGCGGTAGAATTCAGCTTGAGACTTCCCACAATCGCCCACTGTGCATCGAGCCCGTCTAGGTTCACCACAGAATCCTCGTCCGTTAAGGCAACGCCTCCACAGGGAGAGAACAAAAGGGGGGCATAGGGTGTGCGGTAGAATTCAGCTTGAGACTTCCCACAATCGCCCACTGTGCATCGAGCCCGTCTAGGTTCACCACTGAATCCTCGTCCGAAGGAAACGCCTCCATTGTACTGTTGGGCCGTCTGGGAAGGAAGAAGTGAGGGAAGGGAGAGCACAGGAATATGGTGGTCCAGATCAGATAATACTATGGTAAGGAAGGACAGTGGTGAGCTGACTTAATTCCTAAGGCGCCTCAAAAGTCGGGAGCACAGCACAGGGGTATGGAGGTCCACATCAGGTTGTACTATGGTAGGAGTGGTGAGTGAGCTGACTTGTGTTAAAAGAGTAATTTGGCTTGTGGATGGGATTAAAAACAATGCTCACCTGTTCGTCTTGCCAGTACTCGTTAAGAAATGTACTCCATGTGTTTATCAACGTAATGTTGTACGCTTTGACTCGGTACACTTTAGTGAGCGGGCCTTGCGCTGCGTATGTGCCGTCGTTAGGAATCTCGGTCACAGGAGAGACTTGGTGTATCTGCATAAAGCATAGGAAAGCGAAGGAAAAAAAAAGAAAAAAAGAAGAAAAACAAAATAATATACAAATGAAAAAACACGTAGTAGCAGAAAAGAAGGACCGTTAATGAGACAACGGGCTATAAGTAATGGTCAGAATAACAAAGGGGAAGGGGGCGGGGGGGGGGGGGGGGGGAGGGGAGGGGAGGGCGGGGTAAGGGCATTGTGTCGCATGTTCAGCAACAAACAAAAACGCATTCTCCCATATTTATTGTAAGTAAACGTAGTGACCAAACCAAAGGGCAACAAACAGCAATGGCTGCTCACCTGACACAAAAGCGACGGCATGAGATTGCTGACAGAGAGTGAGTCGCCCACTGAAGCAAACACCCTGCCAGATAGAACAAGAATTAGACGGGAGGGATGCAGAATCTAAGCAAGCACTATGCCAGATGGAAAGCTGTGAGAACGACAGTTTGTACATTCAAATGTCAAACAGACTGAACTGCTGCCAGTCAAACCCCCTACCCCTAAATTGCCCACAACCGTGACCTCTTTTTTTTTTCCCCTTTTTTATCCTTCCACCCACCTCTCTATTCAGACTACTCATCCGTGCTCACCTGTTGCTCATTCGTTGCAGGAAGGCCAGAGGGGTGAAGGAGAACCATGGCTGCCCGCAGTTCTTGGGTCTGTAGCGATAATTCTGGGGGCGGGGGGTAGTGGAAGGATTATATTGGAGCAAAGGCACCCCTGTCCATCTATCACCCCACTGTAGCGTCCTAGAGTCATGTTCCCGCCTGGGCTGGTTATTCTGACGACTCGAAACTCGCTTACCGGAACAAGAAAAGCAGCAGAAGCAAGCTTGGTCATTGCAAAATGGGACAAACCAGTACCCTGCCCCACCGTACCCAACCCATTTCTCACCAGCCAGTTCTTGGGGCGATTTCGAGGCTTGATGATGCAATTTACTGGACCCACGTTCTGTTGAGAGAGATACCATACAGTCGTGTGAAGGGTAGGACACGGGACAGGGAGAAGAGAGGGGAAGGGGCGGGGGGAATTAGGAGGGGGAGATGGTGTGTAGTTGGTTGGGGGGAAGGAGGAAGGGCGGCTGAGGGGGAGGCGGGGGGTAAAGAAGGGGGGAAAGAAGGGGGGAGAGGGGGAGGGGGGGGGGAGGGGAGGGGAGACGGGATTGGGGGGAGATGGAAGAGGAGAGAGGCTGTGGGTGAGCGAAAGGAGAGGGTAAAGCAACAATGGCAAGCCTGCCGCATGGGCGCAAAAAGATGCTGCATGTGGGCGCGAATCCCGTCGCATCGGCGCATCGGCGCTAGCAATTACCTTGAGGAAAGGGCCGCAGTCTAGTTTTGAGACGTCTCAAAACAAAAATCTCCTCATGTGGGCGCGAATCCCGTCGCATCGGCGCTAGCAAATACCTTGAGGAAAGGGCAGTCGGCGCCGTAGGGAGCCTTGTTTCGCGAAAGCCACTGCCCAGCGCGGGAGAAATTGCACACTGTCGCCTGCGTCGGTTGGAAGCTGGTTACCCCATTCGCCGCCGCCGTCGCTAGCCGTCTCCCGCCGTTCCCTGCACGTGTCGTGCTACCACTGGCCCATACGGCGTCCGTGTCAGCGCAGCTCGCGGCGCAAATTAAGGACGCGATTAACGCGCTCGTAAATAGTTTCCTTACATCGAAGCGTCGAATAACGGTTATTTGCAGGCTCGATCGCGCGAAGGAACGGCCCGCCGCCATGCTGCTACGCAGGTTAGATGTATCGTCTAGTGTCGTGAAACGTTATACGCCTGTATCGAATCTGTTCATGAGTCGACCAGAATGTGTGCGAAGGTATAGGGTAGAAAAAATATCCCGTCGAACGACTTGCGGATTCGTGACAATGCAAGAAGATGCAAGAACTAACTACGACACTTTCCAGGGGTAAAGCTCATCTGCACCTGCGCTTTCCTAGGCGCGTCATAAATCGTGTGGCTAGATAGACCTAAGCGTCCGTGTGGGGGGGGGAGTGAAGTGGAGTGGGGTGGACTGGTAGGTGGAGGATAACACCTGGTTTTGAACAGTGCGCTGCGCTACCCACTACATGGGAGAGGCAGCACCGACAAGCTTCACCTCGTCGCGTCAGCGTGTACGCAGCATAGCGATTTGTGGACCAAGTTAGGTGGCATGCAGTCGAGTCGCAGTTACACATGGTGGAAGGAAAATGACCCCTCAATTCTACCTAGCACGCAGTAAAACCAGTAGGCGAAAAATGCGAAACATTGGATGTCTGTATCTGTGTTGCTGTGCAACATGGCTCTTCTCGTGGATTTTCGTTTCAATTTCGGCTGGGCTGTACAGTATCATTGTTTCGCCTTCGCCTAGTCGCTGGACCGGGGAGCGGACCATCTAAGCCGTTGGTTGCTGGAACACGGACGAACTCGATTGTTGACCCGTCACGCAACCAGGCCGCATCCGACTCTTGAAATCGGTGGACCCGAGGTCGGTGAGGAACAGTCAAGCCGACATTCATGCGACACCTCGTTTGAGTCACCTGTAAAGTGTGCTTAACGTGATCTTTATTGATGAAGTCTACATCACATACAACGAAACTAGCACATACAGATCATGAAGGCAAGTTATGGAAGCTATCTAGAACCTAGGGTACCCAAAGAACCCGCTCTTGGTGCAGAAACCAGGTCTGAAATTGGTGATCGCCGCATAGAAGTAGAATCCTATGGTCACCGCCCAGATGGCAGGGATGACGTTGAAGAGCAAGATGCGATAATCGCGTTTCGGCAGCAGCTGCTCAGGCCTCAGATATGGCACACCATACTCATCATAATTGAGGTACTTCCTCCGATCCTCCACTTTAGGATGAGTTGGGGACATGATGACGTGGATTATCGGCACGAGCATGCTTTGCACTGAGAAGAGGATGAAGGGAGCCCATGAGGTGACCTTGAGAAGCTGCAAGAGACACAAATGGACAGAAAAATATGAAGGGTTGTGAGAAAGGGATGGAACAGAACGAAAAAGGAAATGGAACCAGGTCAAGAGGATAAGGTCGTGAGGTGGAAAGAGGACAGCAGGGATAAGAAGGCAAGTGAAATCAGTGAATAGCCAAAAGAGGGGACATTAACATAAATGGTACACAACCCAAGCCAAACAAGGTCAGTAAAACGAGCAAGGAGACGAGGAGGACTCCACAAGATAAATGGCTTTTGAAGCAGATAAACCTTGCTTGTACATACCATCCCGCAGTCATGAAAGTCCACCGTCGCAAATCGCCACGCCACGGCACCAACCCCCGCCACACAGAACCCCACATGGAACCACACAGTCATCAGCCTCTCCCACACCGCCGGCGCCTTTTTCTTCGTGCTGCCCGTGGCCTCAAATTTCTTCGAAATGAACGGGAAAAAAAACCGGAGGATCGCCATGCAGTTGAAAAAAGACATCCAGTACCAAACCTGCTCTCCCCTCAGCTGAACCATCATGCCGTTGGGAAGGCGGGAGAAGAGGCCGAGGCAGAGGAGGCGCGAGGTGAACACGTAGGGGACGAGGAGGATGATGTAGAGGCGGGTGGTTTCGAAGATGGGGCCGGGCGGCATGATGCGGAGATCAAGGGCCAGGATGAGGACAGGTAGGACGAGGATCATGATGACGATCACGTTGAGGTAGTACTGTACGCCTGGTAGGAGAAAGGAGTGGGATTTGGGGGAAGTTGTGTGTTTGCATCACAGAAGTTGGTTAGAAAGGCAGATGAGGATCATGAGAAGCATCACATTCAGGTACCAACCAACAGGAGATGCGGTGACACAGGCTGAACTTGCGCGCACGCAGCAGAAGAAGGTTATGGTGTAACAGGATCTGCAGGCTGTCTGTGGCCGCTCAGTGACTCACCGGCATATTAGTAAGCAGGGGGAGGAAGGGGCTTCCGGCACTCACCAGCATACCAGTAGGAGATCCGGCGGTACAAACTGAACTTGGGTGCGCGGAGAAGAAGCGGGTTACGGTGTAGCAGAATCTGCAGGCTGCCTGTGGCCCACCGCTGGTGCTGCTTTATGTAACCCTCGAGGCTCCACGGGGCCAGACCCGCTTGCAAGCGCTGTTGTGAGGGTAAAGCCATGCAGAGAAGTGAAGGGAAGGGAGAGAGTGGGAATGACGGGGGGTGTGCAGGCTCCCAGTGGCCCACCGCTAGTGCTGCTTGATGTACCCCTCCAAGCTCCACAGCGCCAGACCTGCTTGTAGGCGCTGTTACCGTCTCACACACGAGGAAATGAGATGGTAGGGGGAAGGAGAATTGTCATAAGAAGAGGCAGGAGGGAAGCGGGTCTACCCGCTTTTTTTTTAGGCGCCTCAAAAGTCACACATGAGGAAATGAGATGGTATGGGGAAGGAGTATTGTCATAAGAAGAGGCAGGAGGGAAGCGGGTCTACCCGCTTTTTTTTTAGGCGCCTCAAAAGTCACACATGAGGAAATGAGATGGTATGAGGAAGGAGTATTGTCATAAGAAGAGGCAGGAGGGAAGCGGGAAGCAGAGAAGTGGCAGTGTCGAAAACATCTGTGATCGGCCCGACCGTTAAAGCAAGGGTGCACATTCCTAGGGGTGGGTTTCGGGTGTATTTGTTTGGTACACCCCTTGGGGTGCTCTGAATGGTTGGCGAAGAGTCCAACCATATGAAACACTAGAGAGAGGGTTGGAGAATGTGCTGGCGAACACAAAAATAATTCGCCCGCGAGTTGGGTTGGGGGAATAGACGACGGAGGGTGAGGCAAGTGATAAACCTTTGCCTCCACCCCCCCCAAAGTGCACCCTTGCTTTAAGCCCCCCTGTTTCAGCACGTTTCGTCCCTTGCTTTCAAGCATCTAGAACCTTATTCCTCCCCCTCACCTGGTTGAAATAGGCAGTCTTGTAGCCCTTGGCATGCAGCGTCATTGCCGTGTCAAAATCCTCTGTGATCGACCCCACCGTGAAACACAAGCACTGCGTTCCAGTCACATGGGGCATGCCTCTCAACCATCTCTCAATCACCGCACCTGGTTGACATAGGCCGTCTTGTACCCCTTGGCATGCAGCGTCATTGCGGTGTCAAAGTCCTCTGTGATCGACCCCACTGCGAACCCACTGTGGATACCCTTCCCTATTCCAGCATGCCCAGTCCCTTGCATTCCAGTATGTGGGCACATCACCCCCCAACCTCACCTGGTTGACATAGGCCGTCTTGTACCCTTTGGCATGCAGAGTCATAGCGGTATCGAAGTCTTCTGTTATCGACCCCACTGTGAACCCGCCGATTGCTTGGAGGTGGGCGGCACGGAAAATGACTCCCGTGCCCACGCACTGTGCACTGTCACGGCCATCTCTGGGGAAGAAAAAGGGGAAGAGGGAAAGATTGGGAAGAAGGGACGAGTAGTGAGACGTGTGTGTCACAACCCAATCGCTTGCAGGTGGGCAGCGCGGAAAATGACTCCTGTGCCCACGCACTGGGCACTGTCACGGCCATCTCTGGGGAAGTAACAAGAGAAAGGGGGGTTTAGGAGAACAATCGAGTAATGAGAAGTCGCACTGCCCTACTGCTTGCAGGTGGGCGGCGCGGAAGATGACTCCTATGCCCACGCACTGGGCACTGTCACGGCCATCTCTGGGGAAGTAACAAGAGAAAGGGGGGTTTAGGAGAACAATCGAGTAATGAGAAGTCGCACTGCCCTACTGCTTGCAGGTGGGCGGCGCGGAAGATAACTCCTGTGCCCACGCACTGTGAACTGTCCCGACCATCTCTGGGGAAGGGGGAGAGGGAATGGAAACCAGGGAAGATGGAGTTTTGAGACCTTATCCATCTTCACAAAACCTTATCGTTTGCAGGTGGGAGGAAAGTAATGTAATGGCTGCGAACAAAGGAATGGCAGAAACGGGGAATGTAATGATTGCGAGCATTAAACAAACACCACCATCACCGTTTCGAGTAGACTCAAAAGCCACACCTGTAGGGCAGCAGAACATCGTAAAAGTCCTGCGAGGAGTCATTCAGCGGATCCCCCTTCACAATGTTGTAAAACGACTGCGGGCACTGCACAAACGCCACATCGCCCTTCTCCTCCCCGACAATGTGCGGCAGCAGCGCCGACAGGAAGAAGGGCGAGGGAATCATATCCGCATCCAAGACTGCAACAAACTCCCCGCAGGCGAAGTGCAACCCGTAGTTGATGTTCCCTGCTTTGAAGTGGTGAGGCACGCCTTTCTTCTTGGGGCGACGGAGGTAGAACAGCCGCCGGCCCTGCTGCTGCTGCTGCACCATCAGCTGCTGCTGCCGCTGCAGCTGCCCCTGCTCGCTTTGATCCTGTTCCCCTCCTCCTACTTCCCCTCCTGCTGCTCCTGCTCCGCCCCCCCCACCTCCTCCGCTCCACCCTTCCATCGCTTCTGCTTCTACCCAGGCTTTAAGCTCATCATCCCCCCCATCGTCCAGCACCCACACCGAGTACCTCTCGCCGGGGTAATTCTGATTCATAGCCCCTTTAACCGTGTCCTGGATCACATCTATCTTCTCGCTGCAGCAGCAGATGAGGATCGCAACCCTCGGAAACGGCCCCGAGGGCGGGAGACTCAGCGCCTTCCTCTCTTTCGCCGGCTTGGACAACTCAACGACTAGCATGAAGGAAGAGAGGAAGACGAGGATTTCGGTGGAGAGGAAGAGCAGGCAGGCCGGTCCAGCGTGGGTGATGTTCCGCCCCACTATGAAGCATTTCCAGGAGAGGTATCCGAGGCCGGCCAGCACGGTGCCAAGTGAGATGCAACGCATGAGGCAGAAATGCGTGCGGGACGACATGCGCAAGTTGCATATCCCGCCGTCTATCCCCGGGCAGAGGCCGCCCCCAGGGGCGGAAGAGGCTATAGAAGCAGGCGGAGGGGAGGCGGAGGAGGAGGCGGGGGACGAAGAGGGAACAGGGGAGGAGTTGGGTTTGCTACCCGTGGTGAGGGTGCTGAAGGTGGAGTCGGAAGGGGAGGAGGACGGGGTGCTGCGGGGTTTAGAGCGGTGCTGGGGGGTTCCATTGGGGGGACCGGGGAGAATGGGAGAGAGCGGGGTGTACCAGAGAGTGGGGGAGGCGGGGGAGACGTTGGGGGCGAGAGGAGGTGAGGAGGGAAGAGGGGGGGAAGGGAGAGACGATGCTGGGGCGGATGGAGGAGCAGCAGGAGAGATAGCAGCGTTGGGAGCGGTTGCAGCAGTGAGGTGGGGGCTAGCAGCAGCAGCAGCAGCAGCAGCAGCAGAACCACCACGAGTGGTGGCATTGCCACGAGCAGCTGAATCAGACTTGGTGCGATGATTCCTGGAGCTCCCACCACCACGAACAGTACCATTCGCAGCAGCAGTGGCCGTCGCAGCAGCAGCGGCAGCAGTAGCAGCAGCAGCAGCCGCAGCAGCAGGAGCAACGCCTGAGCGAAGCTCCCACACCGTCCTCTGCAGCTGCTGCTGCTGCTGCTGCTGCAGTCGATCATTCCCCTGAGGTGCCACCCCCGGGGGAGCCCCAGGGGTAACCAGAGACGTACCCCCTGAAGGAGCGCTCTCCTCGTTGCTTGGAGCAGCCCCTTCCTCCTCGTAGTCCTCAGGGATCGGGACTTCAGTTATCTCAGCCGCCCGCCTGCTCCGCTGCTGCTCCCTCCTGCCGTGCCTCCTGCTGCTGCCCCTGCCATTGCTGCCGTTACCATTGTTGCCGCTGCCGCTACCATTGCCACCAGTGGTTTCGTTGCTGCGGCTGCTCCTGCTGTTTCCGCTGTTACCGCTGCGCTCCTCACCCTTGCCATTCCTGCTCCTCTCAACCCAACCAGCCACGGCTGCATCTCCAGAAGCATCTGAGCCGTTGGCACTCAAGCCACTATCAGAAGCATCATATTCCGCATCAAAGTGCGAGCCATACGTTGCCCTATATGCCGCCTCCTCATCACTCGGACTCATCTTCCCCTTCCCCTTCCCCAGCCCATCCGCGCCCATCCCCACAGCGCCCCCTCCGGCCCCCATCCCCACAGCGCCAGCTCCCCCTCCCACCCCCCCAGGACCTTTCCCCCCGCCGCCCATCCCCGCAGCACCTCCCCCCCCGCCGCCCATCGCCACGGCCACCCGTCGCTCCTCCTCGCTCCCGATCATCTCAATCTCTTCGTCGAACTCCGGAATGGAGTCCATACAAACACGGATACCCTTTTGTCTTCCTCGCAACAGCGGCAACTTCGCGTCTTCCTCACAACAGGCACGTGGCCCTGCAGCGACAGCGCGGCAGCGCAACGGAACGTCAGGTGCGCCACGCCCCTGCCTCTCCCCGCAAAGGCTTCACTTCTCTGCTGATGCCGGTCCCCGTGCTGGTGCAGGCGACGGCGTTGATGGCGTGCTAGCGGCGGCGCTGGCGATGACGCTAGCGGCGGCGTGGAGTGCCGCCAATGGTGATGCTGCTGCGGCTGCGGCTGCCGAGGCTGCTGCAGCTGCTCTCGTTTAGTGAGGCCACGCAGCTCGCAACTATAAGAACCCGCACGAAATACGGAGCAAAGCGCGGGTATATGACAACTCCCGGCAGGTGAGGCCGACTAGTTCTTGAGGTGCCTCAAAATCACCCCGCAGGCAGACACCCAGACCAACCCGTACCGGATTCTGTTTGAACCAGGGGTATTTGAGAAACCTCGGAGGCTGAGGACACGACGAAGCCTTCGCTGAGAAGAGCCGCGACTCGCCGCTGCAGGACCCACGGAGGGTCTCTATCGTAGGGCAGCAGTCTACGATATGACGCTCTACGACAGGACGCAATCGACGCTTCGCAAAATCGTTGGCGGCGCTCGGTTGATCGACTTCTCGTACACGTGGCATGGCTAGCGCGTTCGCTAGGGCGAGCCGAAAGAGCTAATAGCGAGCGCCGGGATTGATGCCGCTCACGTGCTGGGTGGTGCTTGCTTCTGCACTCCGATTGGCCAACGATTTGACAGGGTTCCATATTGCTTACTCTACGCAAATCGTCGGCCATACAAGAACCGACGCGTGGATATTTTTTGTCGTAAGAGAACAAACGTACGGTAGAGAAAGTACGGGCCATTGAGAAGTAAAAAAGCCTGTTCGACGAGTATGGCTTAGCGAGAGATTCCCTCTCGAGAGGCCAGAGATTGGAGGAGTCGAACGTGCAAAGCGATCGCTGGGAACAGATCATGGTTCTAGTGTGCTAGACGAGATGCTATAAGAGAAGCGCGGTGCTGGGAAGAAGGAGCTCAACAAGATCCCACCTCGGAGACAGCTAAGGAGACCATATTAGCCAAAAGGGAGGAAAAGTAGAATGGAGAAGATTCGTGAAAATGGAGCGGAAAACAGAAAATGGAGAGCTCAGGGCCTTGGGAATTGGTTGGGATGTGTCGTGATCCGTGAGCTGGGTGACAACTTCAAGGGGATGTCGTGCCGTGGAAGATCGAGGGTGTACAGTGCGTTAAAACGAAATCGGACGGCCTCGATTGTTGGAAGAGAGCTGTCAGACAAGCATATTTTAGGGTGAAAGAGGCGGGAAAAGCCTGGATGTTGCGGTGTGTCCTTAGCGGGGAGCCTAACTGTACTATCTTGTTGGCTCAAGCGAACAATAAATAGTCAGCATAACTTACTACCCAGTTCATTAAGCAATATTGAGCAAACGCATAATTCACACTTTCTCCTGCAATTTTAGTAACCGTTGCTCACATGCCAAAACTTGAGGAACTGAAAGCGATTCTGCCTGCTGAACATCCTGTACAATAGAATTAAAAAAGGGGGAGGAGAAAAACATTCCAATTTTGTCAATGAAACATCATCATCAACGTCGCTGAAGGTAATGGCGAATGAAGTATAGGTGTGCTGATACCCCAGAATACATCATGTACTCACCAGCGAGGTATCGACAAGGATGGTCGCTTGTGAAGCATTCAAAGCCGCTGTGGTAGTAGAGTGCAGCAGCACCCCCAAAGGCACCGTATCGTCCAGTAGGAGTGAAGGGAGAGGCTGCAGGGCGCGTGGGAGAAAGAACAGCATAAAGCAACAAGCACATCAATAAGGATGCTGGTTTGTAAAGCATCCACCATTCGAGAAGCACTCAAGGGAGCTATAGTACCAGAACGCACCAGCACTCCCAAAGGCATGGTATCGTCTCTAGCAGGAGTGAAGTGAGAGGCCCGCAAATCCAGCAAGCCTGTAATCGTAAGCTCTAGAGTCCATCCCTCCGAGCCCCTCTCAGGTAACCAAGAGACGTAAATCACGCAAGCCTGTAAGTCTAAGCTCTAAAATTCTACCCTCAAGCCCTTCTCACAACTCCCTGCCTCCCTACCTGAACGCCTTCGAGGGTGGATGGCAGGAGGAAGAGGGAGAAGGAGTGGGGCTCCAGCTTGAGCAATCGAGCAATGAGGGGTCGCATTTTAGACACCTGTGACCATGCAGTTCAGATGTGCACGTGCAGCGAAGGGAGGGCGAATGGATGAACAGCATGTGTCCATGCTGGACCATGCTGTGACCAGCATGTGCCTTTAGTCGAGAAAAATGTCATTCTGGACAGCTGAGACCCACGAGCGAACATGCTGGTTCAGTGACAGCTTGTGTGACATGCCTGTTAAGCCAATTCTTGTCAGCAGGCTTTTCAAACACCAGCGATTCAACTCAGCAGTAGTGTCTTGAGCGATGAGTGAACAGATGCTATATTTTTAGCGAGCTAGCACTTACAGTTGTGGACTGAGGAAGCTTCTTGGTAACTTCCTTTGCCATGCTGCTACTGTCACATTCAGGAGCAATCACCCGGAAAGTGATGCCTGGAATGAACAAAACAAACGAGCGCAAACGGAGGGGTGATGGCAAGGAGAGCATTCACTTATGAATAGGCTCAGAGGTTGATGGAAAAGACATCAAAAGGCTTGGAAGGTAGAAAAAAGAGAGAGTGGAAGGAGATCACGGAGTGGGGGAGGGTTGCTAAGAGGAGGGGTCTGAGGGCTTACTGAGGAACGAAGAGCTTCTGGGGCGGTTGGAGCTGGCAGTAACATCAGCAGCATTGCTGCCAGCACTGCCAGCACCACCAGCAGCACCGGCAGAACCAGGAGCAAGAGTAGCAGCTGTGGAAGCGTTGGCATGGACGCCTGGGAGGAGTTTCCGTCGCTCTGATACCAAGTCAAGGCCTAATTTGGCAAGAAGAGCAGGGATTGCTGGGTGGCCGGAGGAGATGAGTTGGGGAACGGATGTGGCATGGGGGAGCGATCGGATGGTGTGGGAGATGTACCATATCTCTGCATCCATGCGCTCCCTGGGTAGGATCTGATGTCTTGATTACACACGGGGACATGCATAAGCAGGCAGGCATGCAAACAGGCATGGAAACACACACAAAATTGTTGAGATGGCATGGGAGATGTGCCTATTTCTGCATCCAAGCGCTCCCTGAGTTCCATCATCTCATCACTCTCTTCTACCTGGTATTGAGGGAGCTTCACAGATTTCCACTCGTCTGAGCAACGTTGAGCTTTGAATTGACCTATGCGGAATCGAGCTTTTGGATTGACCTTGTAATTCTGAATCGACCCCATCATGATCTGAGATGTAGAGAATCTCACCTGAACACAATTGAGCTTCTGAATTGACCCCATTCTCGCAATCACTCCCATCCTCCCCTCCTCCGTCACCCCAAGCCCAAACTCACACCTCTCCACCCTCCCACCCTCCTCCCCATCAGCAGCAGCAGCACCGTCACTGCCAGGTGTCAGGCTCCCATTCGCTGTTGCCCTGCCCTCTGTCCCGTTGCACTTCGTCACGTTGCCATTGGCTGGAGCACTGGCTGATGCTGGCGTTTGATTGGCTGAATGCAATCTGGGCACATATGGCTTGTGGGAGAGAACAAGCTCCTGGCGAGAGAATAGATTGGGATGTTGATAAAGAGGGGAGAGATGAAAGGGAAAGAGACAGGTTGAAGGGAAGGTAGAAGCAAGGTTGAAAAATAAAAAATTTGTCGGCAAGCTTCAAGTTGAGATTGGAGAAATCCAAAGTATTGTAGAACTTGAGAAGAGAGATTGGACATTGTACTTGAGGTTCGGGAATGTGATGTTGGGGAAAAACATGTGCCATACATTGAGGTTCGGGCATGTGATGGCCAGGGCATCTATGGACGACCACTGAGAGATGTTGTTGTCAGCTGGGTTGAGAATGGGGTGAAAGAGGGAGGAGTGCACACACAGGTAGCAGTTCAAGTTGACTCAAGCTGTGTTGCATGACATTGAAAAGCATGAGATGGCCAGGGCATATACGGACGACCACTGAGACATGCTGCTGTCAGCTGGGTTGGGAATGGGGTGAAAGAGGGAGGAGTGCACACACAGGTAGCAGTTCAAGTTGACTCAAGCTGTGTTGCATGACATTGAAAAGCATGAGATGGCCAGGGCATATACGGACGACCACTGAGACATGCTGCTGTCAGCTGGGTTGGGAATGGGGTGAAAGAGGGAGGAGTGCACACACAGGTAGCAGTTCAAGTTGACTCAAGCTGTGTTGCATGACATTGAAAAGCATGTGATGGCCAGGGCATATACGGACGACCACTGAGACATGTTGTTGTCAGCTGGGTTGGGAATCAGGCAAGGAGGGAGGAGTATGACGTATGTGCACAGGTACAATTTCAGGCAATGCGCATAAATCAAATTCATCTTTGGTTGAAGTCTTACCAGTGATCTCGTAAGTGAATTATGAGAGCTCGCAAAAGTGCGTACCTAATGAAAGATGGTGCAGGTTGTGAAAGGTAGAGGCGTTTGCAGGCGAGCCATCATTCCCTGGGATGTTGGTGATTTGGTTTCCTGATAGCAGCAGCCACTTCAAGCTGTTCACGGAGCAAGGAGGAACAAGAGGAACGAAATGAGGACAAAAAGGAGAATGAGGACAAAAAGGAGAATGAGGACAAAAAGGAGAATGAGCGAGAGAACAGGGGAGGTTACAAAAACCTTGCAGCAGGATGAGCAGAACGAGCAAAGAATACAGGAGAACGCATAACAAGGCACGTGCTGGTGCGAAATCTCAGCCATGAGCCGCAGCAGTGGCAAGAAGACGTATAAGCAGCACAAGCGGCAGCAGCAGCACAAGACAGAGGTGGCAGAAGCAGCACTCAACAAGCGTAAGGCTGAGAGAAAGGTGCTGTGATGGGTGCACAGGAGTGCTGTGGCTGGCGACGGTGATAGTGCTAGTGCTGGTGTTGATGTAGGAGTGGCAGCAGCGGCACTCACGAAGGTAAGGCTGAGAGGAAGGAGACTTGGGCCCAGTCAGCAATGCGATTGTCCGATAGGTCCAGGTACGTCAGGTGCTGTGAGGGGGAAGGGGAGTGAGAGTGAATTGGTTTAATGAGCACAAGTTGCAGTGAAGGCAGGTCAGAAAGAAAAGGGAGAGGGGGAACAGTGGCACCCAGTCAGCAATGCGATTGTCCGATAGGTCCAGGTAGGTCAGATGCAGTGAGACGATCTTTGAGGCGCCTCAAAAATCGTCCCAGTGAGCAATGCGATTGTCAGATAGGTCTAGGTAGGTCAGATGCTGTGAGGGGCGCTGGGGCCGACAGGAGTGGTTGGAGAGGAGGGTTGGGACGGGAGGGGATGAAGAGGAGAAGGTGGAGAAGAGGGGAGGACAGCAGGGGGTTGGAGAGAAAAGGGTCGGCAGGAGCCTGTTAAGACAAGGAGAATGCAGTAAGCTGCAATGACGATGGGCCACTGTAAGGAGAGGCGGAACTGGCACAACTCCTGAGACCAGGGTCTCGAGGAGGCTACTGAGACAACTCAGAAGTTGCCTGCTTTCTCACCTGAAGGCAGTCCAGAGGAGCACGACTGGCATCGGCACCAGAGCTGGGTCGCAGTCCTGAGATCTCGTTTTTAATCAGAACCAGGGTCTCGAGTAGGGGAAGCTGCCGTGAAAGTTCCTCCACCTGAATGGGGAGTTGAAGCAAGGAGATTGGGCAGGGGTAAGGAGCGGTTGAAGCAGATTTGGAGGGAAACTGGTAAGTATTTGAGGAGAAATATAGGAAAGAATTTTGGAAGGAAAATGGGGCTGGAAGAAGAAAGAGGAGACCTCCAGCTGTGCTCCTCATGCCTAGGCCGATGTGACCCGTGTGTTGCTCAGTCCAAGCTTGGTTAGCCCAGCCAATGGAGAGACGGAGGGGATTTTGAGGCGTCTAAAAAGAAAAGATATTTCACGTTCACCCGTGCCCCACGTACCTGGGCCCATGTGACCCGTGTGTTGCTCAGCCCAAGCTTCCTTAGCGCAGCCAACGGAGAGACGGAGAGCGCAGGAGGAGGAGGAGGCGAGACTCCAACAAACGAAGGGAAGGAGAGTCTGGAATGGCCGATGTCCAGGGCTGTGAGGCCTGGCAGTTCCTCCCCTACCCTCTGCACCTCGTGCCAGGTGTTGAGCAGGTGGTATGACATGTCAAGCTCTGTCAGGGCTGGGGGAGACGGATGCAGAGGAAGAGAAGAGAAGCAAAGAGAAGAGAGCACTGAGACGAGAAGCAAAGAGAAGAGAGCACTGAGGCGAGAAGCAAAGAGAAGAGAGCACTGAGACGAGAGGCAAAGAGAAGAGAGCACTGAGACGGTTGAATGGCCGCAGCACATGCAATGCAAGGAGGCCCTCTCTCAAATTTGACCTGAGGAGGTAATGGGATATCAAGAGAGGTGTCGGCGGAGTAGAATGGAGGCAGCACATGCTATGAACTCTCAAGTCACGCATGCACTCTGGGTAGGAGGAAATGGCAAGTATCCACAAGCAGTACGCCTCGAAACACGCATCAGCCACTGCGTGCAGAAGGGACAAGCAACACACACTCACATGCGATAGCGGCCACCTCACCTGCAGCTCCCACCGACCGATCCCACGGGTACTTCCGACACGTTTGCACCCTGAAGACAATTTTCTAGGAGCTTAACAAATAAAGCCGCAAGCACTCACATGCAATAGCTGCGACCTCCCCTACAGCTCCCACCGACCCCACAGGCACTTCCGACACGTTTGCAGCCTGGAGACGAGACAGCCACATCCCGTTTCTCTTGGGCGGCTCGCCCTTGTCCTCTTCCCTGCCTTCTCTTCCACCCAACATGCCTCCATTCGTTCCCATTGATTCACCCTGAGTCCCCTTTTCCTCAGATCCCCCCACTCCGCCAGATGCGTCTCTATCATTCCCCAGCACAGCTGTATCGATTCCTTCTCCAGCCCTATCTGCTCCACTCTTATTCGCTGGAGCAGACACGAATTCGATCACCATGGCCCTTCGCCGGCCTAGAGCCCTGTAAATGGGCTCCGCTGTAGAGTGGATCGATGCAAGATACGAAAATATGCAGATGCTATGTGAGAAAGGAACACTGAATACGTCAAATCAAATTAATTTCCACCTTGGAATAATGGCCTGTAATATAGCAACGAGTAATGATGCGCGAAATGGGCATCGTTGTTCAATGCGAGAAAGAATATGCACCTTTATAGTCCTCCCCGCTTGTGTTATAGCGGTCCAGCAATGCATCACGCAGAGTGACCCCTCCAGTCAGCTTTTGCGGTCGCACAAACGATCCGGCTGGCGTGCCAGCAGGGACCATTTCGCAATGGAAGTAACGTTTCCCGGTTACCACTCCGTCATGCTTTCCTCGCGAAGGATCGTCCCACTCTACGCCAACCCACTCGCCCTTGTGACCGTCCACGGGTCCGACGTATCGCACGGTGCCACGCGGCGCGTAACGGAGGCCCTTTTCGGGCTCCTTAAGAGCTACTCGCTGTCCGGTAATGAACTTATCTTGAGAAGGAGCTGACGTCATGGCTCGAGACCAAGATACTCCGCGTGCAACAACGGGTTGACAACTTAGTATGATTCTAGAGTTCTTGGCGACTAGAAGGAACGCAAGGCCTAGGTTTCAACGCCTTCTACTGGAAGACAAAACCAGGAGTTTTCTTCCGCGCGGAATAGGTTGACAGTGACCTAGTATAAAACTGGATTCCTTCGCGACTAGAATGAATGCAAGGCCTAGGTTTCAAAGCCTTTTACTGGAAGACAAGGTTTGAAACCGCCTCTAAATGCATCGTGGATATTGTGAAGCAAGGTATCAAAACCTAGTCGACGAGGATTTGTAATGGAGAGACTCCATATTTCCACTGGCTAATCCCCAGCCTTACACGGGCAAACTCCTATCAATGCCATCCCTGAATGCTTTCGCCGATTCCGCCCTGAATTCTCACTGACGGAAGGGGATCTCATATCGGAGTAAATCAAACGGATCATGTCGGCAAGTTTCCGTGATCTGAATCGTGCGGACGAGATTGACCATCTGTGTCAGGGAATATCGGGAACAACTGCACCTCGAGATTTTCCCAGTTCTGACATGGTTCAAGTCAAGGAGTTTCCCGCGCTCCTGAAAGGCAAGCGTGCGAAATTCGGTTTCGCAAATTTGACCCCTGTCTATCGCGAGGCTATGCTCGTCACAACGCCAGCTTCGGTAACCATCCGCAGGTGACAGATTGTGTCTTCGCAAATGTAACTCGTCCAGCACTTCGCCCCTCGAGCTTGTCCTTTACGACAGGGGGCATGGTGTTGGGCTTCTGGATGACCACAAACAGCATCACCATCAGGCAACCCCTGAAACCAGATTATTCTGGGAGGGAATCCTGAGAGATTTTCACCCAGGGCAACGGTAGATTCAAATGACTTACAGCAGTAGTGCAGACTTGGTGACGTCGGGACATGGACTTTCCTTAGCTGCTGAGTTCCTAGATTCCTTCCTCACAATGATCGCCTTGCTAGGAACGCTATTAACTTGAGAATCCAACGTCTAGTGCTTTAGGACTCAACACCGTAGGCACAGAGCAGGCTGAGGTACGAGCAAACGATGCACTTACGAGAAACTTCCGGAAGCATGTTCAGACGGGAATATGGGACGCCTGCTTGATTCGAGTTTGCAGCAGCGGTGGATATCTGTGAGATTCCTGAATCCTGATTCATCCATTCCTCAGTTCTAGTTCTGGAGTATCTTCGAACCCTGCTCAGGCTCAGTTCGCTTCCCACAGCGCACACGCTTAGTTAGTTCTGTTTAGATGGCTACCATACTAACCTAGGCTTAAGGTGCGTAGAAACCATAGAAGTGTCGTTCGTAACTGAGAAGAGCGTTGTCTCAGATCTTACAGACAAACCTGTTCGGGTTTATAAGTCGCAAGGACAGCAGACAGGCACCATGGATCCATCTCGTAACTCCGTTCCTTCAAACCGTGTGTCACCCTTTCGGACCGCACCGGCTCCTGCAAATCCGGGAGTTCAGGAGATCGCCGCGTCGTTTCCGGCAAATCAAGGCGGAAATCAAGCTCTACCGCATTCGCGGGTCGCTCAGGCCCCGCAAGCACCCCTGATGAACGTACCCTCTCAGCGGATCAGCCCTGCTACAGCAGCACCTCCGAACCTGCAGACCCAAAGGATCGGCCACCCGGCGTTGATGCATCAGAACTTACCGTATCAGGCGGCCACGCCGGCCACGCATGGTCCTATGATGGCAGGATCGGTAAGGCAGAACGTGCCATCTCGAAGCCCCGTGCCTCAGGCGCAGATTCCGCAAGTTCAAGGCGCACAGGGAGCACAGCTATTGCACGGAGCACCGCAAGTGCAGGGACAGCAAGTGCAGGGAGGACGTTTGCAGCAGGGAGCGACAGTGCAGGCACGCCGACAGCATCAGGGACAGCAACAAGCCGGCCAGCCGTCAGCCGTCGGGCAAGTTAACCAGCCCGTCAACAATCTGCAATATCAGCAGCCGCAGCAGCAGAAACTGCAGCAACATCAGCGGAACCGGCTGTTGCAGCCGCAGGTTCGGCAGCCGGTGGTGGGCCAGCAACAAACGCAATCGCAGCAGCATCAGCAGCGGCAACAGCAACCACAGCAGCAGCAGCAGCAGCAGCAGCAGCAGCAGCAGCAGCAGCAGCAGCAGCAGCAGCAGCAGCAACAGCGTAACATGCTGTTGCAGCAGCCAGGTTTGGCAGGGCCACGCAAGTTCACCCTGCAGCAACCGCAGCAGGGCCAGCCGCAAGCGCAGACCCAGCAGCAGGCGCAGGCGCAGGCGCAACAGCAGCAACAGCAACAGCAGCAACAGCAACAGCAGCAGCAACAGCAGCAACAGCAACAGCAGCAACAGCAACAGCAACGGAACAGGCTGGTGCAGCAGCAAAGTCCAGTGCAGAGTCTCAAGCCGCCAGCTCTATTCCCCCAGCAGCATCAGCATATAATGCAGCCGCAGCTGCAGCAACAACACAGTTTGCTGCAGCAGGGAAATCCGGTGCCGGCTTTGTCCCCACAGCAGCAGCAGCAGCAGCAGCAGCAGCAGTGCCGGCAGCAGGCGAGTCCACAGGTAATGATGCAGCCTCAGCAGCAGGCGCAGCTAGACCAGTTACAGCTATGGCAACAGCAGTACCAACAGCATCAGCAGCTTCAACAGCACCAGCATCTGCAGCAGCATTTCACGTCGCCTCAGCCGTTGTCTGGCCTGCATGGTATGCATATGCCGCAACAACAGCTGCAGCTGCAGCAGCCGCCGCCGCAGCCACTCCAGCCGCCGCAGCAGCAGCGACAGCAGCAGCAGGGGCAGCAGCAGCAGAAACAGAAGCAGCACCAACAGCACCAGGGGCAGCAGCAAGGGCAGCCAAAGAGACAGAAGCAGCAGCCGAACCAACAGCAGCAGGTACAGGAGCAAGATCATCCCTGGTTCAAGCTTCCACGAAACCTTCAGCAACTCTTGCTAGGCCACCCTATGCAGAAGCAGCAAGGCGTTGCGCCCCACTTCCCACCACAAGCGACCCAACAGCAACAGCCGCAGCAACCACAGGAGCTTCAGCAACCTCCTACTCAGCAGCAGCAGCAGCAGCAGCAGCAGTGGTGGGAGCAGCTGAAGAAGCCACACACACAACCACAGACACAGTCATCGCAGCTGCAGCTGAAGCAGCTACAAGGGCGTGTTCAGGAACAAGATGCAACCTTATCTCAGGCGCAACGTATTCGCGAGGAGCAGCAGACGTATCAAAGGCAGCAACAACAGATGCAGGAGTGGAAGCAGCAGCAGCAACTGCTGCAGCAGTTGAGACAGCAGCAGCAGCAGCCGAAACAGCAGCAGTTGACTGTTCAAGGCAATCAGATGCAACACCAGCAGCATCAGGTGCCTTCACAGCAGCAGCAGCAGAACAGCAGTACGCTGCGTCAACAACAGCAACAGTTGACTGTTCAAGGCAACCAGATGCAACAGCAGCATCAGGTGCCTTCACAGCAGCAGCAGCTCGTGCAGCAGCAGAACAGTATGCCGCGCCAACAACAGCAGCAGCATGTGCTGCTGCAGCAACAGCAGCCGCACCCCATGTTACAGCAGCAGCAGCAACAGCAACAACAGATGCTATTGCAGCAGAAGAAGCAGCAGCAGCAGCAGCAGCAACAGCAGCAGAAGCAGCTGCAGCAACAGCAGCAACAGCAGCAGCAGCAGCTGCAGCTGCAGCAACAACAGCAGCAGCAGCTACCACAGCAGCAGCAGCAACCACAGCAACAGCAACCGCAGCAGCAGAAGCCGCAGCAGCAGTCTCAAAAGCACTCACTTCCAGAGCACTCCCTGCCTAACCTATGGCGAAGCAAGCGCAGGAAAACAGCTCGCAAGGACGAGGATGAAGACATGGAAAAAGACGATGGGGACACTTCAGACGCGTTTCTTGGATCACAGCCTAAAGTTCTCGAGCCTCTGCATTACAGGGCGCTCAGGTCGATCCATGAGTCGATTCGACAGGTGGAGATGCTTTTTGGGGTGAAGGCCCTGCTGCTGAAAGAGGGCATGGATGGGGGAGAGGGTGGGGAGAACGGGGGTGAAGCGGCGGGTGAGCAGAAGGAAGGGGGAGAGGGGGCAGCGGGGGGGGGGCAAGGTGGGGGCGAAACAGGAGAGGAGGAGGGGCAAGGAGAGGGGGGCGATGGGGATGTGAGTCCTGTAGCGAGAGGGGAAAACGTGGTGGCGAAATGGGAGAAGGAGGAGAAGGAGGCAGAGACCCGCAGACGCAGGGCAGCAGCACAGCACGGGGACTTGCTGAAAATGCAGCTGCAGGAATTGATCTCCTGGTGGGAAAAGAAGGTCGACGGGCGTCTGGGCCCCCGCGAGCGTGACCTGTTTCAGGGCAAGCCGGAGGAGGAAAAGGCAGCGAAAGAAGAGCTGTTTGAGACGGTGTTAGCGGTGGTTCGGCTGCTGCCGGCGTTTCCTACGGAGTGCCAGGGGAGCCTTGGGAAGATGTGTGATGTGGGCGGGGAGGTGTGTGAGAGGACGGATGTGGATTTGTACTGGGTGGAACGGGTGGTGGCTTATAATCCTCCCGAGGTTCTCAAGATGATGCGCACAGAGAAGGGCATCAAACAGCTGGTGAGTGCCTGCCTGTTTCTTGCCTAGGTTTGGCACTTATGGTGCGGGAGGGGTGGTGTGGGGGGGGGAGATAAGGAGGGGGATTGTCGTCCTGTGTAAAGCGGGTGGTGGCTTACAACCCTCCCGATGTGTTCAAGATGATGCGCACTGAGAAGGGCATCAAACAGCTGGTGAGTGGGGACCTGGGAATCTTGCATGCCGTTGGGAGAAGAGGGGCCGGGTTGTGGAGGTAGTGGGTGGTGGTGTAGAACCCTCCCGAGGTGCTCAAGATGATGCGCTCAGAGAAGGGCATTAAACAGCTGTGAGTGCCAGGGAAAACTGGTGAAGATTGTGCTGTGGAAGGGGGAACGGAGTGGGGAGAGAGGAAGGGAGTGAGAAGATAGGTGTGGAATCAGTAATGGTGTGTAACCCTCCTGAGATGCTCAAGATGATGCGCACATAGAAGGGTATTGAACAGCTGGTGAGTGAGACGATGCAAGAGAGGATGGTGCAGGCGAGTGAGGAGGTGGTGGCATGGCATGGCACACTGACCCGTTTTGACCCGTTTTGAACCCCGTTTCCCACCCGAACTCCCTCCTTCTTCACTCCACCCCACCTGTGACACACAGGAGGTGACGATGGAAGCGAGAAAGGTGCGGCGAGGCGAGTGAGCAGGTGGTGGCGCAGTGACCCGTTTCAATTCCTCCTTTCCCACCCGAACAGCCGTCCTTCTTCCCCCCACCCCCCCACAGGAGGTGACGATGCAAGAGAGGAAGGTGCGGGCGAGTGAGGAGGTGGTGGCGTTGACCTGTCCCAAACCTGATTTTCCATCCTCTACTTCCCCTTACTCCCTCTTTCTTTCTTCTCCACCCCGTTCCACACCTGTGACTCACAGGAGGTGACGATGCAGGAGAGGAAGGTGCGGGCGAGTGAGGAGGTGGTGGCACAGATGATTAGCAACTCAGCAGCACAGCTGAGGGAGGGCGGCGTGGAGACAGAAGCCTTTGTGCTCAGCCTCAAGTGCCCTCTCTCCCTCACCCGCATCAAGGTCTGTCAGGCTCTAGCAAACTCCACTCTATTGTTCATAGCATACACTCGTGTGTTTAGCATCAAGTGCTCTCTCGCCCGCACCAAAGTTTGGACCCATACTTACCTGATATGGTTTTCCCGCGCCCATCCATCACTGCTTTGTAAGTTGGGCCAGTGCGAGGTAAGAAGTGCTCCCACGAGAGCACCTTCGACCTCGCATCGTACCTGCGCTTGAACCAGGGCCTGGCCAAGAACGTCAAGCGAGCGGCGCTGCCCTATTTGCTACCAGCAGGGGACAGTCAGGGTTTAGGCGCCAGCCCAACCAGTTCAATCAATACTGAATTGTCCATTACCCGTCCCCCAACTCCCACTGCAGGTGCCAGTGCGGGGCAAGAAGTGCTCTCACGAGAGCACATTTGATCTGGCTTCCTACCTGCGCTTGAACCAAGGCCTTGCCAAGAACGTCAAGCGAGCGTGGCGCTGCCCTGTTTGCTACCAGCAACTGCTGTGGTCCGAGCTGTTCCTGGATGGATTCAGTAAGTGCATTTTTAGCGCACTGCACCGCACTCCACCTTGCGCTTGCCAGTTTCCTCCTTTTTCCTGTTCTCCCTCTCCTTTGCCTCTAACTCGCCCTCCCCCGCTCCCGCACCTCCCCATCCTCCTCACTGCTCAGCACTACATCTCTCTGCTTTCCCAACAGTGCAAACGATTCTTGTTGAAACGAGTGGGACGGATGACGAGGTGGATTTGTTTCCAAATGGGCATCCGCATCCGCTTCCTCTCTCCCCACACCCCCCTCCCCCTCCCCACTGCACCGCACTGCACCCCTCCGTTTTCCCCACAGTGCAAAAGATTCTTGATGAAACGAGTGACGAGGTTGACGAGGTGGAGGTTTTTCCAGATGGCAGGTGGAGAGTGGTGGAGAACGGTGGTGGGGAGGACGGGAGCTGTTCTGAGTCGGATGAAGAGGAGAGGATGATAATGATTGCATTGAAGCGAAGAGAGGAGGAGAGGAGGAGGAAGGTGGAGGAGGAGGAAAAGAGGAAGAAGGAAGAGGAGGCGAGTGGGGCATTGGAGAGAGGGACGGAGGGAGATGGAGTGCAATCGAGTGCGGTTGGGAGTGGGGAGGAGGGAGGAAGGAGGGGTGGGGAAGGAGAGGGGAGGGAGGATGAGGAAGAGGACGTAATAGAGACTGCTGGAGAGGAGGGGAGAGAGGGGATGAGAGAGGGAGTGAGAGAAGGTGAGGGGAGAGGCGAGGGGTGTGAGGAGGGAAACCGGGTTGAGGAGGTAGAAGCTGTGGAGGTGGAGGTTAATGGTGGTTACCAGAACATGAATGGGGTGACTCTTGAGCCGACCGAAAAGGCACTTCAAAACCAGGTGGAGGGGGGGGAAGCTGTGGAGGTAGCTGGTGGTGACCACCAGGTGAATGGGGGGACTCTTGAGACGACCCAAAACGCATCTCGCAACCGGATGGAGGACGAAGCTGTGGAGGTAGCTGGTGGTGACCACCAGGTGAATGGGGTTACAGCGAGTCCGGCCTGTGTAACAGGAAGGGAGGCGGACATGGGTACAACAAGATCAGTTTTGGGAGACGATGTCTTATGTGGTGCTTCTCAAAACGGGACAGCAAGAGAGACAGCCTCACTGGCACCTATTCTAGTTTCAAGGGACACACTTGCACCCGGTTCAGTGTTGAGCGAGACAGTTCTTTCCTGTTCTAGTCAAACCGTGACTGCAAGAGACACAGACATGGTAACAGCAAGTTTGACTCACGTGAATGGGCTCACAGGGAGTGAACCCTCTGTGCAGGGAAGGGAGCCAGTTACTCCCTGTTCTACTCAAACCGTGACTGCAAGAGACACGGACATGGTAACCGCAGCAAGTTCGCCTCACATGAATGGACTTGAAGTGAGTGAACCCTGTGTGCGAGGAAGGGACATGGTTCTAGCAGGGGTTGCTTCCCTGGATGGACAAGTGGAGCTTGCTAGGTTTTCAGAGGCAGGAAAGGGTGGGCCAGAGAGGGGAGGGAGTAGCTCTGAGGCAGGGAGAGATGGGCCAGCAGCAGCTGTGGTGGAGAGGGCAGCGGCGGTGGTGGTGGTGGGTGGGGCTTCGAGTGGCGTTGCTCTTGAGGCGCCTCAATCATCGGTACACATGGATGGACAAGTGGGGGTTGAGGGTTTTTCAGAGGCAGGGAAGAGTGGCGCAGCAGCTGCGGTGGTGGGTGCAGCGTTTAGTGGGGCTTTTAGACCAGCAGGCGATGCCGTAGCAGGGAAGGCATGTGAGGCGCATGGGCGTGCAGAAGGGATGGATGGAATGATTGAAGAGAAACCGGCTGCTGATTACAGTGGGCGTGCAGGGATTTCAATGGGCGTGCATGCAGCAGCAGGGATGGCATGTGAGGCGCATGGGCGTGCAGAAGGGATGGATGGAATGATTGATGAGAAACCGGCTGCTGATTACAGTGGGCGTGGGCTTGAGGAGAAGAGTTTTGGGGAAGAGAAGGAGCAAAGGGGGGAGGGTCGAGACCTGGTGGTGGGGAGTGTGGTGGGAGGAGGGGAGGTGAAAAAGGAGGAGCAAGTGGTGGAGGGTTGTGGTCTGCTGGTGGGGAGTGTGGTGGGAGGAGGGGAGCTGACGAAGGAGGAGCAAGTGGGGGAGGGTTGTGATCTGCTGGTGGAAAGTGTGGTGGGAGGAGGGGAGGTGGGAGGAGGGGAGGTGGGAGAGGAGGGCTGTGCTAGGGGAAGGGGCACGAGCGTGGGTGGAGCTAAGAGGAAGAGAGATGGAGATACGGGAGGAGAAGGACGGGAAGGTGGAGGAAAGGGAGAGGGGGAAGCGGAAGGAAGTCAGGAACAGGTTGAAAAGGTTTTAGATATGGGGAAGGAGAGGAGGAATGGGAAGGATGAGAAGGATGAGAAGGATGAGAAGATTGGGAAGGTTGGGAAGGGAGGGGGGGAGGAAATGGACGGGAAAGAGGGGAAGGGAGGGAAGGATGGTGTAAGCACGGGCGGTTCTGCTGGCAGTGGTGATTCAGGCAGCGCCTCTGGGCAACGGAAGGGCAAGAAGACTTTTATGGTGCTCCGCACTGCGATGGCTGAAGGGGGTTCAGTTGAAAGGAAGGATGGGAAGGATGGTGTTAGCATAGGTGGTTCTGCTGGCAGTGGTGGTTCGGGCAGCGGCTCAGGGCATCGGAAGGGCAAGAATACTGTTATGGTGGTCCGCGATTTGCATGTCATCTGCACGAAGGAAGAGGCCGCTCAGATTCGACTGCAGTTGGAACAGGCTCAGCAGGGGCAGCAGGGGCAGCAGCAGGGGCAGCAGGGGCAGCAGCAGGGGCAGCAGGGGCAGCAGCAGGGGCAGCAGGGGCAGCAGCAGGGGCAGCAGGGGCAGGGGCAGGGGCAGGAGCAGCAGGTGCAGGGGCAGGGGCAGCAGGGGCAGCAGGGGCAGCAGCAGCAAAGAGTGATTAGAGGTGTGGAGGAGGGAAGCAAAGGAGGAGCAACAGCTTCTAGGGGGGTGGTTGTTGCTCTAAGAGCAAGAGGGAGTGGTTCAAACGATTCTGCAGCATCATTAGGGAGAGGTGGCGTGATGGAGGAGGGAGGTAGAGGAGAAGCATCAGCTTCTGGAGGGTTTGTTGTTGCCACACGAGCACGAGCAAAGGGTTCAAGTGATTCAGCAGCAGCATCCTCTGGGAGAGATGGTGTGGTGGAGAGTAGGAGGGCCACACGTGGGACTGTAGAGAGGGAGAAGCGGGGTAGTGTGAGTAGCAGTGTGACAGTAAAGGGTGCTGGTGTGAGTACGAGGGGTGGTACTACTCCTGGGGGGGGAAAGACTGCTGTTGGGAAGAGTGGTGCTGGTGCTAAGGGTGCTGCTGCTAAGACTGCCGGTGCTAAGAGTGCTGGTACTGCTAAAGCTGTGGAAGCAGAGGTGATTGAACTGCTCTCAGATTCAGATGAAGAGGAGGTGGAGGAGAAGGGTGGTGGTGATGCTGGTGGTGCTGCTGGTGGTGCTGCTAGTGGTGGTGGTAGTGGTGGTGCTGGTGGTGCTGGTAATGGTGGTGGTGGTGGTGCTGCTGCTGCTGCTGCTGCTGCTGCTGCTGCTGCTGCTGCTTCTGCTGGTGGAGGTGCTTCCGCTGGTGGAGGTACTTCTGCTGGTGGAGCTTCAGGTGTACCCGTTGCACCTGAACTGCCGTCGTCAAGTGTTACAAGGTGATTCCCGTCTCTGATGCTGTTTGAGTCAGCGCAGATGCATTACAGAATGCATAGATGTTGTCGTCTCTTTGCGTGGATTCTTATTCGTGTCAGCATCCCAGCTCCCGTTTCCTTCATGTTTTACAGCAGTCAATTTCCCCGCTGTCCCTTATATCCATTCGTTTTTCCGTTACTCCCTGCTTCGCTGTCTCCTCTTCTTGTCTTCATTTTGCCTCGTCTTTGTCTCCTCTTTAGAGCAGAGGGAGGGCAGCGGGCAGTGCAAGAGGGCATGTGCCACATGCTGTCCCAAACCTTCCTTCTTTCCTCCTGTTCTCTCTCCCTTCTTCCCTGCCTTTTGTCTTCGTTTCATCTCCTCGTTGTCTCCTCTTTAGAGCAGAGGGAGCGCAGCGGGCAGTGCAAGAGGGCATGTGCCACCTGCTGTCCCAAACGCAGCAGAAGCAACGCCATCACCAGCAGCAGGGGGAGCAGCACCACCAGCGGCAGAAGCTGCAGCAAGGTCAGCAGCAGCAGTTACAGCGTCGGCAGTGGCAACAGAGGCAGGGTTTAAGGCAGCGTGGGCAGGACTATTTGGATCGCCGCAAGCAGCAAGAGCAGTGGGTTCTGCCGTGGCAGCAATCCCAGCAACGGCAGCACAAGCAGCACAAACTTCAGCACAAGCAGCAGCAGTGTCAGCTAAAGCACCAGCAGCACCGTCAGCAGCAGCCGCAGCAGCAGCTGCCCCAGAAGCAGCAGAGACGGCAGCAATGGCAGCGACAGGCAGGGCAGCAGCAGGAGGGACGAGGGCAGCAGGCAGTGTCAAGGCGATTCAAGCAACGACTCGCTTAGCCTTGCCAGCAGATGTTGTTGCAACAGGAGCAGCAGGAGCAGAAGCAGGAGTGGCAGCGGCAGGAGCAGCACCAAGAGCAACTACAGCCGCAACGGGATCAGCACCGAAAGCAACAACAGAAAAAGCAACAACAGCAGCAATTGGCACAGCACCAAGAGGAGCTGCTGCAACAACAACAGGAGCAGCACCAAGAGCAACAGCAGCAGCAACGGGAGCAGCAACGAAAGCAACAACAGCGACAACAACAGCAGCAGGAAGAGCAACAGCAGCAACAACAACAGCAGGAGCCGCACCAAAAGCAACAGCAACAGCAGCAGCACCACAAGGAACAGCAGCAGCAGCACCAAGAGCAACAGCTGCAGCAGCACCAAGAGCAACAGCATCAGCAGCAGCACCAAGAGCAACAGCATCAGCAGCAACACCAAGAGCAACAGCATCAGCAGCAGGAGGAGGGGGAGGAGGCAACTCTGTGAAGCTGCACATCATTCCCCCTCGCCGCCCAGCCACTACCAAGGCTGCCAGCACATCTCACTCTAACACTCACCACACTCACCCCACTCACCACACTCACTCGCACCTCACAGCAAAGCAGCTCGTTCGCCCTGCCTCTAAAGGCGCGTCTCACTCTAACGCTCACCACACCCACTCGCACCTCGTTCCTAACCAGCCTGCTCGTCCTGCTCCTACTGGGAATCCCGCTCCCGCTCTCAACCCCGCTCTAAAGAATGCCGTGGTTTCCTCTCCTCTCTCATCCATCGCCTCGTCTGTCCCTTCCTCTACCCCCTCGTCTGTCCCTTCCTCTACCCCCTCGTCTCTTACCTCTGCCACGCACTCAGTGGCTGCACTCTTACCGCCTGTTGGCTCTAAACAAGTCCTCACTTCGACCTCACTTCCTGCAGCTGCCCCTGAGAATTCTCAGAAGTGACTCTTTTCCCCTGACACCAGGTGTCTACACCAGGGCATCACCCCCTGGTGTCTGCAATTGTCTATCCCCTCAGCCACTCGCTCAGTAGCCGCATCCATACTGCCTGTGAGCTCCAAACAAGTCCTTACTTTTCCGGCTGCTGCTCCTGCTGCCCTTAAAGGCCCTGTTGCCACTGTCCCTCCTTTTCCTGCTTCTACTGCTGCTGCTGCTGCTACTGCTGCTGCCCATAATGCACCCTCTCTTCCTCTTCCTCCTCCTGCTGCTGCTGCTGCACCCTGGAAAGCCATGCCTTCTGCCACTGCCCCTACTGCTGCTTTTCCTCCCTGATTTGCTTTTTTCATTGCATGCTGTTAGGTCCTTCACCCCCTTTCGGCCTTCCTGACCCTCCCCCTCACTACAGTGTTCATATCTTTCCATCCTAATAACAGATGCGTTCAGCCAGTGTCCTGGAATCACACATACCATATAACGAATGCCTTACTGGTTGCTGCTTGTGTTACCGTATGTTGTGGTGAACCTTTGATCTAATAATCTGTACCATAATATAAGGACCCGAGGAATTGTGTACCATCACACACACACGGAACAGCACACTTTTGTAATAGGGCAGCATTGCATCGTAACAGTGTGATCCGCTTGCCTCTCCTTCAGAATCCGCTTGCCACTCGACCAATCACAGCAGCAGGGAGGGAACCCCTCGCAGTGCGGAGCAAGCAAGCACTGTGTAGCCGTGGCTTGGAGGCCACTTCTTGTCAAATAGTACATACTTTATGCATCCTTACTGGCTGCAGTCTAATGTAACAGAGGCGTAGGTTTGAGACGTCCCAAAACTTGGGAACACTTCTTGTCAAAAAGGCCATACCAAACTTTATGCAGTCTTTTACTGGCTGTAGGCTATTGTAACAGACGCATCCCCACTTGCCTCTTCTGTTGATGACGAAATTACCCGACCAATCACAGCAGCAGCAGGGTACCCCTCTCTGTGCAGAGCTAGCAAGCACTGAGTGGCCGTGGTTTGGGGGACAGAAAGGAGCAGCCCTCCAGCTGTTTGCGGGTCGAAGAGGAGCGGAGTGAGCGGATGGGTGGATGCCTGGACAAGGTAGAGGGAGGGGGAGGGAGGGAGAGTGGGGAAGGTGAAGGGGAAAGTGGAGCGAAGGATTTGGGGTTTCAGAGCCAGCAAGCAGTGAGTGGGCAGTGGCTTGGGGGATGGAAAGGAACAGCCCTTCGGCTGTTTGCGGGTCGAAGAGGAGAGGAGTGCGGGGATGGGCGGATGCCTGGACACCATGGTGGGGATGGGGGAGAGAAGCGAGAAATTCATGAGGTGCTGCATAGATGGCAAGCATTGAGCAGATAGCAATGTCACGATTCAAAGCCATGCGTGGCCGTGGCTTAGGGATGGAAAGAAAAGAGCAGCCCTCCGGCTGTTTGCGGGTCGAAGAGGAGCAGAGTGAGCAGATGGGCGGATGCCTGAACAGAGAGGAGGGAAGGAGGGTGGGGTGAGGGAGGGAGTTTTGGGGAGGGCAAGGGTGAAGGAGGGGGTGGGTCTATGGTATGTGGCTTACGAAACTCACTAGTCGATTCATCTCATCTCATCCCCACATCCTAGCATTCTGTCCTCTCCCTCACCTCCTCGTAGTTGGTGATTGCTCGTCTCAGGCGCAGGTTCGAATCCTGCAGCGAGCTGAAAATGCCATCCTCCACACACTGCCGTGCACCGTCCTAGAGAGAGAAGGGGATGGGTGAGGTTGAGGAAAAGGTGGAGATGTTTCAAGCTCAGAATAAAATTACTGAAGTGAGCTAACCTTGCATGCCTTACATGCATGTCAAAGTGCCATTGTTGAGAGGAAGGGAGGGCTCAGGGAAGGAAACAAAAAAAGCCTTCGAATCCTGCATTTTGCTGAAAACGCCTTCTTGAAAAGCATTCTATTACAAAACATGGACGATCACTACAGTTGGTTACGAGGTGTGCAAGTGGTTACCATAATGGGGATTGTAGAGGGGTCGATTGTTACAGTAACTCGAGATGCTGTTGTCATTTCCACCAGGTGGCCTGTAGACGGCATGGGAAGGCATACAAGGAAGGCATGAAGGGCCGAATTGAATTAATGGGGATTGTAGAGGGACCGATGGTGACAGTAACTCGAGATGCTGGGGCCATTTCCACTTGTTGATGCATACGCACGGCATTGGAGAAGCATGGCACACACGCAGGCCAAGCCATGGGTTGTTGTATGTGCATAGGCAAGGCATGTCACATACACACATCGCAATATGCACATGGTAAGACATGGCATTGCATGGCATGGCATGGTACGTAGTATCAAGACCTCTCAAAACGTACTGGTCCGGCTAAACTCACCAAGTAAGCCAAACCCCGTGACATCAGTAGCAGCCAAGGCCCCATGTTGCAATGCAATGGACGCTGCTTTCTGGTGGCGAAGAGGGGAAGGAAGGTGAGGGAAGGGGGGATGATGGGTTGCAAGGGAAGGGAAGGGAATGGGAGAGGAGAGGGGCAATAGGGTAGTAATGATGGTGGCAGCAAGAGTTCCATGTTGCCATGTAATTGAATGGCTGTTCCCCTGCTGGTTTCGAAGCTTGAACAGGAATGAGGGAAGGAACGTTTCAGCCCTTAAGTCACCTGAATCTACACCAGTTGCGAGGCATCACACTACTTGACACATCACGCCTTCCCCCGACTCACCTGATTAGACACCAGCATGCTATGGATCACCCCATCCACCCACCGTCCCTGAGCGGCATGGCAGGACGATGCCAGGAGTGGGCTACTTGCTTCAGCAATGCTACTTGCTGATATGTTGAACTAACAGGGCCAACGTTTCTTCCCTTGATGACTCACCTGATTAGGCACCAGCATGCTATGGATCACCCCATCCACCCACCGTCCCTGATGGTTGTGGGAGGACGATGCCGAGGGAGGCCTACTTGTTTCAGCAGTGTTACTTGCCGATATTGTTGAATGAATCGGGGGATTCTTCCCTTGCCTGGACTCACCTGATTAGACACCAGCATGCTATCGATCGCCCCATCCACCCACCGTCCCTGATGGGTGTGGGAGGATAGCACAAGGGAGGGGGGGTTAGGCAGAGGAAGACGGATAGAGGTCAGGAGGTAACGCTTGAGTACAAAGAGGGGGCACTGGCAGATGGATAGAGGTAATTAGGAAATCCCACCACCATATTCAAGGAAAAGAGCTGGGCTAAAGTAGGCCTAGGTCTATTGGGTGGTAAATTCGACCAGAGAGCTGTCGGAACTACTTCTGCGCTGGGATAAAGAGGCGCCTAAAAAATCATCTCATATGAGAGGAATCTCATATGGTGGAAATATGGCCAGACAGCTGTTGGAGTCATGTATTATTAACTGTGACTTTCTTGATGAAAGGTTTTGTTCTTTGAGTAAGTTTTTGGCTGAGAAGAGTGTTGATTGTGACCCCGAGGCCCTATGCCTATGACCCGAGCTTTTAGCTCACCATTCCACTGTCCCACCTTGGCCTTGCATCGCATGTTGGCTGCAAAGATGACTCCCGTGCCGATGGGCTTGGTGAGAATGATGGCATCTCCCTCATGCATGCCCGCCTGCATGGGACACGAGGTGCGCACACAAGGCATCCCAGAGACAGGTATGGGAAGGAGATGTAGGTGTGACAAGTGTGACTCCTGTGCTGATGGGCTTGGTGAGAATGATGGCATCTCGCTCACACATGCCCGCCTGTGTGTGTGCATGGGGTGAGAGAGGAACGCACACAGGACAGTCCAGGGAGGGAGGTATGGGACGGAGATGCTGCTGTGACAAGTGCGGTGTGACTCCTGTGCGGTGTGACTCCTGTGCGGTGTGACTCCTGTGCGGTGTGACAAGTGGGTGAGGATGATGGCAGGATTATGTTTCAGAAATTAACAATAGTTACTCATGTACCTTTCTCAGCAGCCGGTCTCTGTCAGCCAATCCCGTGACAGCAAACCCCAGCGACAGCTCAGCACCCTCCACAGTGTGCCCTCCCACCAGCTGACACGTGGCAGCATCCAATTCGCGGATGGCCCCTGCCATGACCTGGAAAAGCTCCTCCTCCATCTGATGAGAGTGGAAAGGAGAAGTGGGGGAGTGGGAGTGAAGGGGGAGATGGATGAGTCGGACAAGGAAGGGGGAGAAGTGGAGGGAAGGGGGAGGGAGAAGGGAGAGCAAAAGGGGCGCTTTTGATTCGCAGATGGCCCCTGGCATGAGCTGGAAAATCTCCTCCTCCATCTGATGAGAGTGGGAGGGGGAGACATGGGAGATGGGAAGAGACGAAAATGGGAGAGCGAGGGGGAAGGCACCCATGACGAAGCAGTCACCGAGAGCGTGGAGGACGGCAAGCAATGTGACAGTAACGGGGGTCTCACCTTCTCCTCGGTACCATAGGGCAGTGTGACTATAGCGAGCGCTGAGACGGGGTCAGCACCCATGGCGAAGCAGTCACTGAGAGCATGTAGGGCGGCAATGCGGCCGAAGGTGTGCGGATCGGAGAGGAAGGAGCGGAAGAAGTCGACCGTTTGCACCAACACTGGGCTCTGGTGGGAGAGCGAGGGAGAGATGAAAGAAAAAGGGGAAGCATGCAATTTGTGAGAGCGTGGAGAGCAGCGATTCGACCAAAGGTGTGCGGATCGGAGAGGAAGGAGCGGAAGAAGTCGACCGTTTGCACCACCACTGGGTTCTGGTTGCTCAGACAGGGGGAGAAGGGAGACAGAGGGAAAGCATATGGCTTGTTGTGGCAGGGAGGGCGGCAGTGGCAGGTATGTGGGCACAGGTGTGCGGATCGGAGAGGAAGGAGCGGAAGAAGTCGACCGTTTGCACCAACACTGGGCTCTGGTTGCTCAGACAGGGGGAGAAGGGAGGTGGGGAACAAACATGAAGCATGTGAGAACATGGAGGGCGGCAATCCGACCAAAGGTGTGTGGGTCGGAGAGGAAGGAGCGGGTCGGAGAGGAAGGAGCGGGTCGGAGAGGAAGTCAACTGATTGCACCACTACTGGGTTCTCATTGGCCCCCGCCCTGCCCTCACAGCTGTGTGGCCAATGAGAAGACAACCACATGCAGACGAATTGTCAGGTGTGAGGCCAGGTGATTCCATCAATTCAGCCCTGAAGAATTTCCGGATGCGTACCTGACTAACGCCGACCGTGCTGTCAGGTGTTATCGCCAGCACAGCAGCATCGTCAGGTGAATTTGCATACCTGACAGCCAGCCTTGCTCTCAGGTGGAATCACCCACCACGGCAGCATCAGGTGATTAGCCAGGAGAAATTCCACATGCGCACCTGTCTGCCGCCCGTGCTGTCAGGTGGAATTGCCAGCACAGCGGCGTCGTCAGGTGAGTCGAGCCCCAGGAGGTTTTCCAGATGCATACCTGACAGCCGCCCTTTCCCTCAGGTGGAATCGCCAGCACAGCGGCATCGTCAGGTGAGTCAAGCCCCAGGAGAATTTTCAGATGCATACCTGACAGCCGCCCTTTCCCTCAGGTGGAATCGCCAGCACAGCGGCATCATCAGGTGAGTCAAGCCCCAGGAGGATTTCCGGGTGGCCAGGCGGGCGGCTGGGGAGAGCTGCGAGACGAGTGAGGACGCGGGAGAGAAGGGAAGAGCCGACCTGGTGGGATAGGGGGGGGGAGGGTTGGGAGAGAAGAGATGAGTGAAGACAGAAGATGGCTGTGTGGTGTCTTCAGGAGGGTGGCGAGAGACAAGGGAGAGCGATTGAGGGGTGGGTGATGATAGGAGATGCAAGAGCGCGCTGTCCGGTGTAGGGAAATATGTCTCACTGCGAATGCATGCCCACATCGCAGCTAGCAATGACTCGCCTTGGAGCCACAATCCCCACACCGCATGGGCATGCTCTTGATTGCAGCGGCCCAGCCATGTGTGCGACGGGGATGGTGGGGGGAGGGGGCGGTGGCATGAAGAAGGCGTGGAACCAAAGCGCATGTAACACCTCACCTTACATGGGAGTTTTTGAGGCGCCTCAAAAACCGCCTCAAAAACGACCTCAAAAGAAGGCGTGGAACCAAAGCGCATGTAACACCTCACCTTACATGGGGGTCCACATGATTGAAGAAGGGTTTTGAGACGGCTCAAAACCCTTCTTCAATCAAGAAGGCGTGGAACCAAAGCGCATGTAACACCTCACCTTACATGGGAGTCCACATCCCACCTTGGAGCACAGAGGTCTCTCTCTCACCTTGGAGCCACACCCCCCACAGCGCATGGGCATGCTTTTGAGTGCCAGGAGCGCTTCAGGCCCGGCCGTGTGTGCGACGGGGATGGTGGGGAGAGGGGGCGATAGGTGGGGACTTACACGTCGACCTACACGCCTCTCTCACCTTGGAGCCACACCCCCCACAGCGCATGGGCATGCTCTTGAGCGCCAGGAGCGCTTCAGGCCCGGCCGTGTGCGCGACGGGGATGATGGGGAGAGGAGGTGATGGGTGGGAAACTACGTGTTCATCTGCAAACACCTCACCTTGGAGCCACACCCCCCACACCGCATGGGCATGCTTTTGAGTGCCAGGAGCGCTTCAGGCCCGGCCGTGTGTGCGACGGGGATGGTGGGGAGAGGAGGTGACGGCATGGCAGGTAGTTGGTTGAACTGCTGCATGAACGCCCGGTCTATGCGGTCCTGAGCGGTTGGAAGGTTTGGATGGGGGGAAGGGGGCGAGATGTCGATTACAGGTGTTTCAGTGCCTCAAAGGGTGATGCGGCAGTTCAGCCAAAGGATGAAGGCGGGCAGTTGGCTGAACTGCCTCAGGAAGGCTCGATCGATGCGGTGCTGAGCGGTAAAATGGTATAAAGGAAGGAGGTCCAGCTGCTTTCTCACCTTGAGCGTCCACATAATACTGTCTTCAAAGGCCAACGAGCCCCGAGAGAAGACCGCGTATTTATCACCGGTGCTGTGAGCGAGGGGATGTGAGCGAGGGGATGTGAGCGAGGGGATGTGAGCGAGGGGATGGGAGCGAGGGGATGTGAGCGAATGGCAAGGTTGTGAGACAGAGAGTTTGACTGCTTGAGAGTTTGACTGTAAATGGATATCCAAAACATACCCCCCCCACCACAAACATGCCCGACTTCGGTCCTGTTACTTGAACAACCCAGTCAATAGGCACACAGATACATGTAAACCAATGCACCCGAGGAGGTTCAAAAAGGTTTGAAGGGTTTTGAATGTTGATCCATAAGCGCTCTCTTCGGATTCTCAGCCAGGCAGGGGCATTCCCGTCCGCACTGCAAACACGCCAGTCTTGGCTTTGACCCCACTCAGTCGACACACACATAGGTGACTTTTGAGTCCACTCAAAAGTCACCAAACACGCCAGTCTTGGCTTTGACCCCACTCAGTCGACACACACATAGGTGACTTTTGAGTCGACTCAAAAGTCACCAAACACGCCAGTCTTGGCTTTGACCCCACTCAGTCGACACACACATACACATTCATACAAACCACCACACCTGATGAGGCTCAGAAACGTTTTCTGCGGTTGGAAGGGTTTCAAAGGCTGATCCAGAAGCGCTCTCCTCAAGTTTTCCGCCAAGGGCATGCCCTGCCGCACTGCAAACACGCCCGCCTTCGGCCGTGGGTAAACGTCGGATGAGTGGATATCCCCCACTGCAAACACCCTTCTATGGCTGATCGACTCTAGCGTGTCCCCCACTCGGATGAAGCCGTTTTTGTCCAGGGCTAGACCCGTTTGGCCAAGCCAGGAGGCTGCTCCTCCCTGGGAAGCAGGGGTGTTACGTAGGAGGTTGGGGGGGTTTGGCAGGAGATGGGGCAGGCGGGAGGTGGGGGGATATGGGCAATTGACGAGTGGATATCCCCTGCGGCGAACACCCCTCTATGGCTGATCGACTCTAGTGTGTCCCCCACTCGGATGAAGCCGTTGCTGTCGAGAGCTAGGCCTGTTTGGGCGAGCCAGGAGGCTGCACCGCCCTGGGAGGGATTGGTGGGAGCAACGAGAGAAGAGGAGTGGATGCTCGGTACAAGTGTAAGACAAAAGCGTAGGGAGTTTAGGCCTCAATGGGGCTGGGATGTGAGACAGTAAACACGTTCCTCCCCTTTCCTCTTCACTCTCAGACTTCCTTCCTCACACTCTTACCCTCTTGCTCACTCACGCACACTAGCACACCCACCTGTGTGCACCACACACACTCGTCAAACTCCACCTCCTCTCCCCCTTCCAAGACCAGCACCCCTCCTTGCACCGCCGACTCTCTCTTTTCCCCTCCACCCGCCCCGCTGCTGCTTCCCCTGCCGACCTCCCCTTCCGCCCCATCCACCGCTCCCTCTCTATCCCCTCCCTCTCCACCGCTCTCCACTCCTCGTTGTCTCACTGCCACCACTGCAGCATCGAGAACCTTCATACCTGGTTCATTCATTGACGGTTGCACGCATGTGGGGTGAGGGATGGTGGATTGAATAGGATTAGATACTTAAAAGGTTATGAGCTTTCACACTGTTGTCATGGAGGGATGGTGACTAAAAAAAGCTGACTCTTGAGTCGACTCAAAAGTCACCTGGATGGTGACTGGATAGACAGCTGACGGTTACTTCCAGTTGATGGGCCGCAAACGGTAACACTCTTCTTGAGAGATAAGATATCATCGCATCAAGCACCTTCACTCCCCTCCCTCGTAAACCTCCCTCACTCCTCTCGCTCACTCCTCTCCCTCACTCCTACCACACTCCTCTTCCACTCCCCCCTCACTCACTTCTCTCCTTCAAGATCCGTCGGACAATCAATCGCACGCGTGCGTTGTGGGTGGGCAGCAGATCCCCCCTCGTTATAAGCACAAAAGAGGCATACACCTGGCTTTTCTGTATTACCAAAAAAAAAAAAAAAAAAAAACCACACACACACACACACACACACACACACACACACACACACACACAAACACACACATACACACACACACAAAATATTGCAAAACGCACAAATATAAAAAACCAGAACAAACAAAAAAATGAATTGCTCTTGAAGGCACTAACTGATTTCTGTAAGACTGACACAACAAAGGCAGAATCTTCAGATCATAGCTGCAAAGGCAACGCTGTAGGGATTGGAATGGCAGAAGTTCTTAACCCCAGCTGGTTACCACTGTCTGGTTACCACCGCTTATCTGGTTACCAGGCAGTCCTGCTGCAGTCGGTGCTGCATGGCCAGAAGCAGCTCCACCCCTCCTGCGCCCCCTCCCACCACCACCACACGGACACTAGAGCCCTGTAAGAGAATGAGTGGTGAACGGTGGGGTTGGGTTGGGAAGGGTGCAGGACAGTGAATGTGGATGAGGCCAGCTCCACACCCCCTGCTCTCCCTCCCACCACCATCACTCGCACGCTAGAGCCCTGATGTTCAAGGGAAAAGAGTGGTTGCTAGCTGGCTGGGTTGCATTGGGAGGGTTGCGGGACGGTGGATGCAAGTGAGGCAGCTCCAACCCCCCTGTCGCTTCCTCTCCCACCAGGCTAAATCCCGTTAGTAAACGCACGTTGAAGCCCGTCGGCCCAGTAACAAGTGTGGAGCGCTATATTATAAAGTCAAGAGGCAGTGTTGCGTGGTGGTGGAATTGGGGAGATGCGGGGTGGATGGAGATGGGGACCTAGCTTGGATCGAGTCACACCCCCTTGTGGTGAGTCTAAGGGACTCACACTTCCTTAGACCCACCACAAACCTTCCCAGTGACTTTTGAGTCGACTCAAAAGTCACCTCGTAAAATGGGGACCTAGCTTAGATCGAGTCACACTCCCTTAGACCCACCACTAACCTTCCCAGTGCAAATTACAGGGGGGCGAGAGAGGATTCGTGACTGTAAGGCCTCCCAGCGGTGAGCGAATGAGTGGACTGTGGTTGGGGCCTCATTAAGATCCGGGTGTAACTATCAGCTCAATCTAAAAGGTTTACGACTTGGAGGAAGGTTGGTTGAAGCAACTCACAGGGGCCAGGGAGAGGAGGTTTTTGAGGTGCCTAAAAATATCCATGGGTACTGAAGCGATATATAATGATACAAAGGGGTGTTCCGAGAATTGAACTCGGGACCTCTCGCACCCTAAGCGAGAATCATGCCACTAGACCAAACACCCGCGATAGGAGAGTGAGGCGCCTTAAATTCGGTGTTTTTTGGTAATTCCTTAGGAGCCTCACATACCATTTTCATGCTGGAATCCTTCTGATCCACCTCACAGGGGTGAGGGAGAGGATGCGTGACCGCAGGGCCTCCCAGCGGTGGGTGAAGGAGTCTATGGGCTTCACTGGGAGGGCGCTGCTGGTGGTGGTGCTTGATCTAATTTGATTCGATCCTCGGGGGATGCACTCTTGCACCCACACGCATGACCAACCCCCCCAGTACAACTCACAGGGGCGAGGGAGAGGATGCGTGACCGCAGAGCCTCCCAGCGGTGGGTGAAGGAGTCGATGGGCTTCACTGGGAGGGTGAGCTCCTTTGCTCCTGGCACTGATTGCTGCTCAGACGGATGGAGAGAGGGGATGGGAGTGGGGCGGAGTGTCAAGACACAGGTCGTCGTAACAAATGGGCAGGCATGCGCCCATCCACCAGCCAGCACCACAGCACGCACGCTGATCCAAGTACATGGAAATCGCTTTTGATAATTCTCAAAAGCGATTCCCATCCGCCAGCACCACAGCTCGCTGATCCAAGTCCAGGCCCGAGGCGCAGCAGTGCAGCAGCGGATGTTGGTAGTGCGTACGTGAGGTGACAGGATACCAGTGATGTCAATGGAAAGCACGTCGTAGCGAATAGGAGGACGCCCATCCGCCAGCACCACAGCTCTCTGCTCCAAGTCCAGGCCAGAGGCACAGCAGTGCAGCAGCGGTTACCAGAGAGGTGACACTAGTGCATGACGTGACGGCATACCAGTGGAGTGATCCCGATATCAATGGACAGTACGTCGTAGCGAATGGGGGGGCGCCCATCCGCCAGCACCACAGCACGTTGATCCAGGTCAATGCCAGAGGCGCAGCAGTGCAGCAGGCGAGCGTTGGTGAGTTGGGCCAAGGGGCGCAGGTCGATGTGACAGTCGTCGTACGTGTAGTGGCCTGGGTGGGTGGCAGAGGGAAGAGGAGAAGAGGAAGACGGGGTAAGGCGGGAGAGGGACAGGGAAATGGGAAAGGCTGTGGGGGAAGAGAAGAGAGAGCAGTGATCCTCCCAGGTTCAGGTCCGAGGAGCAGCAGTGGAGCAGGCAAGCGTTGGTGAGTTGGGCCGAGAGTATGTCAAGTGCAGGCCGATATGACCTGGGTGGGTCAGTGCAGTGCACGTCTCGGTGCACGTCGCAGTGCACGTCGCAGTGCGCGTCTCAGTGCGCGTCGCAGTGCGCGTCGCAGTGCGCGTCTCAGTGCGCGCCGCAGTGCGCATCTCAGTGCACGTCGCAGTGCGCGTCTCAGTGCACGTCTCAGTGCACGTCTCAGTGCATGTCAAGAGTAGTGGATGGGATGGGAGGGGGCAATTGGGATTCGGGATGCCTCTACTGCAGATTCGAGTGCACGTCTCAGTGTATGTCAGGAAGGAAGTGAGGTGAATGCTCTTACCGGCCACGAGGCCTGGCAGCATGCCGCTGTAAGGCGTGTGCACGTCCCGAGTGACCAATGTGAGCCTGACACCTGGCATCGGCTTCATGGCGAAGCTCTTGAGCACCACCACGTGGCTGCCAGCATGCAGCAGGCATGGTTTCAGGGGAGGGGGGGGAGAGAGAGGGGGGTGTGAGGTATGTTTTTTGAGAATTCTCAAAAAACATACCCAGCATGCAGCAGGCATGGTTTCAGGGGAGGGGGGGGAGAGGGAGGGGGGTTTGAGGGGGGGGGGGGGGGGTGTTGGAAAAGGGGGGAAGGAAGGAGTGACGGAAGGAGGGACGGGGAGGATGAGCGGGGAAGAGCCAGGAAGGAAATCGAAGGAAGGAGGATCGAAGGAAATCTCACACCAATTAGAAGAAAGAGCGGGAGGGAGAGCGGGAGGGAGAGCGGGAGGGAGAGCGGGAGGGAGAGCCAGGAAAGCCCTGCTCTGGGTTGCTCTGGGGTGTTCTGGGGTGCTCTGAAATGCTCTGGGGTGCTCTGGGATCAAAAGGAGCTTGCGTGACATAAAGGAGTGGGTGGGAAAAGGACTCTACTAGCGTGCTCTTGCAGAATGAAAATTAATATGGGACCACGCCAAGAAGCTTCGAGGAAAGCGCACCTGTGACCTCCGCCGATCAGAACGAGATCCTTCACCACCATCGTGGGGCCGGCCATCGGACGGCTGGCGAGCAGCCTCGATAATAGCGAGCCCATAGGGCCGTTGGATCAGTTAATGAAAGCGGGAGCTCATGCACGCGAAACGCGTTGACAGAATGGAGGAAAATGTACGGAAAGTCCGTATGCAAGGACGAGAGCTCTGACTGAATAATACTGAAGGTTCTTATGCAAGGAATGTTGTTCCGTCTACTAGACGGAAGCCTGGTTGAGAAGAAGTCTGCGAAAAAATTGCAAGTTACGGTCTACGGTATTCTCAAGGGAGCGGCAAGTATTCCGCTCCTCATCCTCGCATTCGAACTGGCGTGACGTGTCATGGCGAGGATTCGTTGTACTTTCCCGTTGCGAGGCGGGTCTGTTTGGAAGGTTCGTTCTATATACATGCCTCTGCACTTGACTCATGATACGACTAAGATATTTTGTACCTTATGGAATTACCACTTTTAAAATGGATATGTTACCTATCCTTGAGTACAGGACCAGCAGCTAAAGGTGGATGGTGCTTCTATCATATTCATCCGTATCCAAAAGGAAATTACCGGTAGCATGTTCACAACTGCCGCATTTAAACATCAACCGGGTGTGAATATCGCATATGCACGTGGAACACCCACCCTTCGTTTCGTCCATGAACTTAGACAGAGATAGGGTAACATCTACATTCCACAGAATGTATATAGCAAGAACACATGGTTGGGAAATATCATTCCCCAATTGCATTGAACAGATGCTTATTTGCCTCGCATATCGTCCCCCACACACCGATGGGTGGCACGTTCGGATGGCTCGTCTCGTCTCATCTCCTGTACACCTGTGGGTGGCACCTCAGCCGAATGGCTGCCACGTCATCAGCAGTTGATCTTGTGAGGGTCTTGGGAGCGATCTGGAACACCCGAGGCCAGTATTTCCCCGTGACTGCAAAGGAATGCCACAGAGAATAATGAGGAAATGGTGAGGGTTACGACATAGGATGGACAGGAGATACTCATGATAGGGTGAGATACTTATGGACAGGTGGATAATGGAAACGTGGAGCAAGATGACTTTCGGAGGTGCCTCAAAGGAAGGCTTGGGATGGACAAGCGGGATGATGGTAATAAGGTGAGATGTGCTGATAATCATGCTCAAAGAGAGAGAGAGAGAAAAGCCTGATCACCAGCATCTGGGAAGACAGGGCGTGGTAAAGATTGACTGAGAATTCAGGGGAAACTGGGAAGCATGGGGGCATAGGGCCATGAGGGGTGGAGCCAAACCCAAGCAAGCAAATCATGCAATGCCCGTACCAAAGAGGCGCCTCTGTTGTGAGGTGACTTTTGCGTCGACTCAAAATTCACCGCATAGGGCCATGAGGGGTGGAACCAAAGAGTCGTTGCATGGTGTAATCAAACCATGCAATGCCCGTACCAAAGAGGCGCCTCTGTTGTGCATCCCATGCAATGCCGTTCAGCACATCAAACTCCTGGTTGGGCTTCACTTGGGCTGCTGCTAGCGCCCTGAGGCACGACAAGACAGAGAATGAGAGAGATAGGTGAGAGGGAGAGGGTTCGTGAGAGGGAGAAGAAAGAAACGGGTCGGTTACAGAGAGACCAGACCGCACGCAGCAATAGAGAAATGCACCACACAACCAACATGCAATATAAAAAATGCATGTTTCTAACCAGCACTTTACCCCAGACGGATTGCATCCGCTCACAGCACAGCATGCACCAACCAGCACAGCACTCACCACAGGCGCTGCAGGTCCATCCAGGCCGCCACTCGCCCTGACACCATTCACTTGACACTCGACCTGCATGCCCAGTTCAAATGACGCACATGCTCACTGCACACACCAACCAGCACAGCACTAACCGCAGGCGCTGCAGGTCCATCCAGGCCGCCACTGGCCCTGACACCATTCACTTGACACTCGACCTGCATGCCCAGTTCAAATGACGCACATGCTCACTGCACACACCAACCAGCACAGCACTCACCGCAGGCGCTGCAGGTCCATCCAGGCCGCCACTCGCCCTGACACCATTCACTTGACACTCGACCTGCATGCCCAGTTCAAATGACGCACATGCTCACTGCACACACCAACCAGCACAGCACTCACCGCAGGCGCTGCAGGTCCATCCAGGCCGCCACTCGCCCTGACAGCGGGTCGATCACCGCGATGCAATCCGTCTGAGGGTAAAGGGACGGACCAGAAGGGATGGGGAAGGGAAGGAAGGACTTTGTTTACTTTGATTTGCCTCGGAAAAAACGTCCGCCCTGCACTTGCAGCTCGTTGAGTTCACACTTGCAGCACTCCCATTCAACCCCATGCATCCATATTCTCTCACCTCCCTCTCCCACTCTCACCCCCCTCCCCTGCACCTGCCACACGTTGGCATAGATACGGCCACCTCGCACTTCAAGCTCGTTGATCCACGCTATGGGCGTTCACCCTTACAGCACTCCCATCCAACCCCATGCATCCATGACCCTCCACGCTCCCACTCTCCTCCCCCTCCCCCCTCGCACCTGCCACACGTTGGCATAGATACGCCCGCCCCGCACTTCAAGCTCATTGATCCACGCTATAGGTGTGCCGCCATCCGTCACCTTCACCTTGTGCAGCGCTGAGATGGGTGGGGGGTTGAGGGGGAGAAAGGCAAACGGGAGCGGTTGGAGGCAGGACAGGCGGGGGGGCAGTGGGGGTGGGGCTGCTCCCCACCATCGAGCTGCTCCCATCATCATCACCGCACTTCCAACTCGTTGATCCGCACTATAGGTGTGCCGCCATCCGTCACCTTCACCTTGTGCAGCGCTGGTATGTGGGGGGGGGTTGAGGGGGGTTGAGAATGGTTGCTGTATGTGGTGAACCAGCTCTCCAAGCTGGTTCCGATGAGAAAGTAAATACAGGAGGCGCCATTGGAGCAGAGAATGGTTGATGTTATGTATCTCACAAAGGGAAGCCCATGCTGTGACATGGCATACTCTTCAAGCTGCTTGCAATTCCACTGCCTACTCTCGTCTATGGACACACTTTTGAAGGTAGTTGCACTGATGAAGTCGATATAGGAGGCGCAACCAGGACCAACCAGCATCGGTTAATTACACGCTCGAAGGGGCTCAAAGCATGACCGCTACTTAGCACACAAGCGTGATGCAATTAACGTATTTTCAAAGCTGGTTGCACTGACCATAAGTAGATGTATGATGCATGCGCCATCGGAGCCAACCAGCAACGAATGGTTGTATGCTTGAGATGCGTCGAAGCGTGAATATGCACATGATTGTGATGCTACTAACTCGGCCTTCAAGGTAGTAGCGCTGATGTAGGAAGTGCCATCAGAGCCAACCAGCAGCGATTAATTGTAAGTTGATAGGCCCCACCCGTCACTCGTCTGGTGCTTCTTTCAAACAGCCCCCTGTGGTGCCCAACCCACTACCTACCTACTCTAGAAGGCCTATGGACGCACTTTTGAATGTGGTTGCGATGATGAAGTAGATGTAGGAAGTGCCATTGGAGCCCACCAGCAGCGACTGGCAGTGCGCTGCAGGTGTGTTAAAGCACGATTATGCGTGCTGCTGCAAACTCACTCTTGAAGGTGGTTGCGCTGATGAAGTAGATGTAGGAGGTGCCATCGGAGCCCACCAGCAGCGACTTATTGTACGTTGACAGGCCCCAACCGTCCGTCATCTGGTGGCGGAAGCTGCCTGGAAGGAGCCGCATGAGAGCGGTGGGTGAAGGAGGTGTGTGAGCGGGGGTCTGTGACACACCTCCTTGTGGGTATGAGAAATGAACGGATGCGGGGGGGGGGAGGATGGTTGAACCGGGTCGGAAACACTGAGTTGAGACCGATACGGTGGGAGGGACTGATTCGTTCACAACTAGCCTGCCCCTGAAATTTTTATCTCTCACCTATCTTTTGCAAACTTTTGCGGTTGTATATCGTTCCCGTTTTCACCTGCCACGCTAACTGAAACAGCCTGAGGGGACAGAAATCCAGCAACAGACACAGGCAAAAGACAGAGGGCGTCAGAGACAGGACGGGCTAAAGACCGAGGCAGCAGCAGCTGTTTAGACACACAAGGTGGGTCACCATCTACACCAAGCAATAATACAGCTTCAATTGAGGCGCCTCAAAAGCTGTTTAGACACACACGGTGGGGCACCATCTACACCAAGCAACTATACAGCTTCAATTGAGGCGCCTCAAAAGCTGTTTAGACACACACGGTGGGTCACCATCTACACCAAGCAACTATACAGCTTCAACTGTTTCCAACGACAGTGTGATGGGTGGTGGATGGTGGGTGGGTGGGTAAGTGGATAGGGTAAGAGGCTGTTGGGACGTCTCACACCCGACCTGTCGTTGATGAGTGCGAGCCCTTCACTGAACACCGGAGCGCTCTGAGGCACCTTCTTGAGAACCTGCGTGGTGTGTGGTGGGTGATGGGTGGGTGCATGGGTGGGTGGCTGGTTGGGTTTTGTACGCCTGTCTAAGAGTCGTGGGTGAGGGGCAGCAAGCATACAAACGTAACATATTCTTCTCTAAGCATCTCGTATGTGTAGTAGTCATGATGAGATGGATACTGGCAGCAGCTTCTCATACACAGCTGTACACGCTGGATGGGCATAAGATGGTACACATTAGGTTTTTTTTTAGAATTCTCAAAAGCTAAAATATACATCAGGTTTCTTTTGTCGTACTAGCATACCTTCCCTGTGGCGACGTCCACTTCTCTCACACTGGACTGCACACAAGGAGGGGGAGACAGAGTGAAGAAAACAGGGTGGGGACGAGAGAGAGGCAGGAATAGAAGGATGCTTAGCTGGAGAACATTCCAGTGGCTGTATCCACTGAACAGGGAACAGGAAATAGGGTATACCCATTCTGAAACGTCTCAAATCACAGACGACCAACTTGACGTCCGTGTGTAGAAATGATCATACAGCTATAATGAATCAGGAGGCTTCATGTTACGCTGGTACTGCGTCCATTCTAAGCGGGATTACCTGTCCACGCATCCCAGTAGATTCGTAGAAGATTCCTTCCCCGCTGCTTCTTCCTCCGCTCGCATTATGACTCACGTACACCAGACCCTGTTCAGCGGGGAAGGGGAGTCGCAGAGAATGATAACAAACGCAGGCAATAAGCCGGCAGAGGAAATGAAGACGAGGAGTTGTTAAAGACGAGGTGGAAATTCAGCGGTAGGACGAGAAAGACGGGTGACGTGTCACATGAATTCGAACGGCGCATGGACGCGAACGGCACACGAATACGGACCTCCGTGAAGGCTGACGTGTCATGCGGAAACGTCTTGACTATTTTGAATGTGAGAATATACGGCCATGCATTGGACTCTGCATGCGCTAGTGGTAGCGCAGCGGCCGAGAGGAGGAAACCTAGACTGATGCAGCAATATTTGAATAAGCTGGGCTCCATCTCCTAAAAAGGTCTCAGTCAGTAAAATCGCGTGGTTCCGCTATTAGGAATGACAGAGCACGAGAAACTGAAGCTTTCTACGGAGTAGCCCAATCTTCACTACGGCAAACCCAAGCAGGACCTCCCCGCGGGAACGTCAGTGTGGCAATCTCGAGGGGGTGTCAGACAATCGAGGTTCTTCAAGTTCGTTCGGTTGAGTACGATGCTGTGTAGTCTGGATGAGTGATATACATTCACCATCTCAAACCGCTACCCACCATTTTTAGACACACTATTCCGCTCAGGATGCTGAATCAATTATTCAATTCAGGTTCATCCTGACCGTTCAGCGTCAGGAGGCAAACGTGGGCAGTTGCGCCTCGGTTTGTATCTTGCAAGCTGGGTCATACTGTAATGATTTGTGAAGCGTCGTTTGTCCTCCCAGAAACACAGACGTTCCGTTCCGTGACAGAACGCTGGTGACGGCACATCTGAGCCCGGGTGGGATTTGGAGTTCTTTGACACGCTAGATGTTATTAGTTGTACTAAACAGAGTGCGCAGAAGACTTTATAAAAAGGATGAATTACAGAATAAAGCAAGCATTTATAGGGCGAATACGTGCTAGGCGCGGACCTCGGGATGTGCATGGGTTGGACTTGTCGCGATTAGTGCGGAGCGATTCGGCAGTGGTTCGGGCCGAAGTGTAGGCCGAACCGAAAACTGGCGCGAAGTGCCCGAGGCTGTACGCCTTAGAAGCAGACCCAGTAATGAGTTGCTATATTCATTACACTAGAGGAGAACCTCTCCATCCAAAAAGGGTACACTCATAGGTGTCCCTCTCAGATCAACAGTTAACAAAATTACCATACCATATGCTGTCAAGATACTAGGCTTAAAAGAAACTTGGGTTCTAGGAAGACATGGAGTTGGGAACAAAGAAGGGGTTTGCAATATGAGAGAGCTACAAGATATAGGAAAGGTGGACAAATGGGGTATACCACCAAGGCCCTACACCACTAGCTAAAACATGCAATTATGTAATAATACACCATATTCTGACATCCCCCCTTTGATTGCATGCAGACTAGTTGGTGTAGGGAGCGCATCAATCACCGTGCAGCAGCTGGGCCCTTCGGTAGGATACCCGCCTACGTTTTAACCCCCACAATGGATGCCCGGTGAGAGCGACGAGGGGCGAACACGCGAGACGACGGAAACGAGGGGCCTAATCTCTCTCTCTCTCTCTCTCTCTCTCTCTCCCTCTCTCTCTCTCTCTCTGTCTCTCTCTCTCTCTCTCTCTCTCTCTCCTTGTCTCTACCCCCTTAACCTCCCTCTCCTCCCCCCTTAACCTCTTCCCTTCCCCCCCACAGCAACAAGTGCTGTAGGGAGAGAGGAAGAGGGAGGGGAGGGACGGGCTGCCGGCTGCTCACACCCGCCACCCCCACTTCTCCCCCTCCCCCTTCCCACGACGGAAGCCGCGGAAGGGAGGGCGGGGGGGGGGGGGTTGGCTGCTGCCGGCGCTGGCACCGTCATTAGCGTTGGCGCAGGCGCTGGCGCTGGCGCCGGTGCTGGTGCTGGCGCCGGTGCTGGCGATGGCGCTTGCACTTGCGCTCGCTGCTGGCCGTAGCACTGGCGACAGGAAAGGCGCGTGCGGGGCAGGCGACGGGGCGCGGGCGGGGCTGCTATGGGGGCGCCCGCGGAGCTGCCCACGGGGCGCGCGCGGGGTGACGGGCAGGGCGTTCGCGGGGCTTCTGACGGGGCGTCCGCGGGGCAGCCGACGGGGCGTCCGCGGGGCAGCCGACGGGGCGCACGCAGGGGCTGCAGGTTGACGAGACAAAAAAAAAAAAAACAAGAGGCGACGAAATCGTCTTAGGGTTGCGAAGCAACATTACAGTGTAATTTTTAGATGCACTTGACATATAATGAGAATTATATAATATCGTAACATGACTTTGATATTTGATGAACTACTGCTATTTACATATACATTGACATATAATATAGGTTTACATATATGAATAAGGGTGGTCGTGAGAAGAAACAAGGAATGAATGAACTATGAATGAATTGGGTACAAGTACTAACCCTAATTGGGTTGTACCCCTTATGGACTACCCCACTATAGCCTACACAATATGCATGAGCTATAATGTTCTGACACACCCCCATAGGCAAAGTGGGGGAGAACAAGGGGTCACAAGACCAGTCAAGCAAAGCAAAGCAAAGCAAGCTCAGGGTGGATCACAAAGTCACCACACATTCCGAGCACAAGTTCAAGGCCACAAGGCCAGTTCACATGCAGGAGTACATATATATAAAAAAGGCTAGACAAGCAAGAGCAGGTATATATATATGTAACAGTACAAGCAAGGTCAAGAGGTGAGCAAGTGAGGCAAGGTAGGCACAAGGCCCAGCTGAGTACAGAAGCGCTGATGGTCACAAGGCGCAAGCGCCTTGGTGAAGATATCAGCAGTGTTGGCCTCAGAGGCCACGTACGCAAGACGCAGCTGACCACGCTGCTGCAGCTCACGAGCAAGAAAGTAGCGGAGAGCAATGTGCTTCGTTCTGTGCTCCAGTCGCTGCTCCCGACACAAGGCCAGCATGGCCTTGTTGTCTACGTACAGCACTGGAGGAGAACGAGGCAACTCTCCGAGGTCAGTCAGCAGGTAGGTGAGCCAGCGAAGCTCCTGTGCAGCCATGGCTCCTGCGTAGATCTCAGCCTCACAACTGGAGCCGAGAACAGAAGACGAGCGAGTAGCCCGCCACGAAACAGAGCCGGAACCAAGGCTGAAGGTGTAACCCTGTGACGACCGCTGCGTAGCCTGGTCGTCAGCCCAAGAAGCGTCTGCGTGCCCAGTAAGGACCACTGGACTCTGCCCTCCAAGCACAAGCCCCATGCCCGACGTACTGCACAAGTAGCGCAACACCCTCTTCGCTGCAGCCATGTGCTCTGGTCTGTGTCTCCCAGGAGCAACATAGCGTGCAAGAATGCTAAGAGGGTATGCAAGGTCAGGTCGTGTGCAGGTCATCAGGTACATGAGGCAGCCAACAAGCTCTGGGTACGGGCCACTCGACTCTACGGACTCATCCGAAGGCAGAGCTGAGAGCGAGTGGCGAGTAGGCAGAGGAGTGGCCTGAGGCGAGGAGTACGTGAAGCCGAAGCGCTGAAGGACCTGCTGCACCATGTGTGACTGAGTCAGGGTAATGGTGCGGCGTGCTCTATCCCGAGTGATCTGCAAGCCAAGGTAGCTGCGCAGTTCACCCAGGTCAGTGCACGTGTGTCTCTTCTGCAGCTCGGACTTCACGTGGGCTAGTCCTGCAGTGTCAGCTGTGGCAAAGACCAAGTCGTCGACGTACACGAGGATGTAGAACGGCGGCAAAGAAGTGTCGGTGCGTAGAAACAGCGACGGGTCGGCAGTAGAGGGAGCAAACCCAAGAGCCGCAAGTGTAGTCCTCAGTGTGTCGTGCCACTCACGTGGTGCCTAGCGGAGACCGTAGACTGGCCGCCGTAGGCTCCACTGGGTGCCAGGAGGAAAAGACCCAGTGAAGCCAGGTGGGCGACGCAGCCAGATCTCCTCGTGCAGGCTGCCCTGCAAGAAAGCAGTGCTGAAGTCAAGAGAGTGTAGCTCGTAGTCACGGTGAGCAGCTACGTGCAGCAGTACCCGAAGAGTGGTCATCTTCGGGGTGGGAGAGAAGGTCTGAAAGTAGTCAACTCCCTGCCGCTGACTGAAGCCACGAGCCACGTAACGCGCCTTGAAGACAGGCGGAGAACCCGGCGGTCGCTTCACCCTGAAAATCCACATGCCACTGACGATGTTCGCCCCAGGAGGGGGAACAGCATCAACGTAGGTGCCTGTGGACTTCCAGGAAGCCATCTCTGCGTCCATAGCTGCCTGCCACTGAGAGGAGTAGGGACCCTCTATCGCCTCCGCGTAAGAGCGCGGAGTCGGGATGTCAAGTGCATCCGGGTCTCCCTCAGGGGTAAGCAGTACGGACACGAGATGAGGTGAAGCAGCGGCCAAGCACTGGAACTCCTCCTGCCTGTCCTCAAGGACGTCCGTGCCAAGGGCACACTCACCCCCGACGGACGGAGGACAGACAGACTCAGACTCAGCAACAAGACTGGCGACGTAGTCTAGGCGACAGCGAGCAGCAAAGTCGACGAGCTCAGCAACTAGGGCAGACGCAGCAGTGGACTCAAAGGAAGGGTCAGTGACAACAGTAGCAAGGAGACGCGTGACAGTAGGACTGGCAGCACGAAGAGAGTCCGACTCCGGGTCGGCAAGAGCAGGAAGAGAAGACTCAGGAGGAGAAGGCAAAGGGGCACGCAGAGGAGCAGTGGACGGACGCAGAGACATCCGGTGCGTGCCAGGGACAGGAGGAGGACGCTGACGCGAACCGCGACCACTAGTGCGAGCAGCACGGACAGGCGACGCAGGGCGAGACGCAGGCTCACGACGCTCAGCAGGACCTCCAGTAGGACCAGTGTAGGGAGACGGAGCAGGCAGTGGGGAGGCCGGCTGTAACTGTAACTGCGACGGGACAGGCTGTGGACACTCTAAGGGAGGAGGAGGACCAGTGGAAGGCGGGAGACCAAGAACCTGCTGAAGGAGCGGAACGAAGTACGGCCGAGGCCGCGCGGCGACTCCAGACAAAGGAGGGACAGCACCAGCACCCGTAGCAGCTCCAGCTCCAGAACCCCCAGCAGCACCAGTAGTACCCCCAGCAGGACCGCCTCCAGGACCGACAGCAGTAGCCTCCGCGCCAACACCCGCAGCAACTCCAGCTCCAGAAGTACCCGCAGGTCCAGCAGCTCCAGTACTCCCAGTACGAGCACCTCCGGGACCCGTGGCACCAGCTCCCTCAGCAGCAACAGAACCTCCAGTACCCGCAGCACCTCCAGCTCCAGCAGCTCGCCTCCAGCGCCGGTCAAACCACTCACGCAGCTCCTGAGGAGAGAGTGGCTCCCGGCGAGAAGGAGCACCCGGAGAACCGCCAGGCACAGCACCACCAGGCGTAGCACCCCCAGGCTCAGCACCTCCAGGCGTAGTACCCCCAGGCTCAGCACCCCCAGACGCAGCACCCCCAGGCTCAGCACCTCCAGGCGTAGTACCCCCAGGCTCAGCACCCCCAGTCGTAGTACCCCCAGACTCAGCACCCCCATACTCAGCACCCCCAGGCTCAGCACCCCCAGAGTCAGCACCCCCAGGCTCAGCACCCTCAGCAGCACCAGAGTCACCAGCGACCTCGACAGGCTCAACAGCGTCTACCTGGGACACACCTGAAGGGGCAGGACCCTGAGGGGGGAGGGGGTCTACCGGGGGGGGACCTGGTACAAGGAAGAGCGGTGGCGGGGGGAGGGACGGAGTGCGGTAGGGGAAGAGGCGGTAGTAGGGGACCGACTCGTCGAACGTGACGTCCTGGGAGGACAGAACACGGCGAGAGGTGGGGTGGTAGAACTGCCACCCTGGGGCGTCAGGGGGGAAACCCAGGAAGACGCAAGGAGCAGCACGAGGGGACAGCTTGTCCGCAGACAAGTCGCGGACAAACGCCCGAGATCCCCAGACACGGAACGCAGACGCATCGCCAACCTTCCCCGTCCACAGCAAAGCTGGGGAGGTCTCCGGCATGGAGACCCTGGGCTGAAGGTTGATCTGATGCGCCGCGTACCGAACCGCAAACGGCCACAGAAAATGGGGGGCAGCCGCATGCATCATGGACGTACGGGCGACGTCCATGACCATGCCAATGCGGCGCTCAGCAATCCCATTTTGCTGTGGAGAGTCCGGAAGCGTGAAGGTCTAACGGATGCCTCGTGCACGACAATAGGCTCGCAGAAGGCCAGAGGAGAACTCTCCGCCTCTGTCAGAGTGCAGACGCAGAACAGGAAAGTCCGAGCCGAAGCTCCGCCTGAGCTGGAGACGAGCTGCGCGGATCCAGTCGATCAACACCTCAGTGACATCACCCTTGCTGCGCAAGGGGAAGACTGTGGTGTAACGCGAGTAGTCGTCAACCACCAGCAGGAAGTAGCGCTCGTGACCCTGTCCACGGACGCGGGCCGGGCCCCACACGTCCATGTGAAGCGTCTGCAGCGGGGCCTCTGTCGGAGGAAACTGGGAGGAGTGAGGGGTAGCCCGCTGCCGTCCCTCGACACAGGGGACGCAGGTAGGGCCAGGCCCCGGAGGAAGGGGAGGGAGGGACCGGGGAAGACCAGAGACAAGGACACGGGAGGCCATGCTCCGGAGACGAAGCAGGGAGGGGTGACCAAGGCGGTGGTGCCAGAGGAGAGTCTCGTGAGACAGGAGGCGACACGAGCAGGGGGCAGACTCAGGACCAGACCTGGACGCTGCAGCAAACACCTGACCCGACGCAGCTACCTGACCAGACGCAGGGACTGGAGGAGATGCAGTGGTCAGTGTGTACAGGCTCGACCCTGGCCGACGTGTAAACGTGGCCAGGTGTCGGCCTGTCCGAGCGTCCGTGCAGTGGGTCACCCGCTGACTCGCAGGAGTGAACTGGTGAACCCCCGCATCCTGTAGGTCAGCACCACTCACCAAGTTCGTAGAGAACGAGGGGAGGTAAAGACCAGACAGGGTGCCAGAGGGGGCCGCCGGACACGGGAGGACAGTGGAGAAGTGAGCAAGGACAGGACCCCCAGAGGGGTCTGCCAGAGAGACCGCAACTGGCCGGCCAAGCGGCGTGAGTGTGGTGCGGTCTCGAAAGAAGGAGCGAGAAGCCCCCGAGTCAAGGGTGAAGGTGTGGGAGGCCGAAGCCGACGCAGAACCTGAGAGAGCAGACTCACCAGCACCTGAGGGAGCAGACGCACCTAGAGCAGCAGCCTCGCTAGCACCTAGAGCAGCAGCCTCACCAGTACCTAAAGCAGCAGTCTCAATGCCCGGGTCGGGCGGAAAACACCGGTAACAGTCACCCTCATCACTAATAGTCACAGTATACATGGCAGCAAGGATAGCATCAAAGTCAAGGTCAAAGACAGCTACACCCGCCCTAGACAGCTCACCCCAGCGGGGGATCTCAGTGGCCTCAGGGAACTAGTGACGCCAAGCGTCCGTCAGGCGGCCAAAGCAGCGCTGGGTGGAGTGCGCACCCCCGCACTGCTCACCCGCGCGGTCGCCGGTGCGCAGGACGTAGGTGCACGGACCAGTACCCCCACCCCGCTGGCGTGCAGTGTACCACTCACGGAGCTGCTGAGGGGAGGGGATGTCACGAGTGCGCTGCTGCTGCTGCTGCTGCTGCTGCTGCTGCTGGCGCTGACCACCACCGGAGCCGACCCTCTGCGCAGCGCCACCCCGACCAGCTCCACCTCCTCCGCCGCCTCCTCCTCCACCGCCGCCACCTCCGCTCCCTCCGCCACCGCCGCTGCCGCCTCCGCCTCCACTGCCGCCACCGACACCTCCACCCCCGCCACCACCCCCACCGCCACCCCCACCCCCTCCACCGCCCCCACCGCCGCCTCCACCGCCCCCGCTAGCTCCTCCAGCGCCCCTGCCCCCCTTGCCCTTGCCAGGGCGGCGTCTCCCGCTAGGGGTAGACGCTGCCCCAACCGACTCCAAACCAGCGAGGTCGGCCGCAGCAGCAGAGGCAACAGAGGGCAAAAGAGGGGAGGGGGAACACCCCTCAAAGATGGGGGTGCGAGGGTCACCACGAGAGGCTCCTACAGCGACTATGCTCTTTTCTGCTGCTAGGAGGGCCTTCTCGAGGAGGTCAACAGTGAGAGTGGTGGGGCAAACCGAGAGGAAGTGGTCCCTGACTACGCGAAGGGAGTCAGGGAGACGGGTGACTATGTAGTAGAGGGTGATGTACATGGGGGGGGGGTTCTTGGCGCAGAACTCAGCAGGAAGCGCAGCGCGGTAGCGAGTGTCACTAGTGCGGAGGTGCGTAATGAGGTCAGCGACTGTGGGAAAGGCAGCAAGGTCAGGGAAGAGGTACGGTAGCATGAGGCGGCTCAGTGCAGCAGTGGCAGGGGAGGAGTAGCGTGCAACTACAGCGTCGTACAAGGTCTGAGCACTCTTGTACTGGCTAAAGTGCGCACGCTCAGAGGTAGGCAGGTGGCGACGCACAGCAAGACGTGCAGCAGCATCGCGCGTGGCCCACTGTGAGCGAACAGTGGCGTCAGCATCAGCAGCGGGGGCAGGAGAGGCACCAGAAGTGAGGTCAAAGAGGGAGAGGCCGTCTGCCCTATCGCACTGTAAGAAAAGCTGTAGGTCATCTATCCAGACTTCAAAGTCAATGGCCCGACCCTCAGGGTCAAAAGCGAGGACACTAGGGGTAGCCATGACAGCAGTAGACTAGTAGCGCAAACAGTAGGGTGAGGGCAGTGCTGTGAGAGAGGCGCTGCTCTTACCGGACAGGGCGGCTCGGGCGGCTCGGCTGCAGGGCGGCTCGGCGACTCGGCGGCTGGGCGGCTCGGCTGCAGGGCGGCTCGGCGACTCGGCTGCTCGGCGGCTCGGCGGCTCGGCTGCTGGGCTGCTCGGCGGCTGGGCGGCTCGGCTGCTGGGCGGCTCGGCTGCTGGGCGGCTCGGCTGCTGGGCGGCTCGGGTGGCTCGGCGGCAGGGCGGCTAGGCGGCCCGGCGGCTCGGCTGCTGGGCGGTTCGGCGGCCCGGCGGCTCGGTCGCTGGGCGGCTTGGCGGCTGCGGCTCTTGATCAGGGACGGCGGAGGGGCCGGTGGGAGGCGGCGTCGGAGCCGGGAAGGGCGGCGCCGGGGCCGTAGGAGTAGGCGCCGGGGTCGTAGGAGCAGGGGCCGGGGCCGTAGGAGTAGGCACCGAGGCCGCTGCAGGGGAGGGCGACGACGGGGCCGCAGATAGGGCGGCGACGGGGCCGCAGGTAGGGCGGCGACGGGGCCGCAGGTAGGGCGGCGACGGGGCCGTAGGTAGGGCGGCGACGAGGCCGCAGGTAGGGCGGCGACGGGGCCGCCGAAAGGGGCGGCGACGAGGCCGCAGGTAGGGCGGCGACGGGGCCGCGAAAGGGGCGGCGCGACGGGGCCGCGAAAGGGCGGCGCGACGCGGCCGCGAAGGGCGGCGCGACGGGGCCGCGAAAGGGCGGCGCGACGCGGCCGCGAAGGGCAGTGCGACGGGCCCGCTAAGGGCGGCGCTAGGGGGCCGTGAGGGGCCTAGTGAGGGCGCGACGGTGATGAGAGCACACCGGGCGCGACTCGGGCCGGAGCGAAGCGCGCTCCGGGCAGGAAAAAAAAAACTCGTAGTGGTGGGCCCTAGGAATCGTTCCCGTTAGGGAACCTGCTCGATACCATGAGAAGAAACAAGGAATGAATGAACTATGAATGAATTGGGTACAAGTACTAACCCTAATTGGGTTGTACCCCTTATGGACTACCCCACTATAGCCTACACAATATGCATGAGCTATAATGTTCTGACAGGTCGTTTTGGATATAGATTCTGAATGTTAAGAACACTCTTTATGTTAAAGTTATTCTTATTCTGTTCAGATTATTTGGTTTTATGGTGATTGGAAATCTGGAAACAACAAAAGTACAAAACGGAACACGAAATTTTTTTTGCCAAATCAATGTGCACAACCGGATTCGAACCGCCGACCTTCGTGATGAAACGCGACATCGACAGCGCTGTGCTAAAGACGCTGTTTCAGCTTTTGCGCTAAATTATACAGACTACGATTGAAATCAAAAACGTCCCATCCTAGGGTTTCGTCAAATTCCTTTGTGCTTCGTTTCTCTTCCAACTACTCACGCCACTCTAGCTTCTCCCGTCCCTCACGTCACTCACGCTACTCACGCCCCAGACTAGTGCTCATATTAAGGTAAGCCATATTCTCTCTATTTCTTAAGCTCATTCTAGTTGAGAGTGGGTCCTAGTTTAACTCATTCTGGTTTAGAGTTTGTTTTTTTTAAACGAGATCTAGACGTATATGTTAACCAGAAGATGATGTATCATCCTGCCTTATTGTTGTATCATCCTCTCTTTCATTCCGTTTTGTCTAGCTCAATTTCGTCGCTTATTCTAGTTTCTTATTGTTTCTTACCGTTCCTTCTATCTCCATCGGTTATGCCTTATCTCTCTCTCTCTCTCTCTCGGTTCTCCCTCCTCTCGGTTCCTTCTCTCTCTCCCCCGTTCTTCGTTTCTTATTGTTTCTTACCGTTGTTATTAGTATGTTGTTCATTCCGGTTCTTTCTTCTTCTCTCGTTCTCTCAATCTCGTTCTCTCTCTCTCTCTCTCTCTCCCTCCCTCTCCCTCCCTCTCTCTCTCTCTCTCTCTCTCTCTCTCTCTCTCTCTCTCTCTCTCTCCCTCCCTCCCTCCCTCTCCCTCCCTCCCTCCCTCTCTCTCTCTCTCTCTCTCTCTCTCTCTCTCTCTCTCTCTCTCTCTCTCTCTCTCTCTCTCTCTCTTTCTCTCTCTCTCTCTCTCATCTCTCTCTCTCTCTCTCTCTCGTTCTCTCTCTCTCTCTCTCGTTCTCTCTCTCTCTTTCTCTCGTTCTCTCTCTCTCGTTCTCTCTCTCTCTTGTTCTCTCTCTCTCGTTCTCTCTCTCGTTCTCTCTCTCTCGAATTCTCTCTCTCGTTCTCTCTCTCTCGTTTTCTCTCTCTCGTTCTCTCTCTCTCTCTCTCTCTCTCTCTCTCTCTCTCTCTCTCTCTCTCTCTCTCTCTCTCTCTCTCTCTCTATCTATCTATCTCATTCCTTCCGTCCGTCCTTCCATCTTTCCTTCCCTCATACCTTCCATGCTTCCTTTACGCCTTCCTTCATTATGTTTACGGCTTCAGTTTGCTGCTTCCGTTTTCTGCCACCGTTTTCGGCTTCCATTTTATACTTCCGTTTTATGCTTCTGTTTTTTGCTTTGTTTAATGTGCTTTGTTTTCTGTTACCTATGTTGACCCTACCTTCCCTTTCTCATTATCTTTTTTTTTTTTTGTTCTCAGGAGTCTTGCTGATCAGGAAGGCGAGTCCAATCTGGATAATCGTAGTTGTCACTTATAGAATTCACCATATTGCCCGTTTTACTTTGTTTTGCATCTTTTATATATTATCTTGGGTTTCCTGCTCGTTTTTTTGCTGTCCATGCGTTTGGTTGTTGTGAATGTGTTTGCTTGTCTGGGTGTGCATTCATCTATCATTGCAATGACAATGCACGTCTGTGGGTTTTAAAAAGGTGAATCAGGTTTATCATTTCATTAGAAGGTTCATTGGCGCGCCTGTCAGGAGCCCACTTGAGCTGGAGATGATAGATTTGACCATCTTTTTAGAGTTCACAGATTGTGTTGTTTCATGTGACTGCTGATTGTTCAAGGATTATGCTGTTAGCTCCCCCCCATGCTAGGCAGGGGATGCGATAGCATAGTTCTTGGATCGTTAGCTTTCACGCATTTATATCATGAACTAGTATGCATGTATTCAACATAAAACAGTGTGCATACTGAAGCATCATTATCATTATTACATAATGCATTTATAAAATTTGTATCATTATATTCATTCAAGCATGTATCATTATATTCATTCATGTATTATTATATTTATTTAAGCACAAAGGTTTAATTTATAACATATATGCATTTTACGACAGTCACGTAATTACCATTATATCATCCAACATACCGCACAAAAATATGTCGTAGTGCGAACAGAAAAATCACTACCATCACATTACAATTGAATGTAGACAATACTTACTGGTCATGTAGCTAGCAACTAGTGCATCCTATTTTTTTTTTTTTTCACATTTTATTTTAAATAAATAAAATGTGGAAAAAAAAAAACTGTCCAAATCGATTGTAATAGGTTGCTTCGCAACCCCAAAAAAAAAAAAACGCATTTCGCGCTGCAGCAAGGGCGGGCCAATGTTCCAAAAAAAGAAATTAGGTCCTTAGACCGTTTTAGTGCTCTGTACCATGTCAAGATACTAAGCTTAGGAGAAACTTAGGGTTTAGGAAGAGAGGGAGTTGGCCAACAAAGAAGGGGTTTGCAATGTGAGAGAGTTACAAGATATAGGAAAGGTGGACAAGGGGAGGTATACCACCAAGGCCCAACACCATTAGCTAAAACATGCAATTATATAAGAATATACCATATTCTAGCATATACTCTGCTCACTCTAGTACGATAAAATGCACTTGCAATAATAAACGCCTAACTGATCATGCTGTTAGACATTTTAACATATAAATTACGTTGAAGCAAACGAATTGTATCACTCTCCACATAGTGCTTCTTTGGTTGCTGCAGGCGTAAACTTGCTTCAATGTATACTCCTTGTAATAATCCATATGGCTTAACATATTCGATAAGTCTTCTCCTATAATGTACAGGTTTGGAATGTGTTTTTGTGATATCATGTTGAAGATAGAGGGTAAGAGCGTAACAGGAGGCTTCGGCAATTCCTCCTCTCTCTCATGTCTCTTGCAGACTTGCAGGACGAACCGAGGAAGGTCCTGGAGCGCCCTCATCTTCCTCCTTGGAGGCGTTTTTGAGAATTCTCAATAACACCCTGCAGCATCAAAGGCCCTGGAGCCCCCTCATCCTCCTCCTTACAGGCATTGCGTATCAAGGCCACTCAAATCCCCCCTCTCCCATGTCTCTGTCCTTCGTCTTTTTCAGGACGAGCTGATTAGTGCTCTTGAGGCTCTCCGGTCGCAGGCGTGTAGACGCAGGGGCGCACCTCCCAGTCCTGCTGTGTTGGGAGATGTGACCTCCATGCTCGCCAAGGTATGCTGTAGTGTGAGCTGGGAGTCGGAGCTATGTGCATGCACATTACAGATTTGTAGTCCAAAATGCAAGTGCTAGTCTTTCTCTCTTGCCTGTGCAGGTTGGCAGTCTCCAAAAGCAGCTGCTTCTTGTATATATTTTTGATGAGAGACTTTGAGGAAGACCATTTTGTTTAATAGTCAGGATTGCAAACGACTATATTGTAGTATCGGGGATGTAGCTCAGATGGTAGAGCGCTTAGCATGCGAGAGGTATGGAGATCGATACCCCACTTCTCCAAGCATTTTCTTTCCCTGCGTGAACGGATGTCGCATTTGTCTCATCGTCGTTCCTTCTTTTGCGAAAGTCTTCCCCACGCGCTAATCTTCCGTCACCCGCGGCGCTAAGTATTTCGTTTTTTTTGGCGGCTAGTCGACGGAACTTGCTGCCAGGTAGGCGCAAATTGGACATTTGCGAGTAGGCGGAAGCTGGAAGGGCGCGTTTGACTGGCATCTCTTTCTAGAATGCAGCATCACACAACACGGTGACGTTGTGCGGATGCGGATGGTCGAGTTGACGTCACAAAGCGTCGAGCCCCCGTAAAGGATAGCAGTAATGCAGGGGCTATCGCGATTGGAGCGTTTGCGAGGGCAGTGTTGGTAACCTTGACGGCGTATCGGGCGTGTTATAACGAGTATGGAGCAGCGTGGTCTCCTTTTCTATAGAGCGTAAGATATCTTGCTTCATGTTTGGTGGTGCACCTCTCTTCTCTTGCCTAAATGTTTCCAACATTCTATAGTGAACTCCTTTCTGTTTTTGGCCAATTCCCTCCTGCTCAAGCCTCTCGCTATGGCTAAACCTAATCTCCTAAGTTTTAATTCCTAAATTAGCACTTTAACATGGTGTCAGTGCAAGTTCCATCCAGGAGCCTTCCTGTCATTTTCAGAGACATGGACCCACTCGTCACGCAGCCCGATGCGCCCCGCGTGCAGTCCGTTTTGCCCGCGCACGGCCCGTTTTGCCCTGTGCGCAGCTCGTTCTGCCCCGCGCTCAGCCTGTCCCGTCCGCGCGCGACCCGTCTCGACCCTGCGCAGCCCGCCCAGCGCCTCGCCGGGCGCCAGCGCAGACGTCCGCGACCAGCGTTAGCGCGAACATCCTCGCCAGGCGCCAGCGTAGACGCCCGCGACGAGCGCCAGCGCGGACGCCGACGACTGGCGCTGGCGCGGACACGAGAGGGACAACGGACCCAGTGGTGAGAGGGAGGAGTTGGGTCAGGAGACAGAGGATGAAACAACTGTGAACATGGAGGAAGATGGGCTAGAGATGGGGAGGAAACATGGGACCATAGGCTGGGAGAGGCGGTGAGGGGGGAACATGTGGTCAGTCAAGCGAGGGGTAGAAAGCCCTAGAAGGTGAAATGGAGATACAGGCGGCGACGACAACGGCTGCGGCTGCTGCGGCAACGACTGTGACTATTGTGGTGACTATGGCACCTACTGCCTCATGCGGTAGCACCCCCAAAACTAGGACTTCGAGCACCAGCACCCCCAGAGCTAGCATCCCCAGAACCAGCACGCCCAAGATTCCACATCAACCGATTGCGGCGACGATGACAGTTGTTCCGGTGACGAAGGCTGTTGCGGCGGGTGCGAAGATGACGCCGATGACGGCAGAGACTGTGGCAACAGCAGCGACGTAGGTGGGGGACGTGGGGAAGGTGGCGAAGGGGCCAACATAGGAGGCGCACCCGTATGCACTCGGCTTCAAGATTCAACAGACTTTCCCATAGGCCCAACCGAAGGAAGGGGGGTGACTTACGACACACCATACGGGGCAGGACGCGGGGGGGGGGAAGCTAGCAGGGGAGTGGCTGCTGTGGGGTGAGGTTTGGGGAGAAGGGGGGAGGTTGAATGGGGGATGGCCGCTGTGAAGCCAGCAGCCCCAGTCGCACGTGAGCCCGTTGCTCCAGTCGCCCGTGAGCCCGTTGCTCCAGTCGCCCGTGAGCCCGTTGCTCCAGTCGCCCATGAGTCAGTTGCTCCAGCCGCTCGTTTAGCCGCAGAGCCAGTTACTCTAGTTGCCCATGTGCCAGTTGCTCCAGTTGCCCGTGTGTCAGTTGCTCGAGTTGCCCGTGTGCAAGCAGCTTCACCCGTTGCCCACCACCTCCTCTCCTCTCATGGTCCCTCCTCCTCACTTGTCGTCTGCTTCTTTCGCTGCACTCTCCCTGGTGAACCACTTTAGGGGGCGATAACTACATTTCTTCCCCCAAACAGTTATGGGGGCGTGTCAAAATATGTTATATGTATTTTATTTAACTGCTTGTGAGAAGGTGGCAGTGTAGATATCTTGCTTTATGTTTGGTGGGTGCACTCAGCACAGTCAAGTGCGAACGCGGGTTCTCCCGCCAGAACGTGATCAGAAGCTGGCAGAGGACGAGCCTCTACAATGCTAGGCTGGCAGATATGCTGACGTTGAGTCTGCTTGACTATGACATGGAGTAGGGGAAGGTGGTGGAGATTTGGAGGAGCTGGAGGAAGAGGAGGCCGAGCAAACGCAAGGAGGTAGCAACGGCTGATGCAGCACGACGAGGCAAGTGTGTTAAGGGGAGTGGCCGCCGTGTGGTGGAGGTGCTCGAGAGCACAAGTTTCTCCTCTGGGACCCGAGGTGACAGCAGTGACGACGACGACAGGGAAGGAGGATGTGGTGGTGCTGGGCCTGCAGAAGATGATGAGGAGGAGGAGGATGAGTTTGATGAGGAAGATACTAGCAAATACAGCTGATGTGTGTGGAGTTGTGTTGTCTTGCTGTTGCTATGTCTTGTCCCCACCCATACACTCCCTCCCTCCCGCCCACCACAAGTTCTACTTTTCTGATTCTTGTTGTTAGAATTGTTGTTGAATATATTAAAGTGACCCCACCCCACTGAACTGAATCCTGTCCTGATGATACAGTGTGTATTTCGTGTTTACACTGATGGGTCAGCATACCATTGGGAACAGCACTGAGAAATACAGTATAACGCCAACCCTCAGCGCTGATCAATCAGCGCACAAGGGATTTTTTTTTTACACAGCACTGATTGATCAGTCTACCCTCAAACCAATCTGAGGCTCTGTCTGACACCTTCTCCCCCCCGCCCCCCCTCGTAGCTTTGAGATTCGCCAAATTATTGATTAATTGACACGGCTTTGCAGTACGAAATGTTCTACTTGAAAGTTCTCTCACCCCTGTTGGGCAATATCACAACATCATATTAGCCTCTCAAAATGTCGAGTCTATTGCAATTAGGATTAGACCCTAGGGTCTACTAGTCGGGTACCTTCGGTCATGCCCAACCCATAAGCTAGGTTATTCAACCCGATCCGATTTATCAAAACAACTAGGCGAATAGCATCGTGAAGGCTAGTAATGCAAACGATACAATTTTAAGGGGAAATTGCTCACCCACGCGCGGAGAAGTAGGATATTCAGCAGGGTTATTGGAACCAGCAGCGTCAATCTCAGCGATATGCTTTGAGTTCACTAGATAATTGATCTGCTTTATAATCGTAGCAAGATCTATGTAACTGTAAGGATTTTTTTTTTCCTTACTTCGCGTCCCCGCTCAGCGCGTACACCACTGTAGCACCACAGTCAGCACCGTTACCACTCGCAACCCTCGCATCGACAATCCTCCCGCCACCTTCGCACATCGCACCCCGACCTCACGGCTCGGCGGGTAACCCACGCTCTGGGCCTCCGCTTCGACATTTTCCCCAACCTCAGTCCCAGGCCCGTCGCGCGAGAACCACAGTCCATTACCGTTACCACAGTAGTTTCGCTATATATTCTTCGCTCATGCCTTCGCTCATTGTACTCTTGCTTCGATAGTGCAATTCTAGCTCGCTCACTCAATTGCACTCGTAACAGTAACGTTTTCCATTGTTTATATAATGCCGTGGATTGATGTGCCTTCAACGATGGGACGCTGCTGTAACGAATGCGCTTTGGTGACGTGGATGGTGTCCAGCGTCAATTCAAATGCGGCTCGCCAACATTGGAGCGCCTCGATGAGTGTCTGCAATCTGTGCCTGTAGGGGTGAGGGCTTCCCTGTAAAATGTCGCTCAAACCAGGGTAGTGGTGGTCGTACTCAGTCGTCGACTGCATCTCGACGACTACTTGTGATGCCTACGCGATCGCTGGGACAAGAACCCAGGGTGTGCGACGCGCCACGTCAAAACCCAGGGTCCACACACCCAGCACACTTTCATCTAGGTGCAGCCAATTCAATTTGCAGCGTTCCATTTTGCGAGCGACGGGTCGTTGGCGGCGCCGTAACCAACCCGAAAAAGGTATCTGCGTCGCGAGGAATCGCCCTGGGCAAAATGTTGTCGTCTGCATTTCCACACCTGCGTGTGCGATCCCACCTCAACAGCAAATCGGGCAAGCCCTATCGCCCTTGGTTCGCCTAACCTACCACCCCTTGCTCTAGTTTATATGTCTCACTTGCTCCAGCTGAGATTATCAAAATACGCTCGACTTCGCTCACTTGCTAACTAGCCTCAGTGTCTACCTGCCTAACTTGATTTCCCCGGCTGATACGACCTCCGTCGGTAGCAGAATACCTGGAAGCGTGCCATTCAGCCAGCTCTTTTGTAACTGACTTGCTCAGCCATGGCTTCGAGAGTTGCTCTAGCGCTCCTCGCGACCTCACTTCTCCTCACCTCAGCAGCTGCTGCTCAGTTCGCTCCCCGGCCGTCGCCTGACTCATTGCCCAAACCTGCGCCCCTCTCGTCGCCCATCACGTCGCCCATCACGTCGCCCAGCATGTCGGCCAGCACGTCGCCCGTATCGCCACCTGCGACGACGTTTCGCGCGGAGCTGAAGCAAGTGGCGAGCATCCTCGCTGGGCAGCCGGGCTACAGCCTTCCGGCCAAAGTGTTCTCCACCCTTAGTACGCCTTCTCTTCCGTCTTGCTTGCTCTTTGCACCTCTGCTTTTCCCCTGCGACCGTGGTACTGTCTTGCTTTCTCTCTGCGCACTTGTTGTGCTTACTCATCGCACCTCGGCCCTGTTCTTAAGCCCACGCCCGCCGTTCTTATAAGCTGCGCCCTCAGGTTGTCCTGCTTTGTCGCTGAGCTCTTCTCACACCTTTACTCCGGTGTGGCCACCCGCCGCTCGTCGGCTTACACTTGCCCTGTCATCCCTCCTGCTCTGTCCTTCCGTTCCTGGCTGAGTTTCCTGGCCGCAAGGAAGGATGCATATTGTTCCCGTTTCACCCGCTCCTTTCCTTCCCTTCCCCTCCCCTTCCATCCTGTTCCCATCCCAACTGCGTTTCACTGCTGCAATATCGCGCGAGCCCATTCCCAGGCAACTTCCCGAACGGCAAGCTGAAGCTCGTCGAAAACACCACGGTTCTCGTCCCCACCGACTCCGCCCTCGCGAAATTCGGCCTTCGCGCGCTCTTCAACCCCAAGATGGTTACCAAACTCGCCCGCTACAACATCATTCGCGGGCGCTTCTCCTTCAGCCAAATGAAGAACCTTCCCCGCGGCACGCAGCTGCGCTCCCTTTACAAGAACCGCCCGGTAGAGCGCAAGGCCGTGAGCCCCGCCGCAAAGGACTGGGTGATCAAGAACAAGGACCTTCTCGAGACAAACTTTTTCCAGAAGTTCGGGACGCAAGCGAGCTCCGCCGCGCTCAACAAGCTTCTCCCGCCCGCTGGCAACGAGGTGGGGTTCGGCCGGCCCAACTCCGGCCCGCTGTCGTGGGTGCGGGTAGACAAGCCCGACCTGTTCAGCGGTAAATTCATCAAGGTGCACGGTGTGGATAACCTTATCAGGCCGCCTGCTTAAGGTGTTTTTTTTATAGTTCCATCTTTAGGGAATCCTGTGGCAATCTAGTGTTAGATTTGCATTGTTCTTTCCCTTAGCAGCTCCGGTTGTGTAGATTATGTAATGCGCATAGGAAGACTTCAGAGCTGTCAATATTGTTGGGGCACAGCTCGTGCCCTGGTAGGCTGTAACTAATAATGATGTTCATGTTTACCATTTTCATACGATGTAAGCAGGTCGTGCTGATGCATTGTGGCATGTGCTGCTGTGCTGCCACCCCGTCCACTAGCTGTACCAAGCTCCTGGAACGTTGCTCCAAACAGCATGAACATTGGCCGCACATGGAGATAGACGTACACATGCTGCATGTCCACACTCCACACCACATGCTGCTGCATTGCACCATGTGGTGAATACTCTGACAGCAGGGGCTGTGGGGGTTCCATGACTCACACGCATCACAAGCTGTATCCGGGGAGACACATGGCGTCAGGGGCTGTTGTAGGGGTGACATTATCACGTCACGTGCTGTACCTTGGAATGTCATACCAGGGCTACATCATGCTTGCTGTTTGTCTCTGGCACCATGAAAGCCACTGGTCGTGGAGCTCCAAATACGGTATGTGTTGAGTTATTAAATGCTATAGATCATAGCTCGAAGACCTACCGACTATTCTATTGAAATGTAAAACACTAACTAGTCTTAATATGGGCAGACGTGACGCTCCATGGGTTGGCAGCGATTTTCAACATTCTCAACAGGGGTACATCATGCTCGCTGTTTGTCTCTGGCACTATGAAAACTACTGGTCGTGGATCTCCACACACGGTATGTGTTGAGTTAATGCTATAAATCATAGCTCGAAGACGTACCGTACCTTAATGTTGAACACTAACTATTCTCAATATGGGCAGACATGACGTCCCATGGTTTGATGTTGTGTCCCGAGTTGGTTTCAGTAAAATGTGATCGATTTACAGCATTATACGCATATTCAAAACAACTAGGAGGACGCGGTCATAAATGTTCCAATCATTGCATTATGAAAAGGCTTTATGAGTGTTTTCAAAAGCTCTACCATGATCCGAACAATTTACGCCAGGACGATATATCGAGGAAGTGTCAGTTTCATCGTTGTCGTCACCTTGAAGCTGCCGAACCAGCCTCGGTTTTCCCAGAAAACAGGAAAACTCAGGACAGTCAAAAGCACAGGGATTGTCAGAACTTGCATCTAGCCCACGAGTGGAAACTTGGCTACACGAGTCTTGCGGAGTTAGTCAGAGCTTTCTCAATCCTGTTTGCTTCTCCCTTTTCAACAGCGCTTCTCGCGCAATCCTTTGCATGTCATAGAAATACCCTTCGCATCCCTTTCCTCGTTTTTAAACCGCTGTTTTTCGAATTGCTGGTATTTATTTACGCATGGATCGCTGTGCCTGGCTAAAAGCGCAGCCATGGCTCAATCCGCATGCATCTCTGAACCGCAGCCGTGTTAGCGATCCTGACACCCCTCTCAATGCTAACGGGCCTAGCACCGAACCAGCTGGTTCGGTCGCTGAACCAGCTAATCCTGCAAACCTTCCCTCTCCGGAGCCTAGCTGGGTCTTTAAGGGCTTCGGAAGCTTCCACGTCAGCGCGTCGGAACAATACGGATCGCCGTCCGTTGGAAGGCTTTCACAGCACCTTGAGAATGTCGGTTCACATCACAACGAGCATGTATTGACTGGAACGCCATCTCGTCATGATGAGCCTCGGAATGATGAGCTGCAGGGTTTTCTCGCTCCCGACGCCATTCACCTCGAGTTTGCCGTGGACCAGCGGAACCCTAACGCCACGCTTTTCGTGAGTGTAATGGGTGTGAATCTATTGGTGTGAATGTTACAAGAGGCGTGTGGAGTGTTGGCTCCAGGCAGTGGTTGAGGCGTTTTGAGGCGTGTGGAGTGTTAGGGGTACTTTTATGATAAGGCCATTAATCCCTCGTTCTATCCCGTACCTTTCATCCTATCTCGTTTCTTTCATATATCTCCTCTTAACTTGTGTATCTGGTCTTAACCTGTATTTTTACTCTTATCATGTAGTTTTCATCTTATTCTGTACCTCTCATCGTATTGTGCTCTGTTCCTGTATCAGGGTTTCCGAGTGGGCTGCCTGATCCGGCCTTCACTCATGAATAGGACTCATCGTGTTCTGTACTATCTCCCACATTCTATCTCTCTCATTCGTGGAATCCCGTACTGTTCCTGTATCAGGGTGTCCGAGTGGGCTGCCTGATCCAGCCCGCCCTCACGTCAACTGATTACGAGCCAACAGTGACAACGCCAGCGTCAACACCAGCTCCAGCTACAACAGCTGCAGCAACACCAGCAGCACCAGCAATATCCGCACCAGCAGCAGCATCAGTAGCACCCTGTGCAGAGACACCAGCAGCAGGCCGAGCCCCAGAATCAAAGTCCCCACCAGCTACACGACTCAGGTATGATGAAGGGCATGTCCTATCCAGCCATTATGATGCTTGCCTGGAAGAGGGAAATGGGAGAGGGGGATGGGTTGTGTTTCGCCTCTGTCTCGGTGTTGTGAATGCGTCTTCTTCTCTTCCAAGCTAAGACCTACCACGTCCTCCTGCTGTTTCAGGACTGTGCTCGATTTTGGGACAAATGGCGTTTTCCTATTGGACGCCTCTGCTGTCCGCCAGCTCATCAGAGGCACCCGGACGTTGCCATGCTCCACGTGTCATCAGCTGGAAGGGGGTTGCAACAAACAGCTTGGAAGTGACCAACAGCATGGTAACGAATGCGTTGGTGGTTACCATCAGCACTGTAACCAGCGTTATCGTGGTAACAATGATGATACCAGATGCCACAGTACCGAGGGCCAGGGTATGGCTGGTGGCTGCTTGAAAAGGAAACTCTTCCAGGAAAGCGTGGGGGCCAAAAAGGGCATTACGAAGAGAAGAAGAAGAACGGAGGTGGTTGCTGGAGTTTCTAAGTGTGATTGTGAAGTAGGTGGGGGAGGGGTTGGATTGGGAGGGAGTGAGGACGAGGATGGAGACGACAGGATGGGGAGAAAAAGGAAGGGAGGGAGAAAGGGAGCACGCATCAGAGGGAAGCGGATGAGGGTTGCTAGGGCGGACAACAGTCAACAGGGTAAGAAAGGAGCAGGGAGATCGAGGAGGAATCGAGGAGTGGGTGGAGTGTCAAAGGGTTTTGCACTGAAGCGTGGGATGGGTGGGAGAAAGGGAGGAGCACGGGGGAGGAAGAGTAGTCGGAGCAAGGGGGCTTGTGGTCGGCTGGATGGTGAAGAGGAGGCGGAAAGGTTGAGGGTGAGGGGGCAGAGGGAGGAGGGAGAGGAAGGAGGGGAGGGAGGGGAGAGAGGGAGACATTTAGAAGAGGAGGATAGCGATGTGGTTCTGGTGGAGGGACCTGGGGAGGGGAGGCTGGGCGAGGAGGAGAAAGAGGGGTGCGCTGGTGTGGGGAGTGGTGCTGCGGGTGTGGGGGGCGATGAGGGGAATAGGACCTTGGACGCGTCTCAGAAATCCGTTGGTGTGGGGAGTGATGAGGGAAGTAAACGTTTGGACGCGTCTCAGAAAGGTGTTGGTGTGGGGAGTGAAGAGGGGAGTAAGGACTGGAAGGAGAGGAATGTAATCTGCACCCAATATCCAGCCAGAACGAATAACGAGGCATCTACTAACAGGGATAGGAACTTGATCTGTACTCAGTTTTTTGCTATCGAGCCAAGGAGTGGGGAAGTGGGGAGCGGAGAGGGGGAGGAAGGAGAAGGAGAGGAGGTTGAGGAGATTATAATGGAGGAGAGGGAGGAAGACGAGGAGACTGAGGAGGGGGAAGAGGAGGGAGACGATGAGGGAAAGGATGAGGAGGAAAAGGAAGAAGACGAGGAGGAGGATGAGGAGGAGGAGGAGGAGGAGGAGGAGGAGGAGGAGGAGGAGGAGGAGGAGGAGGAGGAGGAGGGGGAGGAGGAAGAGGAGGAGGAAGAAGAGGAGGAAGAGGAAGCAGACGGGGGCAAGGAAGGAGATGATACCAAAGGAGCAAATGATGAGGATGGAAGAGGTATCGAGTGGTATGGGGGGGATGAGGGGAGCCCGGATGAGCACAGAGTTTTGACAGACGAGAGGGGTGGCAGGGGTGGGGAGAAGGACCACCATATAGGGCGCCTGCACTCCTGTGCAGCATGCATGCACGGCTGGGGTAAGGGGAACGATAATGGACTCGTGCACTCCTGCACCGCCTTTGTGCACGCTGTGCCGTATGTCAGCCTGCTGCTGCCGCATGTCACCTTCACTCTGCATGGGCTGTGCGGTCCAGATGAGCAAGGGGAAAAAGGAGATCTAGAGGAGCAAGAGCCAGATGTTGAAAGGTATGTGCTTTTCGTCTATCTTGGTTTCTCGATCCCAATTGACATTGTCCCTCCACTTGCAGCGTACTCAAACCTCCCATCCCATCCCATTTTGGCTGGCCTTTTTTCCGCATGGTGGGGATTTCTGCCTGCGTGCACCTTTCATGGCCCATGCACCTTGTAGTGTTGTTTTTATCTGTGAGCGGCCCATGATGCTGGAGTCTCACCACTTCCTGCTTGCTTGTGGTTCCAAACCCTGCTTCCTCCGGTTCTTGAATTTTGAGTCGACTGAGAAGTAACCTTGCTCTGAGCTCTCCATGTTGCCGACCAAAGTCGTGTCTAATTCATCCCTGCTTGCAGTGTGGTTCTCACTGTAGCAGCTTCAATGGCAGCAGCAGCAGAAGAAGCAGCAGCACCATTAGAAGCAGCAGCATCATCAACGGCAACTGCTTTAACTACCACCCTCTCTCCAGCTCTCTCCTTCCCTCTCCCGGCCTTCTACCGGTGGGCATCAGCGTGTGAGCGGTTGAGTGCAGCAGCAGTGGGGGCCACGGAGGCCTGTGGGGCGGACAGCTGGCTCATGTCACACCTGCTGCTGCAATCAGTAAGACCACCAGACCGTTTTGTTTTAATTATGTTCACTGCGTGATCGTCATGTGTCTCAACGGCTGGTGTCTGCGTTGTCTACAGTAGTACTACAGAGGCCTGTGGGGCGGACAGCTGCCTCATGTCACACCTGCTGCTGCAATCAGTATGTCTGTTTTTTGTTTTCGTTTTACACATATACACATGTATATCTGTAAGCATATGGTTAATAGATGTAAGACCTGCGAAACGTAGTGTGCTCCGCCCCAAGTAAGGGGTGCTAACTGCCAGGGTCGTTTTTCCATCGTAACGAGGTTTTTAAAGTTCTAAGACGTCTTCCCCCTTACCATCAGGTTCATTTCTCGTGTACCGGAGAGGTGGCACATGGAGAGATGGTGGCAGGGGCTGCATCAATATACATGCAGTATGCAAGGGCACAGGTGAGTGCTGTAGTCTTGGGACCTCTCAAAATCCCAACAGGCTCGTTTCTCTTCTATCGGAGAGTCGGCACATGGAGAGATGGTGGCAGAGGCTGCAACAGGATGCATGCAGAATGCAAGAGCACAGGTGAGTCTCGAGTTTTAATCTCCAGTCCGTCCTCTTACCCCTCTTCTGACCGGTTGGTATTTTCTTTCGAGTCCGCCTCCCTCGCGTGCCTGTGTTGCTTTATCTCTGGCAGGACAAGCTGAGGAAATTGTTTTGAGTCGACTAAAAAAGTCACCTCCTCCCTCTCGTGCCCGTTACGCTTCATCTTTGGTAGGAAGAGCTGACGAAATCCTCCTTCCCATGTTCATTTTTCTTCCACTCCAATCCTCCCTCCTTCCCATATCCGTTTTCCTTACTCTTTTGCAGGACGACCTGAGAAAGGCCCTCGAAGCTTGCCGGTTGCAGGCGTCTAGGCGCAGGGGCGCACCTGCCAGCCCTGCTGGGATACAGGACTTGAGCTTCCTGCTTGACAAGGTATGTGGCGATTGATATGTAGGGGGAATTGGAGAAATGTGTTAGCATTTGTGTGCAGGCGTCTAGGCGCATGGGAACACCTACCGGGTCCGGTCCTGCTGCGATGAGGGATGTGAGCTCCCTCCCTGCTTGACAAGGTGTGTGTGGTGGGGTGAGGTGATTGATGTGAAGGGTTGCATGTGAGCTGGAAGTTGGAGCTATGTGCATGGACCTTACATATCTATATTCCAATAATGCCAATTTTACCGTTTCTGTCTTGCCTGTGCAGGTTGGCTATCTTCAGAAGCAGCTGCTTCTTGTGAACATTTTTGGTGGCAGAGTTTGAAAAAAAGCTCAGTAGGTTTAAGGACATTATTACATCCAACATTGCTGTGGCGTCGGGGATGTAGCTCAGATGGTAGAGCGCTCGCTTAGCATGCGAGAGGTATGGGGATCGATACCCCACTTCTCCACTGTTTTCTCCTCCCTTCCAGTTTTTTGTTCCTCGTGAAAGGATGTCGCATTCCTCTAATCGTCGTTCCTTCACCCGCGGCGCTAGGCGTCTTGGCGTTTTGTTTAACGGCTAGTTGACGGAGCTTGCTGTCAGGTAGGCGCAAAATGGACATTTGCGAGTAGCGGTGTACGCTGGCCTTAGGGGCGCGTTTGACTGACCCCTCTCTCTCTGAAGCACAATGCAGCATCACCCACCGCAGTGACTTCGTGCCGACTCGGGGTGACTTAACGAACCATCGATGTGACGTCGCGAATCGTCGAGACGGCGCAACGGATTGCAGGCATACAGGGCCTTCTCGATTGGAGCGGTAGCGAGGGCCCGCGCTGCTAACCGTGACAGCGTAGCGTATCGGCCGTCGTTATAACGCGTATGGAGCAGGATCGCCGCCGACTAGTCACCCGCGCGACTGTGGTGTTCGTCGCGTTCGGCACGCGAGGGGACGTGCAGCCACTTGCGGTAGGCTCTTCCTCCTCGTCTTAGCCCCTCCTCGTCTTAGCCCCTCCTCGCTTCCCTCCCCGCCTTCCCCCTTCGTCTTTCCTCCTCGCCTTTTCCCTGCGCGACCTTCCCCCTCCTCGCTTTCCTCGCTTCTCCCCCTCCTCGCTTTCCTCGCCTTTCCCCCTCCTCGCCTTTCCCCCTCTTCGCTTTTCCCCCTCCTCGCCTCTCCCTCTTCTCGCCTTTCCGTACCTTCCCCCCTTCCCTCAAATACCCTTAACCGCCTCCTCCCCCTCTCTTGCACCCCATTCCCCCACTTTCATTCCCGCTCCGTGTAGGTGCTAGCGTTTGTAAGGCGCAATTCTCCTTCCCCCCCTTTCACCTTATTCCCCCACATTCATTCCCGCTCTGTGTAGGTGCTAGCATCAGCACTCGCCGCACAGGGGGTCAAAGATGTGATAGGAAAGGGTGCAGGAGAAGAGGGGGAGGAGGGATGGGAGGGAGAGGGGGAAAAGCGTGGAGGTTACGGGGGAAAAGAGGTCAGGGGAAGGAGGAGGAGAGAAACGTCGATGGCAGTGTGGTTTGTGACTCATCACGAGCACCAGGTGTGGTTTCCTCTTCAGGTCTCTGTTTCCTCTTCAGGTCTCTATTTCCTCTTCAGGTCTCTGTTTCCTCTTCAGGTCTCTGTTTCCTCTTCAGGTCTCTGTTTCCTCTTCAGGTCCCTGTTTCCTCTTCTGGTCTCTGTTACTGTTTCTCGAGGTCTGTGATTCTAAGTATCATGTACACTTCTTCAATGTGTCGCATACGTTTCAGGCAAATAAAGATTCCGTTGTTCCACTCCCCTTTTCTTCTCTGGTGTTCCGTGCCTTCCCTGCAGCGCAGCCTTGGGCCGAGCCTAACCGCACACGGAGTGGGCTTTGTGGGAGTTTCTTCTCCTGCCTTCAAGAAACGAGAGGGCAAGGAGATGACAGAGGAGAAAGCAGAACAGGAAAGGAGGAGTGGAGAACCGTTAGAAACGAGAGAGGAGGGAGAGGGGTTAGGGGAAGTAGGGAAGGGAGAAGGGATTGGGGAAGGCGAAGGGGAAGGGGAGCGAGGGGAGGCGAAGGAGGGAGGGGAGATTGACCAGGGAAAGGGGAGAAAGCGGAGGAGGATCATTCGCTTGAGTGAAGGAAATGAAGAGGAGAACGAAGGGGGGGATACAAACGATGACGAAGAGGAGGGGTGGGGAGAAGAGGAGGAGGGGTGGGGAGAAGAGGAGGAGGGACGTCATCGCAGGGAATGCTTTGAAGCCATTAAGAAGTGCCTGGAAGCTTGTGACGGGGCAGAGGGGACGAAGGGGGCGGAGGGGGCGGAGGGGGCGGAAGAGGCGGATGATGCAGAAGGGACGAAGGGGCTGGAGGGACAAGGTGGCAGCAGCCTGAGCAGCATGGATGACGAGCAGCCGCAAGAGACAAGCAAGCTTATAGTCTTTAACCTGTTTGCCCTTGTAAGGTGCTCTGCTCCTTCCTTTCCACCCACCAGCACTGCTCCCATCAGCTCCGCCTGCAAGTCTGGGAGTTCAGGCCGTGCCATGAATAAACTCTCCGTGCCATTGCAGTATCATCCCACATGCGACTTTTGAGTCGACTCAAAAGTCACCTCATTTTGAGTCGACTAAAAGGCACCTCATTTTGAGTCGACTCAATAGTCACCATTGCAGTATAATCCCACATGCCCTTTGGTGTGCGTCGGTAAGCCTGACCTGACATGAACTCTCTGTGATTTCTTTGATGTTTGGGCTCTGTTGTGTTGTGTTGTGTTCCACGTGCCCGTATTCCTCTTGCCTGTGGCGCCTGCAGGAAGCATGGCACATAGCGGAACATTTCGAAGTCAAGTGCATGGCTGCTGCGCCCTACGTCATGCCTTACAGGTCAGAGAGAGAAGCACACTGAATCTCTCACCCGTCTCGTAGTTGCCACGACCGTTGCCCATCTCACTTCCCACGTCCTGTTCTGTGCGGTTTGCCCTGTTCTCACTTCGCATCTCATTCCCCCCCCCCCTGATCCCTACAGGCCTCCCCACCAGTTCCCTTCGCTCTTTGCTCGCAGCCACCCGTCCCTTTTCCGCCGGTTGCAACGAGCAGTTAGCCCACACGAGGTGAGTGAGAAGGTGGCTTTTGAGTCGACTCAAAAGTTGCTTCGCTCTTTGCTCGCAGCCACCCGTCCCGTTTCCGCCGGTTGCAGCAAGCAGTCAGTCAGCCCACACGAGGTGGATGTGGCTGCTTCTTACTCTCCTTCTATGCCCCCCTACCTTCTTGCCTCCTCCCCTGCCCTCATATGCCCCCGTGCCCTCATATGCCCCCATGCCCTCATATGCCCCCATGCCCTCATGTGCCCCCGTGCCCTCCCTCCCTCCCTCCCTCCCCCGCTTCTTTCCCCACCTCCTCATTCCCCCCCCTACCACCCATCCCTCATCCCCCTCTCCCAGCTATCATGGGCGGAGGTGTCAGAATGGATGTGGCCGCTGCTCACTCAACTCATATGGCCATCCTTTCCCCTCGTTGCACTCCTCCCTTCTCCCCCCCCATCCCTCATCCCCCTCTCCCAGCTATCATGGGCGGAGGTGTCAGAATGGATGTGGCCGCTGCTCACTCAACTCATATGGCCGTCCTTTCACCTCGTTGCACTCCTCCCTTCTCCCCCCCCATCCCTCATCCCCCTCTCCCAGCTATCATGGGCGGAGGTGTCAGAATGGATGTGGCCGCTGCTCTTCCCCTGCCACCGGTGGGCACGGTGGAGGGAAGCTTCTCTGTGCCTTCCTCCCTGCGCTCTCCTGGTTTGTCCTCCTCCCACATCCTTCAGGATGCCTTTAGGTCCTCTAGAACCTCATGTTTACGCCTTTAGGTCCTCTAGAACTTCATGTTTACGCCTTTAGGTCCTCTAGAACTTCATGTTTACGCCTTTAGGTCCTCTAGAACTTCATGTTTATGCTTTTAGGTCCTCTAGAACTTCATGTTCATGCCACCCCTCCCCCTCCCCCCCTCCTCTCCCCTCCCCCCCTCCCCTCCCCGCTCCTCCTCCCCCCTCTCCCCCTCCCCCACCACTTCCCCCTCCCCTCCCCGCGCCCTCCCCTCCTGTCTCGTTTTCCTGAGTGATTTAGCACACACTGCTATTGTCGTGTGTACTTCTTTCGTACAGGGCTCAGCTAGACCGTCTTTTGAGGAGTTTTGAGGTTCCTGAAACATCGCCGCACTTTGCACCTGTGCAGTGCAATGCAGGTTCCAGTATGCAGCGACTTTTGAGGCGCCGCAAAAGACTTCTGAGGGGCCTCAAAAGTCACCTGTGCAGTGCAGGGTCCGGTATGCAGCGACTTCTGAGGCGCCTTTTGAGTCGACTCAAAAGTCACCTTGCACTTTGCACCTGTGCAGTGCCGGGTCCAGTATGCAGCGACTTTTGAGGTGCCGCAAAAGTCGTCTCTTAACCCGCAATCTTTGCACGTGTGCAGGATCCGGTAACAGATGAGCCGACCCACGAATGGCCTGCGCCCACACCCTTGCTGTACGTATGCGAACCAACATATAAGTTTCCATCCCTTATACATTCTTTATGATATATTCCGTTGAGGAATCATATTGCCTCTGACAGTACCGAAGAGATGGTAAGGCGTTCCAACTGCAATGCTGCCAACGATGTATATCTCCGGGTTTCGTTTGTCTGTTTGTTTGCTTTTCTTTTGGGAGGGAGGGGGGGGGGGGGTGGGCTGGAGGGGGGCGAGGGGAGGGGATGGGGGATTTCTGTTTCTCTAGCGACCCAGTTTTAGGTTCCGCAGCGCTAAATCGGCTCGTCTATTATTTGATGAGTAAAAGCCACCTCATGAGTAAAAGCCACCTCTTAAGAACATGCAATCTATTTAAGGTGAAGACTTGGAGTTTCAACGGCTCCTCACGGCCTGCTTTCCTATTTGTCATCCATCCTGTTGCTTTCCCGATGCATCTCCGCTCCCATACCCCTCTCCCATTCTCACTCTTAGCTGCTCTTCCAGTACTTCCTCCCTCCTCATTGCCAGCGAAATGTGGTGACGTTTGAGTCGACTAAAAAATCACCCCGATGCATCTCCGCTCCCATACCCCTCTCCCATTCTCACTCTTCTGTCTCTGCAGCTGCTCTACCAGTACTTCCACCCTCCTCGCGTGCTGGGCGTACCGCGTAGCCAGAACAATGTGTTCTATGTGGGCTTCAGTTCCATGGGCAGGTGGGTGATGGGCAGGTGGGTGGTGCAGGGAGCAATAGAGATGGGGTACGTTGTACCATAGCTAGCCGCATTCACTCACCGTATGCTTTCATGTCAGGCACGGCACCACCACCAGAGCGATGTGTTCTATGCGAGCTTCAGCTCTACGTATGGACAGGTGGGCATTGGAGAGGGGAATGGGGACAGGGTAGTTAGTTTCCCCATAGTCACCTATGCGGTTAAGCTTATAGTTAATGTCCTCTGTACTTAGTTTGGGATTGCGGAACTAAAGTCCAACTCAGTTATTATTCCTCGTGCCGACGATGCTTGTCGCGCATTTCTATACTTGACAGCATAGATATGCGAGACAGTATAATTGCATTGGAGTGTAGCCGAGAACAGTATCGAGCACAGCCATAAGGGATCTAGCCTGAGGCAGGAGGCAGGAGGCACGAGGCACGAGGCGGACTTGATGGCCAGGGAGAGGGTCGGAAGCAACTCAACGGAGGTGCGACAAGGCGAGAGTTGGACGAGAACAGCAGCGCATCATGCAGGCGAGGCGCAAGTGCGGGTGACCTGGGGAGGGAAGGGGCCAGCTGGCTGAAGATGGGCGTGTGGGGGATCCAGAGTATGAAGGGTGGAGATTCTCTCTTGTAAATAGGTAGGTTGTGGGTCTTTGATTTTGTGTGCTATGTCGGATGCATGTGAATGAGAGTAAGAGCTAGCGCAGGAGTAGAGCGAGACTCTCGTCTCATTCAATCCCGACCCTAGGCAGGATGCACCTTGTAAATAGCAACCTAGGGTCCGAATGATTGAACGAGACGAGGGTCTCGCTCTACTCCTGCGCTAGCTCTTGCTCTCATTCACATGCATCCGACATAGCACACGAAATCAAGGACTCACAACCTACCTATTTACAGGAGAAAATCTCCACTCTTCATACTCTGGATCCCCCACACACCCATCTTCAGCCAGCTGACCCATTCCCTCCCCAGGTCACCCGCGCTTGTGCCTCGCCTGCATGAGGCGCTGCTGTTCTCGTCTAACTCTCGCCTTGTCGCACCTCCGTTGAGTTGCTTCCGACCCTCTCCCTGGCCATCAAGTCCGCCTCGTGCCTCTTGCCTCGGGCTCGCTCCCTTATGGCTGTGCTCGATACTGTTCTCGGCTACACTCTAATGCAATTATTCGCGCATATCTCTGCCGTCAAGTACAGAATTGCACGACAGCTGTCGAAGTTTTCTTGCCCCATCCTTCTCCTTCTCATTCTGTCCTCTGCTGCCCCAGGTGTGCTCATGGTGAAGATGACCGCGGAGGCGTTCTGTCTTCCTCAGACGCTGTTCTTGTGTATTGTCCTTCAGACCGTCCTTGCACGGTTTTTGAATGTTATGGGTCTCCTTGCCCCCTTCCGTGGCCTGCTCAGCTCCTGCTGCGGGTCCTTAGGAACCTGATCCGACCTCTTGCCCTTGGCGCGTGCCACCCTGCTTTGCTCCTGTCCACCATCATCCCCGCAGCTAACCTCAATTTACAAGCCCCCCTCCACTCCTTCTGCGTTGCTCCTCGCCACCATCATTGCCGCAGCTGAAGCCCTCAACCTGCGAGCCGTGGTCGTGACAAGTGGCGACAGCGCATTGGAGGAGGCAGTCGCTGCAGTGTGCAGGGACGAAAAGCAGCACGTGCAGGAGCAAGAGGAGGAGTGCTGGCGAAAAAGAGCAGCAGATTTGGTTGCAAGGGGCAGAGGCGAAATGCTGTCAGTGGATGAGAAACGGTGGCTGTTGTCCCAGCGACCATCCCAACCAACACCACCCCAATTGTCAACCTCACCGCTCTTGCCTCTCGGCCTTCCCAGGATGTTTGCGGGTGGGATGGTCCTTGCCCTTCGGGGGTGAGTCGATACCTTGTTCCTCTTTTTTTCGTCACATGCCTTTCAAGGCGAAAGCACCTCAGAATCGTCTTTGCTTGTCACATGTGTCGACTCAGATTGAACGATGCTGTTGTGTTTTCGTGTTCCATCTGTCTCACAACAGACAGACTAGTCACGTCACGGTTTGTCTGTTGTGATTTCTTAAGCAACAAAATTAAAACACAACTACTGTTGAAGTGTAGGCTACATGCTATTTTGATACATTCTGACCGCTCTACATGAATGTCAGGTTGCGTTGAGGTGTCTCAAGTCTCCTATACTGTCTTGATGCTATGTACCATTCCCCCCTTCACGCATTTCCAGCCCTGTCTCTCACGAGTGGCTCTTCCCCCGCTGCTGCTTTGTGCTGCACCATGCCGGCAGGTGGGTGGCATGGGGTTGTGGGGGATGGGAAGGGGGGAGGGATGGAGGAGGGGTGGGGGAGGGGTGGGGGACGGGAGGGAGGAGGATTGTGGGGGAGCGGTGGGGGAGGGGTGGAGAACGGATGATATCGGGCATTTCTGCAGTTGGCTGGCGCTCCCCATGCGTCCGTGTTGCTTGGCATGCTGTCCTTCTGCCCTTCATTTTCGCCTCTGCACACCCATACACTCCACCCGCCCATGCACCCACATGCACCCCTATGCACCCCCCTACACTCCCCTACACCCCCGTGCATCCTCATGCAACCCCATACACCCGCATGCATACCCATGCACCCATCTGCACCCATCAGCGCCACCACAGCAGCAGCACTGCGAGCAGGGGTGCCCTAGCCCGTCTGTCCCTTCATCCCCTTCACCCCCCCAATGCCCATATCTGTACCTTCACGCAGCCCCATGCACCCATCTCCACCCACCTGCACCCATCAGCGGCACCACAGCAGCAGCACTGCGGGCAGGCATCCCTCAGCTCCTCTGCCCCTTCATCCTCGACCAGCACTACTGGGCAGTCCAGGTCCCTCCCTCCGTCCCTTTGCCTGCATGTCTGCACCCCCCTGCACCCATCTCAACTTATCTGTCTGCCCCGATCTGTGTATGCACCCCGATCAGCGGCACCACAGCAGCAGCACTGCGAGCAGGCGTGCCCCAGCTCCTCTGCCCCTTCATTCTCGACCAGCACTACTGGGCTCACCGCCTCTGCTACCTTGGGGTCGTCCCCCCTCCTCTCCGCCCGTCTGACCTCATGCCTGTAGAGTCGGCGCACCATTCACCAGGTGAGAATGATTGCCTAGCCGGTTAATTTCCCCCTCAGCTTCCCTGCCCCTCCTTTCATTCTCGACCAGCACTACTGGGCTCACCGCCTCTGCTACCTTGGGGTCGCCCCCCCTCCTCTCCGCCCATCGGACCTCATGCCTGCTGACTCTGCACACCAAACAACAGGTGCGTGACTGCTTGTAGAGGGTGTGGGAGGTGAGGGTAAGCACTGCACTCTGCTCGCCCCAGCTCCTCTAGGACCAGCGCTACTGGGCTCACCGCCTCGGTTTTTGAGTTGACTCAAAAAGCGACTCATTACACGTGAGGGTAAGCACTGCACTCTGCTCATCCCAGCTCCTCTAGGACCAGAGCTACTGGGCTCACCGCCTCGGCTACGTCAATGTTGCACCCATGCGATCACCCTTTCGAGGCGCCTAAAAAATGTTGCACCTGTGCGATCACCCTTTCCTTGTTGTATTCGTATATCACATCTCCAGCGTTCATCACATTTGATGTGATGGACCATGTCTCTCTGCCCATTTAGCTGGCCACACTTCATATATTGTGCATCTCACTGTACTGCACACACCTCACGTTCTTTATTCTGCATTTTGCTCTACATGTTTCTCGTTTTGCCCCATCACCTGTTCACCTTTCTGCCTCTGCTACCATATCTGTCCCAGCAGTAGCAACCGTCGTGAGTCGCTTCGCTGCTGCATTGGGTGTGGGCATGAGGGAGCGCGCACAGGAGCTATCACGAGAGATACAGACAGAGGTGCGTCTCTTGGATGACTGACGGTTGATTCTTGGGAGTGATGCTTGTGTGTCTCTAGGGTGACACTTGGTTGACAATTTCATGATTGAGTAAAAAATCACATGGGTGCCACAGATACTGGCATGATAATGCGACCCTCTATGCTGCGGGTGTGTGCTGCCGTGCTGCCATGCTGCCGTGCTGCCATGCTGCCGTGCTGCCATGCTGCCGTGCTGCCATGCTGCCGTGCTGCCATGCTGCCGTGCTGCCATGCTGCCGTGCTGCCATGCTGCCGTGCTGCCGTGCTCCCGTGAGGCCATGCTGCCGTGCTGCCATACTGCAATGCTGTGTGTGTGTGTGTGCCGCTGTGCCGCTGTGCTGCTGTGCTGCTCAGGATGGTGTATCAGTAGCTCTAGCTGCAATAAGGAAGGAACTACTCAAGTGATTTGCAAGGCTTCACAGCTACCGACATTCTTCATTAAGGCGCCTCTACTGTAGTACCCAAAGAGATTCAGTGACCCAAGAGCGGGGATCAAGCAGGCTAGCCAGACCACTTTGCAGGGATTTGTTGCAGTTACTCGAATCTTGTAGAAAGAGGCTGTTGGTCGTCAAGTTCGTCACGGGAAAATCCGTACATTTGTCCGGAACTGGAAGGCATCTCTGACCCCCCTCACATCTTTTACTTTTACACATGATCTACACCAAAGTTTCCAGCTTTGGCATACATACATTGAGTGCCGCGACTTCAAAGGAGCCTCAAAATTTGACTTATGAGGCGCCTCACAAACCGAATCAAACCAGCTTAGACGTCCTCCTGTCCGTTACAAGAAGCGCCATGTGACGCTCATGCCTTGTCCCCCTCGTCGTCCGAATCATCCCCCCTCTCCCTGAACCTCGGGTTCTTCTGCACACAACCACCACACAAGCAGATTCCGATGCATTTAGGGTTGTTTCAGAATCGAGTGAGACCGTGGTGACTGAAGAAAAAGGGAGAGATAATTTTCAATTGTCTCACCTTTTGGTCGTCAGCAACCCCTTCTGCCCCACCCTCTCCTCCCCCTCCTCCCTTTCCTCCTTCTCCTCCCCCTCCTGCCCCTCCCTCCCTACCACCTCTCCCCTCCCCTCCTTCCCCTCTTCTCTCCTCATATCGCGCCCGCCCACCCCCGTCCCTGCCCCCTCCTCGCCTCTCTCCTCCCTCCTCCCTGCCCCCCCGTCCCTCCCTCCCCGCTTCTTCCATCTGCTCGTCGTCGTCTCTCCCTCTCTTCCGCATCCCACCGCCTCCTCCTCCCCCACCTCCATCTGCGATTAGGAGCGAGAAGGGGAGGGAAAAGTGGTCGTGAGTAATAGCCTCTGTAGTGTCTGTCGGTCGGTGTGATAATTCTCCCATCACACTTATCACATGTCATGATTACATACTTACAGTGATACACTTTATAAACAGAGCTGCTTACCTCTGTAGCCGCCCCGCTGCCTGTCATCCCTTGAGTAACGCTGGGCCCTCCCTGAGAGGGACAGACAGACACAATTGGGGAGATGGAATGAGATGGAGTGAGATGGAGTGAGAGCGAGAATAATGAGTGACAGCCGAGAGAGGGGGAGAGGAAACAGATAAAATGGAGAGGAGACAAGCAGAGTGGGATTATGGAGGAGTAAAAATGGGGGGAAAAGGGAGGATGGGGGGGAGTGGTAATAGGAGAGGGGGATGACAAGTCGCTAGGCCATATGGTGGCACATGGGCTATCGGAGCACAGAGGGCGAGAGAGACGTGATAAAAGTTGTATTTTGAGACGTCTCAAAATACATGTCGCTAGGCCATGTGGTGGCGCATGGGCTATCGGAGCACAGAGGGCGAGAGAGACGTGATAAAAGTTGTATTTTGAGACGTCTCAAAATACATGTCGCTAGGCCATGTGGTGGCGCATGGGCTATCGGAGCACAGAGGGCGATAGAGGCGGCTGTCTGCTCATGTTTGCGAGTGTAGGCAACGCTATGCATGTACGGTGGCTTGCACATGGCTTGGCTTGCACATGGCTTGGCTTGCACGTGGCTTGGCTTGCACATGGCTTGGCTTGCACGTGGCTTGGCGTGCACGTGGCTTGGCTTGCACGTGGCTTGGCTTGCACATGCTTGTATGACTCACTTGGTCCCGGCTGGTTCCCCAGTCACTGGCCCATGCGGTGGCTCATGGGTTGTCGCCGCACCGAGGGCAAGTGGATGAAGGAGGGAAGAACTCCCACCCCCTCCTTTTAAAAGAATGTATGGTCATGTGGTCTGTCTGTGTTAGGTGCATAGCCTTTCAGGCACTCACGGGGTCCCCGCTGGTTCCCCAGTCGTTGCTGCATGCGCTGGCTCATGGGCTGGCGGGGCACAGAGGGCGAGTGGCCAAAGGAGGGGGAATTACCATCCCTCCTCCCACCCACCAAGGGGCATGCATGGTGGTGCAGGGGGTGAGTGCAACGAGCAAAGGTGCAAGTCAAGTCAACGCCACTCACTGGGTCCCTGTTGGTTCCCCAGTCGCTGCTGCATGCGGTGGCTCATGGGCTGGCGGGGCACCGAGGGCGAGTGGCCAAAGGAGGGGGAATGACCACCCCCTTCAGGGGCATACCTATGCTTATGTATGGTGCCTTGCACATGCACTGATTACTCACGGGGCCCCTGCTGATTGCCCAGTCGCTGCTGCATGCGGTGGCTCATGGGCTGGTGGGGCACAGAGGGCGAGTGGCCAAAGGAGGGGGGCATGCCTCCCGGGCTCCCCCCCTCTCCCGGCATGAAGAGCGGCGCTCCGTACTGCTGAATGGCCGCTATCTCCTTCTGTACCAGCTTGCCGTAGCCTCCTCGCCGTGCAGTAGGGGAGGGGAGGGGAAGGGGCGCACATAGGGAGAAAGGGAAGCGCAGGGGGAAGAATCATGGGCATCCACAGCACAGAGGGGACTCCCCCCCTCTCCCGGCATGACGAGCGGCGCTCCGTACTGCTGAATGGCCACTATCTCCTTCTGTACTAGCTTGCCGTAGCCCCCTCGCCATGCAGGGAGGAAAAGAAGAGAGGGTAGGGAGCACACAAAGGGAGAGAGGAAAGTCCAAGGGGGAAGAATCATGGGCATGCACACTGCACAGCACAGAGGGGACTGCCCCCCAACCCCTCCAGGCATGAAGAGTGGCGCTCAGTACTGCTGAATGGCCGCTATCTCCTTCTGTACTAGCTTGCCGTAGCCTCCTCTCCGTGCAGTAGGGAAGCAGGGAGGGGCAGAAGGGAGGGGAAGAGGGGAAGGGCACGGGAACGATCATGGGCATACACAGCACAAATCGGCTGAGCCCCCCTCTCCCGGCATGAAAAGCGGCGCTCAGTACTGCTGAATGGCCGCTATCTCCTTCTGTACTAGCTTGCCGTATCCTCCTCGCCGTGCAGTAGGGGAGGAGATGGAGGGAAGGGATGCACAAAGAGAGAGGGGGGGCGGCAGGGGGGACAATCATGCCCCGCACTGCTGAATGGCCGCTATTTCCTTCTGTACTAACTTGCCGTAGCCCCCTCGCGGTGCAAGAGAGGAAGGGAATCGAAGGGGAGGGAGCGCACAGAAGGAGAGGGGGGAGGGCAGGGGGGACAATCAAGCTCCGTACTGCTGGATGGCAGGGTGCAGTAGCTTGCCGTACCCCCCTCGTCATGCAGTAGGGGAGAGAAAGGAGGGTGGAGAGCACAAAGGGAAAGGACGAAGGACGAAGGAGGAAGGAGGAAGGAGGAGTGGAAGGGAGGGAAGGGAAGAGGAGGGAAGGGAGGGGTGGGGAGGGGAAGAGGGAAGGGAGGGGTGGGGAGGGGAAGAGGGAAGGCCGCAGGGGAGCAAGCATGGGCATGCACAGCACAGGCAGAGTGACTGCTCACCGCCCCGCGCCGGCATGAAGAGCGGAGTGCCGTACTGCTAAATGGCTGCTACCTCCTTCTGTACTAGCTTGCCACCAAGAGCACATAAAGCTAGTAACAGGGCAAAAGAGGCACATATCTGGGTCATAGTCGGTCCGGTATTCGTCCCTGACTTGCCCTCCACTCCTCCCCCGCCCCCCCCACCTTTACAGGCATGCCGTAACTAACACGCACATAAAGCTAGCAACGGGGCGAGAGAGGCACATATCTGGGTCACAGTCGGTTCGGTATTCGTCCCTGACTTGCCCGCCGCTCCTCCCCCGGCCCCCCCTTCACAGGCACGCACCAACTAACACGCACACAAAGCTAGTAATTGGGCGAGAGAGGCACAAATCTGGGTCATAGTCGGTGCGGTATTCGTCCCTGACTTGCCCTCCACTCCTCCCCCGCCCATCAAGGTGAGAGGGATGCAAGCAAGAGAGGCGAACGAAAGGCGAGAGAGGCACATATCTGGGTCGTAGTCGGTCCGGTATTCGTCCCTGACTTGCCATCCGCTCTGTCCCCGCCCACCATAAAGACGAGGGAGAGGGGAGGGAGAGATGTGACGGATAGAGGCGAGAGAGGCACATATCTGGGTCATAATCGGTGCGGTATTCGTCCCTGACTTGCCCTCCACTCCTCCCCCGCCCATCAAGGTGAGAGGGATGCAAGCAAGAGAGGCGAACGAAAGGCGAGAGAGGCACATATCTGGGTCGTAGTCGGTCCGGTATTCGTCCCTGACTTGCCATCCGCTCTGTCCCCGCCCACCATAAAGACGAGGGAGAGGGGAGGGAGAGATGTGACGGATAGAGGCGAGAGAGGCACATATCTGGGTCATAATCGGTGCGGTATTCGTCCCTGACTTGCCCGCCGCTCCTCCCCCGCCCCCACTGCCGCCCATCCTCGTAGCCCCAGTCAAAGTCCACTCTGATTGGCCGGTCGTCCAGAATCGTGCTGCTGACGTATTTCACCGCGTCCTCCGCGTCCTCCCTCACATAGTACCTGCACCAGAAACAGACAAAAGGGAGAAAAAGGGGGGTGAATTGTGTGCTGTCTCGCTTGCATGGTACCGAGACTGCGAAAAGGCAAAAAAAGAAGAGTGTTAACGGAGGAGGCAGAATGGGAGCAGGAGGGAGGAAGAAGCGAGAAGAGGAGGCGATGTGGAGGGGGCAGGGGACAGGGAGAGGAGAGGAAAGGGAGTTGAGGGAAGGATGGGTTGGGGGTTGGGGGGAGTTGCATGGAAAGGGGGAGGAAATGAACCAGGATGGATGGAGGGGAGAGAGGAAGTGGGGGAGAGGTGGGAAGGAAGGATCAGAGACAGCACAGCTCTCATCAAATGACGTCTCAAGCAGGTGGCGTTACTCACGCAACGAAGCAGAAGCCGCAGGGCGTCATTGTATTCTTATCGAGTCCCATTACAATGCGTCGGATTTCCCCCGCCTTGGAAAACACCTCGTAGATCTGCTCCTCCGTGGTGTAAAACGACAAGTTACCCACGTAAACCGTGGTAGACACCCTCAGCGCCTGCTCGAACTCCTCCTGCGTGCCGCGGAACCGACGGTCACGATACGCCGAGATCTGCTCTTTCTGTTTGGAGCATCGGCGCGCAGGGATGAGATGAGACGGATACGCAATGGAACGCGGGTAAGGAGGACGTGGTAAGGATGACGTGGCAGTAAGCAGGGATGGACGGAGGGTGGTCTGACGGAATTGATTCTCCGACCCCTCGGATGATAATAAGTACTCGGAAAGCTCAATTTCTGCGAAATTACCTTGAATAACCGCGACATGGCGGCGACTGACTCAGTTCCTCGCACGCAGCACTCTTGTAACACGGCTTTGAGCGGATGTGGTGGCGGGAGTGCTTCCGCTGATCAAGTTGCTACCACCAAGCGATTCAGATAAGGTACTATCAAGGGACGTCCTTTGGAGTTGGTTTCCAGCAGGGTGTACCAATCAATGTTCTGAGAGGGGAGTAGCAAAACCGCTTCTAATCGCACAGCATTGTTCTCAACTGAGATGCCCTGGTGCTGAAAGTACTGTACACCCAAGTTTCAACGAAGCTGGATACAGAATGCTGACGAACCCTTTGACGAACACTTCAACGAAGCTGGATACAGAATACAGAACTATTCCAGGGTAGTGGCAATGCGAACGAAAGTTGAGAGAAGAATCCGTATGTTTTCGCCTCCTCTGATGAAAGGGCAGTTAAAGCCCGCGTCCCAAATTGCGGGCCGCGAGGGTCAAGTTTTTAAAACTTGACGAAGTTGAGTGTCCAAGCTTTTGAAAGTCACGCACTTGCAATTTGGGACTTTCGAAGACAGATTCACTCACCAGGGGGAAAACCGAGGGTTGGCTGGGTCTCGCGGAAAAACCGAACCTAGACGAAATCGGAAACTCTCGCCAAAGCCCACACCAGAAAAAACTCCCTCTGGTCAACTTTTAAAAGCATGAACAATTTGGGCTGCCGGCTTTAAGTTTGGCCGGGCCTCAAGCAAGGCTGAGATGTTACCCGTTAAAGCCCAAGACCTGAATTACTCAACGGAAGTCAACGCTAAAAACTAGGTTCGGGAGGCAGGCACGGAAAGGTTCGGTTGGGTTGCGAGAGATTTTCACTCGCGAAACCAATTTGCGACAAAAGTTTCTCGCTTCCCATGATGGTTGGTGCCCTTCCCACAACCAGAAAAGCGCGAGCTTATCAAACTGTGCACAGTTTGAGATAGCAAGCAGAGTATTAGGCATAGACCATACCTGTAGACAGGGCAGGGCGTCGGCGTTCACTCAAAAGGGAGTAGATGCGCCATACGATTTGGGTGGCGCGGATTTGCAATGATGACGCGCAAAGCTAGTTTGCGCTGGGTGAAGATTATTGTGTCGAAATGCAGGTTATTGTGCAACTACTCCGTAGCGTAAACTCGTGGCGAAAATCGAATCGCAACCGTTCGCCCAAACGTGACCCTCCCCTCGCCCTCGCTTTCCTTTCCCACGCTTCCGCTCTCTTTAGCCCGCGTCGTCGCCATCGCTTCCGCAGCTCGTCGCGTGCCCGTCGCCTTCGCTCCGCCCGTCGCCTTCACTTCTCCCCCGTCGCCTTCACTCCCCCCCCTCTTCCGTTGCCTTCATTTCCCCCTCCCGTCGCCTTCACTTCCCCCTCCCGTCGCCTTCACTTCCCCCTCCCGTCGCCTTCAATTCCCCCTCCCGTCGCCTTCATTTCCCCGTCGCCTTCATTTCCCCCTCCCGTCGCCCTCATTTCCCCCTCCCGTCGCCTTCACTTCCCCCTCCCGTCACACTCGCTTCCCCACCCGTCACCTTCACTTCCCCTCCCATTGCCTTTCACTCTCTCCTGCTCAATCTCTTTCCCCCTGCTCACTCTCTTCCCCCCTGCTCACTCTCTTCCCCCCTGCTCACTCTCTTTCCCCCTGCTCACTCTCTTCCCCCCTGCTCACTCTCTTCCCCCCTGCTCACTCGCTTCCCCCCTCCTCAATCTCTTCCCCCCTGCTCACTCTCTTCCCCCCTGCTCACTCTCTTCCCCCCTGCTCACTCTCTTCCCCCCTGCTCACTCTCTTCCCCCGTGCTCACTCGCTTCCCCCCTCCTCAATCTCTTTCCCCCTGCTCACTCGCTTCCCCCCTCCTCATTCTCTTTCCCTCTGCTCACTCCCCTTGTTCTAACCCCACTTTCCCCATTTCTCACCCATTTTCCCCCTTCACGCTCTCTTACCCCCTCTGCTCGCCCCTGTTTTCCCAACTCACGCCTATACTCACTCTCTCCCCCCCTGCTCACTCTCTTCCCCCCCTGCTCACTCTCTTTCCCCTTGCTCACTCTCTTTCCCCCCTTCTCACTCTCTTTCCCCCTTCACGCTCTCTTTCCCTCCCTTCCGCCCGTTGCCCCCCTTCGTCTCGCGCTCGTCCCCTCGCAATCCCCGTCTCTCTCTCCCCCCGTCGCCCTCGTTTTCCCCGTCGCCCTCCCTTCCACTCCTCGTTGCCCTCGCCATCCCTCCCTTCTCCCTTCCCATCTCGCACACTTGTCACGCCCCCTTTCCAACCCGCACATACACCCTTCCCTTCTTCCCTGTTTCCTCGTATCCCCTGCGCTGCTTCCCCCCATCCTCCGACTTGCTCCCCCCATCCCCTTCCCTGCTTCCCCCCAACCCCTTCCCTGCTCCCCCCCATCCCCTTACCTGCTTTCCCCCTTCCCCTTCCCTGCTTCCCCCCGTCCCCTTCCCTCCTTCCCCCGTCCCCCTCCCAGCATCCCCCCATCCGCTTCCCTGCTCACCCCCATCCCCTTCCCTGCTCCCCCCCATCCCCTTCCCTGCTTCCCCCTATCTCCTTCCCTGCTTCCCCCTATCGCATTCCCTGCTCACCCCTGCTCCCTCTGTTTCACCCTTGCTCCCTCTGTTTCACCCTTGCTCCCTCCCCTTCTTCTCTGCTCACTCTCTTCCCCCTTGCTCACTCTCTTTACTTCTGCTCACTCTGTTCCCCCCTGCTTCCTCTCTTCCCCTCTGTTCAATCTGTCCCCCGCTGCTTCTTCTCTTCCCCTCTGCTCATTCCGTTTACTGTCTTTCCCCCTTCACTCACCCCCATACCCCCCAATGCAGTTACAGGTGCTCAGCACCAGATATGGCTTTACCATGGCCTGGTTTATTGCTTGCAGTGTAGCAGACAAAACCGGAAAACAACATTACACATACACCCCCTAGCTTTGTTCCCTTCTCGAGTCTGGTGATTCCCCTTACTTTACAGATACGGTAATATATTAATTGTTGAACTCCTTGGTATTGGTCATGTGTATGATTGCTCTGAGGCTCATAATCCTGTATTATAAAAAAAAAAAATCCAATATATGGCATGGCTATACGTGTGTTACTATCAGACAGCTAGCACATGCACAACCAGATGCAGAGCAGACCTGTCCAAACACAAATCAAGAAGTCAGATGTGACGTGGCTGAAGTATAAGGGAATGACAACTGGCAAATGAGGAAGGGAGGAACGGAGGAAGGGAGGAAGTGAGGAATGCAGGAATGAAGGAAGGGAGGAAGTGATGATGGGAGGAAGGGAGGTAGGGAGGACGCTTGGGGGAGAAGCAGAAGGGAGGGGAGGAAGAGAGGCTGGGGAGGAGGGTGGGGAGGAGGGTGGAGAGGAGGGTGGGGAGGAGGCTGGGGAGGAGGCTGGGGAGGAGGGTGGGGAGGAGGCTGGAGAGGAGGGTGGGGAGGAGGCTGGGGAGGAGGCTGGGGAGGAGGGTGGGGAGGAGGGTGGGGAGGAGGCTGGGGAGGAGGCTGGGGAGGAGGGTGGGGAGGAGGGTGGGAGGAGGGTGGGGAGGAGGGTGGGGAGGAGGGTGGGGAGGAGGGTGGGGAGGAGGCTGGGGAGGAGGCTGGGGAGGAGGGTGGGGAGGAGGCTGGGGAGGAGGGTGGGGAGGAGGCTGGAGAGGAGGGTGGGGAGGAGGCTGGGGAGGAGGCTGGGGTGGGGCGGAATGGGGTGGGGCAGAAAGGGGTGGGGCGGAATGGAGTGGGGCAAAAAGGGGTGGGGCGGAATGGGGTGGGGCGGGGCGGAATGGGGTGAGGCGGATTGGGGAGATGAGGGGGATGAGGAGATGAGGGATGGGGAGGTGTTGGATGGGGAGGAGAGGGCTGGGGAGGAGAGGGATGGGGAGGTGAGGGATGAGGAGGTGAGGGATGGGGAGATGAGGGAAGGGGAGATGAGGAATGGGGAGATGAGGGAAGGGGAGATGAGGAATGGGGAGATGAGGGAAGGGGTAATGAATGAACGTGTATGCGACGGAAGGGTGCTGCTGACCACGCACCCTCCCACACCCCACGCGATGGGAAGGGATGAGAGGGTGGGCGGCATGGGTAGAGAAGCGATGGTGAAGAGGGGGAACGTGATGGGCAGGGGAGTGATGACGACGTGGAGAGAGGAGGAGAGAAGGGAGGTCGGCGGGAAGGCTAAGCGAGGACGATGGTGGCGGTGGGCGACGGTGGCGGTGGGCGACGGTGGGGAGAAGCGTGGGCGACGGTGGGGGGAAGCGTGGGCGACAGTGGGGGGAAGCGTGGGCGACGGTGGGGGGAAGCGTGGGCGACGGTGGGGGGAAGCGGGGGCGACGGTGGGGGGAAGCGTGGGCGACGGTGGAGGGAAGCGTGGGCGACGGTGGGGGGAAGCGTGGGTGACGGTGGGGGGAAGCGTGGGCGACGGTGGGGGGAAGCGTGGGCGACGGTGGGGAAAGCGTGGGTGACGGTGCTCCGAAGCGTGGGCGACGGTGGGAGGAATCGTGGGCGATGAGAGGGGAAACGTGAGGGAAGGTGGGGAAAGGCGTGAGCGACGGTGTGGGGGAAGGCCGGAGGAAGCGTGAGCGGCGATAAGGGGAAGCGACGGTGGGGGAAAGCTTGGGCGACGGTGGGAAGAGTGGGCGTGTGCGTGGGGAGGTGTGTGAGAGACGGTGGGGAGAAGCGTGGGGGACGCGGAAGGCGATAGGTCCAAATGCGATGTTTGGGAAAGAGCTAGGAATAAAAGTGAAAATGCTCATGGCCTATGCTGTAGTGGCGTTTTATTCTATCTCTTCGCATACTCTAATCGCTTCGCGTACTATGGAAATCACACGACCTGAATTACCGAAGAAGGCAAACTGTGCACATTTTGAGCCCTTGTTCCTTCAGGAGGGTGTGGTTGGGACTCTCGCCAACCAAACCTGTTCTGCTCTACGACTCTGTGTTTCTTGGCGAAATGTTTTCTGGTAACCAGCCTGGCTCGGGAGGTCAACTGTGGGTTCGGTAGGCAAACTGTGCACAGTTTGCCTTCCTTTTTTTGTAATTCAGGTCTTGGGCTTTAACGGGTCACTGAGATTGGTCTCTCATTCCTGATCTAGAGATTATCTCTGATCAGTTCATGAGCGTCGTTATTACCGCTGGAAACGCGATCCACGACAAGAGCGGACTTGTCATTATCAGTCAATTTCTGGCTCCCTGACTAACATAAGCCAGACGTCGTAATGCAGAATCAAGAATTAAGAAATATGTCTGACTCCTGACTCGTCACTCCAGCCATGGATGCTCCTAGACACTACACCTGTTCCGCAGGACCTCCTGCTCACCTGTTTGCGATAACAACCTAGAACGCCGCATCTATCGGCGGCAAGAGGTCTTAGCCACGACATTCGCTGATACTGCGTTTTTTTTTCGTGACTTGCGGATTGATTACAAATTATTCAGGCGAAATGTCGCTGTTTGGAGGGTTCAAGCCTTCCACGCCGGCCACCGCGGGAACCCAAACTTCCGCTTTAAGCACACCCGCGACAAGCACTCCGTCAACCCTTCAACAGCAGCAGCAACAGCAGCAACAGCAGCAACAACAACAGCAACAACAGCAGCAACAGCAGCAGCAGTTAACCCTAGCAATTCAGCAGGGCCAAGCGCATCTGCTGACGAATAACGATCCCAGTCGAGGGGGTCCGCAACCGGCGGGATTCGATACCAAGTTCAGCGAGCTACACCCGGACAGCCAGAAGATCCTGACCCACATAGAGTGAGTGTTTTCTGGAATCACAATAGCGAGCCTGACTATATGGAGGTCATAGACAGCCAGAAGATCCTGACGCACATAGAGTGAGTGTTTTCCGTTTAATCCGTTTAACTGACCTCCTGCCATCCGTTATAGAGAGGTCGCCATTGCTGTACCTTAGGAGGAAGGCGTGTGATTTCCGCACACTGAATTACGGACTCGAGTAAACAGTTCGGTTTCCCCTTTTTTCTGACCTAATCCCCCCTTCCCCTGCTCTAAGAGCAAGACGTCGGGCTTGGCGTGCCGAATGAGCAAGTAGCAAGGTGTTGGAATGAGGTTACAATTTCCATTAGTTATTTTAAATCCAATTTCTCGTTTTCCTGCCATCAGGAGCAACCCATTGGAGCTGCGAGCCGAAAGCCAGGTGCAAGTTTCTGGAGTAACATTACAAAATTCTATAGTATTTTCAACCCATTTCCTCGTTTCCCCTGCTGTCAGGAGCAAGATATTGGAGCTGCGCGCGGAGAGCCAGGTGCAGAGTGTTGGAGTAAAATTACACGTTTCATTAGTTTCATTTAATCCAATTCCTCGTTTCCCCGGTCTTCAGGAGCAAGATATTGGAGCTGCGAGCCGAGAGCCAGAGGCTTGGGCAATCCAGTCGGCTGCATGATGGCTCACAGTTGGCGGACAACCCGTTTGAACGGCAGGCGGCTAGAGTCAGCCAGGTGGGCAGCGGTTATGTGCGGCTGATTTGTGTTATTGCCATGGAGAGGTGTGGCTGACAGATTATTCACGATTGGCGGCCAACACGGTTGAGTGGTATCCAGCTGGCTGGTTTGAGTTGGTCTTTAGCTGGTCCGCATAGCTGGCGTGTGAATATGGCTGACGTGGATAGCTGACTTGGATTCGGAGCAGTGCATGAGTTCTTTTCCGCAGCTTCTCCCTCCATTACCACCCTCTCTTCCCCACTGCATATTCTTCTTATCTCCTCCTGCCTTTCTTTCGCCCTCTCCCTCTTCCAGAGCTTCTCGCACGTGGCATCACGGATGGACATGGAGAGAGCATCCCTCCACCACATGCTGCACACGGCGCAGCACCTGCTGCACCACAGCCCCCCCTGCTGCTGACCAAGCTGTGCATTTCCCCCCTCTCTAACCCTCCTTTACCGCCCTCCAGAGCCTCTCACACGTGGCATCAAGGGTGGACACAGAGCGGGCGTCCCTGCACCACATGCTGCACACCGCGCAGCACCTGCTGCACCACAGCGACCTGGCAGTGCGCTCCTTCTCCCTCCTCCGCTCGCGGTTCCCCCACCTCCCTGGAGCAGACTCGCTGGCACCAGGTGCGCCTTCAGACTTGTGCTGTATCCCGGGTCTGCTAAAATCCGCCGATCAGTCCACCTCTCTGAGCCAACCCAACTGCACCAGTAACTTCAGTTCGCAAACCCCGTATGTTTCGCCTTAAAACACACCAATTTCCCCACCTCCCTGAGCCAACCTAGCGGCACCAGGTATGAAATCCGCGTGTAGTGAGGCGATTTTTTAGGCTCCCAATCAATCACCTCCCTGAGCCGACCCTGCTGTATTACGATATCCCTGAATCGACTTAAAACATGCTGATTCCCTCAACCCCCCCAGGGCAAGCGGACATCTACCAGGGGTTGCCCTGCCTGCCATCGCCCTTCCTCATCAACACAGTCGCTCGCTTTGAAGTCAAGATAGCAGAGTACCGCCACAAGCTCACCGAGCTCCCCCTCTCCCCCCTCAACCTCCCCGTCATAACCCCCAGGGCAAGCGGACATCTACCGGGGCGTGCCGTGCCTGCCGTCGCCCTTCCTCATCGACACAGTCGCTCGCTTTGAAGTTAAAGTAACAGAGTACCGCCACAAGCTCACCGAGCTCCAGGCAGCCATCGAACCAGCCCTGGCAGACTCCAGGTTCGGCGTCGGGTACTCCCGAGCCGCGTCGGCAGCTTCGGCGGCAGCAGCGGTTGAGGCTCTCCCTGTGATTATAAAGAATCTGCATGATTTTTTCATACATGTAGCAGCTCAGGTGGAGAGGGTACATGAGAGGGTGGATGCGGCAAGGAATGCGTTTCTGGCGGAGAGGCGGAGGAGGGGCGACCGGAGTAATCCGTTTGCAGAGGCAGACCGGATTGAGGCTGCTGCTACTGCCAGTAAGAAACCCTCCCTGCTCGGCTCTGCTGCTGGCGTTGGTACTGGTGCTGCTGGTGGTGCTGCCGGTGCTCCTGGTGCAGGAGGTACAGGCAGTGGGATTCTTTCCTCTCCGCTCTCCCTCCTTCCCGGAACCACCACTCCCGGCGCCTCCCCAAACCCTACCGGGCTCTTCCCCTCCTCCACCTCCACCACACCATCCCTCTTCGGTTCCACCACCCCAGCCACCGCCACCACCCCTGGTCTCTCCCTCTTCGGTACCCCCCCTGCCTCTGCTGTAGCAGGCAGCTCCCCAGGCACCTCTCTCTTTGGCACCCCCACCCCATCTCTCTTCGGCAGTGCCACTCCTGGTGCCGCTGCTGCTGCAGCATCCACCCCTGCTCTCTCGTTCGGCAACCCTGCCACTCCTGCCACTGGAACCACGTCTCTCTTCGGCGCTCCGAACCCGGCAGCAGCAGGCTCGTCCCCCGGCTCCTCTCTCTTTGGGAACACCTCGGCTTTCGGCGCCGGCGCATCTGCCTTTGGAGCAACCCCAGGAGCAGCAGGAGCGGCCGCAAGCACCCCGTCGCTGTTTGGGTCCCCGGCTGGTCCCACAACCGGGGGTCTGTTCGGAGCAACGCCAGCAGCAGCGTCGCCTTTCGGTGCTCCCGCTGCTTCGCCGTTCGGTGCTGCTGGGGGACCCTCGCCGTCGCCGTTTGGAGCAGCGGCGTCGGCTCCTGGCACATCGCTGTTTGGTGCTCCTGCTGGGGGTGCGGCAGCTGGATCTGGCGGCTTGTTTGGTATGTACCACGCTTTTTTAGAATTCTCAAAAAACAGAGTCAGCCTGACACCCCCCTCTCTCGATTTGTGCTGGGGGGGAGTGCAGCAGCTGGATCTGGCGGCTTGTTTTGTAACAACCGTTTTTTTTATGATGGTTGCGGTTTTTCAATTGTCGATGTTTGTGCCTGTTGGTGTATGCATATCGCTCTTCTGAAGTTTGCTTGTCAATGTTTTATGTTTGTGTGTGTGCTTTTTTTTTTTTGTCAACAGGTGCTCCTGCCACTCCGACACTTCAGCCGGCTGCCCCGATGCCTTCTGGTTTTGGCAACACAACTCAAACGGTGAGCTCATACTCAGTGTTTCTTTCTGTCTTTTATTTTATTTTATTCTTCCCCATCTTTTATTTTTTTCCCCTGCACATGTCGTGTTCGCAGTACGTGATCGCAGATTTATTTTTAATGATGTTATCCTGATTTGTTTTCTGTCCCTTGCAGACCACTACCCGTTCAAAGTCGCGGGGCTCCTCCAGAAGACGCTAAGAGGACACTAAGATTTCTATATAGACATAAGACAGCCAATCTGCCAGTGCGCTTTAGAAGGGGATGCTATTAGAAAATTTTGCTTTCACATCCTAGGTGCCTAAGAGCGTTTTTTTTTTTTTTTTTTTTTTTTTTTTTTTTTTTTTTTTTTTTTGGGATGTATTTCACTAAACAATGCATACACCCACAGTCGTAACTGGAGGGAAAGGAAGGCACATATAGACATGTGGTTGTCTATCATGGCCCTCCTGTGCCACCTCATGGTGGCTTAAAGAAGGTGCTAGGTCTGTCCCAGATGGACTTGAAATTATCGTTCCACGTCAGCAGTTCGTCACCTCCGCAAATCCTTTCCAGCGCTGTCACCTCCCTGGCTGACAAATGTTGCCACCTTCCTTCGTTTCTGTCCACTTGCTGGTCCCCAACATTGCGCCGCCCCTCACTGTATATCCGAACATGTCTCGCAAAATCAGCCCCAATCTTCCTGACCACTCGCTTGGGCTCGAACGTTTTTTTCCGGAAAACTGCGTCGCACCTCTCCCGCCAAATGTGCCTGAAGGTAACTGCAATGAGCGTGGATTCCGGGAATCCTGACACCGTGCTGTCATCAGCAAAGAGCAGCTCCTCCAGTGACCCAACCTGCCTGTTTGGATTGATCAACCAGAGCGAGTCCTGCAGCGCGCCGCACACCCCGCTGACCATTGGACAGCTCATCAGGCAGTGTGTTGATGATTCCTCTTGTCCACAGTACGGGCAGCATGCACGAGGGCCAAGGAAAGCCACCCTGCTCCCTACTTGCAGGTTGTTGCTGTGCAGCCTTAGCAGAATTTCCCTCGCCTTGGCTGGAATTGCCAGCGAGTCCCTCTTTGCAATGACCTTCCCCCAGTCGATCTTCCTTCCCCACGCCTCTTCCCACTTCCTCTGCTGCTTTGTTGCTCATACGGCTTCTTGAACAGGTGTCTCAGCTTCCTCTGCGCAGTAGGTTTTCCTCCCTCACACAGGAAAGAGGCCCGTAGCCGTGCAGCTGGGTCTCCCATCTGCCCCAGCATCCGGCCATCACGGACTACCATAGGAGTTAGTATCCCCAGCATCGTCGGCGGCTGAACCACTTCCTCTAGTTGTCGTACCCATCCTTTGTATCCACTGTTACCAGTTCACACTGCAGCTCCTTCGTTTCCGTCAGCGCCACCTGAAGGTAGCTATTTCTCACACCCACATCTCTCCCCACTCTGACTAGTGTGGATGCTTCCGCAATAGACTCCGCTGAGACTTTCGTCAATAATTTCTCCTTCCAGTTCTCCGGCACCGCTTTCCAGGCTTGGAGCGCCCATCTCGCCGTGGTTGATCGGCCGGTTTGTTTCGTTAGCTCCCACATGTCCTTGACACGCCATCCGCCTCCGTACTCTTCCTGTAGCAGGTCTCCTACCGTCAGCCCCCTTAGGCATTCCGACCCCTTCTGCCTGCCGAACGGGCTGTCCCCTTGGTAGTGGATCCACTTGCTGAACCATGGTTGCTCTCTCTCCATCTCCCAACGGTTATTAGGCTCCGGCATCTCCGGCAGCTGCTTGTCCCAGACCAGAGGGATAAGTGACTTCCATCTTCCGCTTCCACATATCCACTTTGCAAGTATCGCCTTGTGAGCTAGTAGCGTTGCCCATCCCAGGGGCATATTCGCCGCCTTCTCTTGCAGCCATTGTTTCATCGGATTCTTCTCCAGCAGCACCGCTCCCAGGTTCCACAGTGCCTGACCGTTAACTCTTTCTTTTGGGCTAATCACCCCTAACCCTCCTTCTTTCCTCCCCAGGTGCGCCAAGAACTCACTCCAGAGGAAAAAATGTTTCTCCTCATCCGCACACCCCTTTGAGATGAAATTGTGGCACAGCTTCAGGATCTTTTTCCAGACCTGCTTCGGTGGCTGATACACCTGAGCTTGGAACAGGACTATCGGCATCACGTAGGCATTCAAGACCGTCACCCGCGCTGATGTAGTGATGTGCAGCTTCTCCCAGTTGATGAGAACAGTGTTGACCCGTATTAGTGTTCTGTCCCAAGTAGGCTCTGCTCTCCCATCCGATGTAATCCAGATGCCTAATAACCTCTCTGGTTTTCCTCTTTCAGCCCAGTTGAAGTCCATGTCTGTAGGCGGGGGATTCGGTCTGTTCCTCCCCAATGGCATCACCGTCCACTTTCCACGGTTTACACGCAGTCCCGACCTGTCACCAAAGTCGTCCAGTAGGCGTTGCGCTTGCTTGAGTTGCTCTTTTCCTTGGAGTAGCAACGTTGTATCATCCGCATATCCAAGATATGCTAACCCGTCTTTCCCTCTCTTCCTCAGCCCCAATTTCCTTTTCTCCGCTTCTTGACTTAGTGGTTCCGCTGCGCAGATGAAAAGATATGGCGCCAGCGGGCATCCCTGTCTTACCCCAGATTCCACCTCCACTCTGTCACTCAGCCATCCATTGACTAACAGTTGCGTCGCAGATTGATCATGAAGCCCCTTGGTCCACCCGATGAAAACTGCAGGGAAGCCCATGCGCTCCAATGTGCGAAACAGGTAACTCCTTGACACTGAGTCATACGCTTTCTGAAAGTCGACAAGTAGTAAATACCAGTCTTCCTTCCCGGTCACCGCCGCATCAATTGTGTCAGCTACCACTTTGACCGCATCCACCAATCGTCTGCCAGGAACGAAGCCAAACTGGTTCTCAGAGATTACTTGCGGCAAAACCTTCTTCATCCTGTTCGCTAGTAGTTTTGCTACTATCTTGTATGTCGCCCCAAGTAGAGTGATCGGTCTGTAGTTCCCCAAATCTGTCTTTTCCCCTTTCTTATGTAGCAGTATCGTCACTGCCGTCGATGCGGTTTTCGGGAGAGTTGCTGTTTTCTCAAAGTCCCTCATGAAGTTCATGACTGCCTCCCCCAGCAGGTCCCAATTATCCTCCAGGAGCTCCTTCGGCAGGCCATCTGCTCCAGGCGCTTTCCCACGCGGTAGCTCTTTCATCGCCTGTCTGACCTCCGCTTCCGACCATGGCGCTGAGAGACGCAACTTCGCTTCTGCATCCAGAGTTTTCGTGGGAGCCACCAACCACTCATCCACCTCTGCAACATGCTGCTTCGACTCAAAGAGTTTGGTGAAGAAATCTGACGCCGCCGTCAGAACCTCCCTCTCCCCCTCATATCTCTTCCCCTCATACGTAATTTCTTTAATCGTCGTCTTCGCCTTCCGTGCTGTTATTCTCCGGGTCAGAAACTTTGTCGCAATTTCACCATTCATTTCCGCTCCGACGCCTGCCATCGTCTGCTTCCTCCTCCTCTGGCTATCTCGATACGCTTTAAGCTGTGCCTCGTATTTGATAAGCTCCTCGTACTTCCCACCCAGACTCGAGTCCGCCATGAACTCCTGTCTTAAAGCCGCCACTCTATCCTCCAAATGTGAAATCGTTCTCCCTATCCTTTTCCTCTCCTCCCGTGCATGTGCTTTAAGACTTGCTTGTATCGCAGTGAGCGTGGAGTGTAGATCCGTTTTCCCCTTTTCCCCTTGATTGCTCAGCACTCGCCGAATGGATTTGCGTACTCCAGGATGCTTCGTCTGCGCCGCATCCATCCTCCATAATCCAGGACCGTGCGTTTCCCCCGTCTGAGCTAACAGTAGTGTGGTGATCCCGAACCAGTGATCTGTGACATCTGATGGAGCTGCTGTGTGATAGGCGTCGGTGACCAGAGGAAGCAGAGAGGCCGATGCAAGCGCACGGTCAATGCGCGAGCTAGTCATAGTCGCTCTCGCCAGAAAGGTAAATTCTTGACGCGAAGGGTATAGCGTCCGAAACGTGTCATGTAAGTCCCATTTCGAGCAGATGTGTAACATTCTTTTATTCTCTGCCTCCGATCCCTGCTGCGACGTTCTGTCCATGATAGGATCCGCGATAATGTTCAAGTCACCTGTGAGGAGCACATGTCCAGGCTGTGTTAGAGAGTCCACGAAGGGAGTCAAACTATCTCTAAAGAAACTCCCTCTGATTGTTGCTTGCGCAGGAAAATACGCCGCTAACAGCATCCAGGTCAGCTGCCTCCAACACACCGTCACCGATAAAAGCCTCCCTGATACATGCTCCAGAGTGTTGCTGAAGACAACCTCCTTACTAAAACTAAGGACCGCCACTCCTCCCGCTGACTCCCCTGGGGCTACTACTGCTGTTGCTTCTGCTCCTACTTGAGTCCAGAAGTTGTGATCAGCCGGTAATCTGGTATTAGTAAGTACAACCACACCCCTGACCTTCTGAGGCCATTCCTGCAGATTCTCCCTCTTCACCGCGTTTCCAAGTCCATTCACATTAAGCGCGGTGATGCTGAGTTCATGGCGTTTATTCATTAATCCACTGATGTGAACCCCTCTGCATCCACGGGTTGTAAGACTTAGTTGTTGTGAGCAGCTCGTCAGCTTCCGATCTTATCATTGCACCCATCCACCGATCCAGAAAACGTGTTAAAAGCATAATCCCACACAGCACAGCCATCGCTACCGAGGCGCTAACCACAGCTCCGCATACTATCACTTCATGATACTTGTGAAGACTAGCATCCAGCTTACACTCCCACTCCGTTATTGCTCCCCCCACTCTTCCGCAGATCATTTGAGGAACTCCTTCTTGAGTGCTGCAATGTTGATCGCTCCCTTGCTGTTGCGTGTGGCTGCACCTGCGGTGGTCAAGTTGGTTGTGTGGCGTACTGACGCGACATGTGCAGCTGCAAGTTCCAGACTGCTGCCGTGTGCCTTGCCGCAGGCCTCGATAACACAGACCCAGTCCTCTCGAGACTCTCCAGTCGAGGTAAGAACAATGGCCGGGTCCAGCAGGATCACTTTCAGTGAGTCTGTGACTTTCAGTGAGGCCGCTGCGGGGAGGAGAGGAGAGAGCAAGGTCAGTATCATGGAAAGAGAGAAAGGCGAGACAGTCCGTGCATAGCATAGAAACAGGAGTACCGTTGACTTCATGGATACGTTTAACCGTGAGGTTCCATTTAGCAATGTTAGCCTGACGGTCAGTGACGTAGTCATCGTGGTAGCGCGTCATATGATGCCCGTTGCAGTAGTCGCAGTTGAGCGAAGGGAAGTGCAGCAGCAGCTTCTTTCCATTCATTGCAGGGTCCAGGATAAAGTGTCGCCAGCGGTAAGGGTCATTCTCATGCTGCACCAGGAGACCCTTAATCTTGTCTGTGTCCATTCCCGTAACCGGGTCTTGCACTCGGTGAAAACCATAAGCTTCCTTAAAAGGTGGCCTCCCCCTCTTAACCAACCACACCATCACCAGGAATTTCTTGATCCGCTCCGGGGTCAGCTCAGCCGGGACACCCTTCAACACCACTTCAAAGGCCTTCGGATAGAGGTTACGCGCTCGGATGTAATATGCATTCTCAGGGAACTGCCAGCCCAGCTTCAAGGGGGTTCCGTCAGCACAATCGTGAGCAACAGCACGCTTCCAGACGAACGCAGCATCCTTCTCACGAAAAAAGGTAACCTGAATACGTCCAAACCGCTCCTTTGACAGGTAGGTAGGGAGAAGCTTCTGAAACTTCGTTGTAGTCAACACATCTGCCGAAAGTTCCTTCTTCCAGTGAACCAGATGAGCAATGACCGAGTCCATTGTCCGCGGGACTTCTTCAATGTGCTTATCTGGGATCAAAAGCGTTAGCGGGTAACAAATCTGAGCAGCAACAAGACCAGCCATAACAGGATCCGCTTCTTCATCAGAGTCGTCGCTGAGGTAACCAGCGCCGTCAGCACCCTCTTCTTCATCATCAATGAAATCAGCGTCCGGTTCAGCAGTTGGCGACAGAGGCTCAGGCAGCCGTGACTCAGTAGGTTGCTCATGTTCATTGACCGAGTCCTCCTCCAATCCCTTGCCTTTCATTGCAGAAAGCCTGGCAGCAGCCATCGATGATGATTCCGGGCGATCCATATGAACAGGCGGTGACAACGGATCGCCAGCAGCATCCTTGACCTCTTTCGCACCGTCAGTCTTCATTGGCGAAACTGGAGCACTGAAGTTCCGTCCCTTAGTACCAGGCTTGGCGTTAGCCTTCTGGGTCCTTCCCTTCGGCGGCATAATGCTGGGTAGTAAAAACAGCTGATGTAGATCTGGTTGTTTGATAATGAAGGGTGAGCCTTTGAGTGCCATCTTATATGTTGTTAGCCGTGTTGTCAAAAGACCCCTGGTAATGTCTCCTTTGTCAATCAGTAGGCAGCGCAAGTCCCTGGAGCCCCGTGTCGCATTTCCTTGGGAAGTCCAAGGATGTTCACTGGGTGCGTAACCTTGGGAGTTAACAGCCTCGGGATCCACTGAAGATTGATAAGCTTGAAACATGTTCGCTGTATGAACACAATTTGTTAACTCGCTTATAGATGAAGAATGGATAAGAGCGTGTCCGAAGTGAAGCGTCGAATGGATGTCGATGGATGTCGGTAAACGTCAACCCTCGGATCGAGAATTCCAACCGTCAAGATTTACCGACATCGGATGTCAACGGATGTCGACTTCACTTCGGACCCGCCCTAATCTCGAGGCATTGACTGGTGAAGCAACTTGTTTGGTTTCCGTTGCCACGGAGGTTTTTGCACGTAGTTTATGCGGGCAAGAGTAACTCATCAGCCCCCTGATGTCGGAGGGACGCGCTAAAAGCGTGAATGTGTGACGTGGCGTTAAACAGATGCAGGCCCTTGTCATGTCACTGGTACATTGAGGATACTTGGGTCGTTGCCTGTTTCTTTCCAGGGTCAACTCAAAATCCGCTCGTGGTAGTTTCCTGTCCAATCCAAATCGTGCAAGCCCAGTCCCCAGGCTCATCTTCGCAAACGGCTTGTGTGGCTTCTGCCCGCTTCCCCGTTTCATCCCTTCCCCCAAACCTAGCGCACATTCACCCTTCGCTACAGCGACACCTCAACCACATCACATCACAAGGAGAGCCAGAGAATCGACCGTATTGAAGCACACGTTACCAAAATCAAAATAGCAAAACCATATGATAACACACTATACCACACCACGCACCGCACCACAGAGTTCAGAGCAAGCTAGTGCCTAGATACTAGTTCTTCGGGGCGTTTATCCGCCTTCCACATAGATATGTCACATCTCCGTAAGGCAACCCTAAATTCCGCCATACACCACGCTTTCCAAGCGTAGGTGATTCATGCTGCTCCTGCGCTAGACGTTGGCCTTGCGCTATGCACTTCTAGAGTCTAGGGTCGCCGTCTTCTTATATTCTTCGTACATACGTAATACTCTCGCTTCCTGTGCTATGACGAGCTTGCTTAGCACCGGGATTTGCGGTCCGCCAAGAGTGCATAGCAGACAAGCCTCGGATCTTTTCTCCGATCTTCACAAACGGTTAGCCTGCGCGAGAGCGACGCGACCGTTTCCCCGATGCGCCTCGACGCGCGGGGTCCTTAGAATCCTCTCCAGTGCCGATAGAAGCGGCGACGCCTCCCCGCCGGATGATTCTCCCGAGCCTGTTCCCGCGTCATGCGGTTCGTTCTCCGCGGCTTCCGCGAATATTCCCCCTTCTCGGGTTATCCTGGTGCAATCCAGCTCCGTAGGAAACGCCAGCGCATCCGACGGCGAAGCTTCTTCGGGAGCTTCGAATCCCGAGGCCAGCGGCTTACGTCCGCAGCAACAGGACCCGAAACAGCCTAACTCGCAGCAGCATCAGCAGCAGCAGCTCTCACAGATTCAAAAAGGGAATTTAAGTCCAGCCGGGTCGAAAAGCGACAAGGCGACGTCCGACGGAAGAAAAGCGCAAGGCACGTCATCGAAACCAAACGGCGCGGGGAAGGACGGGAGGCGCGGCTCGCAGCGGCCGTCGCGGCGAGGCAGCGACGACAGCTCCCCGTGGTGGCGGAAACTTATCCTGGGGATTCTCCCAGATCTGAAGCTTCTCACGTTTTTGGTGACGAATCTGGTGGTTCTGATGCTCTCTGCTCGGATTCTTAGCTCGCACCCGCTCGTCGTGAAACGCGCGGCGCGCCGTTTCGGGTTACTTCCAAAGACCGTCGTTGTAACCCTGGAAAAGTGGGGGTTACCGGCGAATACCCTGGTGTCTGACGAGGCGGCGTCTGCTGGTTCTGATGCTGGCAGTGCGGGTTTAGATGCGAAGGAGCGGCAGCAGCGGCAGCAGCTGCAGAAGCAGCAGCAGGAGCAGCAGGAGACGACTCGAATTTCCTTCTCCATCACTGTTCCGTTTTCGGAGTTTCTTTACCACGTGAAGAAGGACAATATCGTGTCGATTACTGTAGACGGCGACAAGGTGTCGTTCGTCCTGCGACGCCCCGAGTTCGCCAAAGGGCACAAGGCGACGGAGTTACAACCCATGATTCGCCAAGTGGAAAGAATGGCAGAGAGCAAGTGGAAGGAGGCGGGGGAAGTTTCTGGGAAGAAGGTGGGGAAGATGCCACCTGTCCAAGTGCAGCTGACTACCGTGAAGCCTGCTGACGTGGCGGTCCCGTACGCGGAGCTCATGTCACGCCACGTAGAGTTTGGTGCTCCGGATAAGGCGTCGTTTAAACTCGTGAATACGATTTCGGTGAGCAGTCATGGGGAAAGGGGTGGGGGGAGGGGGGAGAAAGGGGAGAAGGGGGAGAGGAGGGGGGGGGAGGGGGGGGGGAGGGGGGACGAGGGAGAGGGGGAGAAGTCTAGTGAGGGTATGTGAGTGAGGGTGGGGCGGGTGCTCTGCCTGAGGCGTCGTTCAAGCTCGGGAATACCATCTTGGTGAGCAGTCAATGGGAGAGGGGGGAAAGGGGGGAGAAAGGGGGAAACGGGGAGAGAGGGGGGAAAGGGGGGAGAAAGGGGGAAACGGGGAGAGAGGGGGGAAAGGGGGGAGAAAGGGGGAAACGGGGAGAGAGGGGAAAGGGGGGAGAGGGGAAAGGGGGGGAGAAAGGGGGGAGAAAGGGGGAAACGGGGAGAGAGGGGAAAGGGGGGAGAAAGGGGGAAACGGGGAGAGAGGGGAAAGTGTAGTGAGAATATACGAGTGGGGGTGGAATTCGTGTGTGTGGAGCGGGGACGTCTGAGGGCAGTGCAGCCATGTGAGGGAGTGTGTGTGGAGTGGGGACGTGTGCAGAGAGGGTGGTGTGGTGAGAGTGTGTGTGTGTGTGTGTGGTAAGTGTGTGTGTGGTGATGATTTTCAGTCTCACTCCTTTCTTTTTCTTATCTTTCCCGTTGCCATGCCCTCCTTGCCATGCCCTCGCATCTGCGTCCCTGCACTATCCTTCCCAGTCCACTCTCCTGTACGCAGGCATAGCAGCGGTCGTGCTCTCGCGCTTGCAAATGAAGCTCCCACAGGTTAGTGAAGGGATTCGCGTATGAGGTGAGTTAAGTCGCGAGGGGGCGATTTTTGAGTCGACTCAAAAAGCGATTCATCACACGCGCACAGGTTAGTGAAGGGATTCGCGTACGAGGTGAGTTAAGTCGCGAGGGGGCGATTTTTGAGTCGACTCAAAAAGCGACTCATCACACGCGCACAGGTTAGTGAAGGGATCAGCGTATGAGGTGAGTTAAGTCGCGAGGGGGCGATTGACAGGTGGTGGAATCCGCATGGGGGCATTCGATGCACGCCGCTCGACTCCACTCCACTCCACTCCACTCCACTCTGCTGCTGGGCCCTGTCTCTCCACATATAATGTGCGTTTGCTGAGACAATTTTCTTAAGGGGGCATTTGATGCACGCAGCACGCTACTCCATTCCACTCTGCTGCTGGCTCTCCACTCCACATATAATCCGCGTGTGATGAAAAAAAGAAATAGTTTACTCAAAAGCCTTTCTTAAAAGGGTGCTCGATGCACGCCACTCCACTCTGCTGCTGGCTGTTATAAGTGCGTTAATGCCGTATCGTTTGCTTTCACTCATCCACCCATCCTCCCATCTGATGTCCGTCCCAACTCTGTCCGTCCCAACTCTGCCCATCCATTTCTCCACGTGGCATGGCAATTCATCTTTTTCTCCATCCTTCCATGTGGCATGCCATTCAAACTCTGTCCATCCTTTCATCCACGTGGCATGTCCAAAGTTTGGGGGTAAGGCACGCAGTCAGAAGGGAAAGGCGCCGCCAGTGCTGTTTGCTGACGTGGCAGGGGTGGATGAGGCGAAAGAGGAGCTAGAGGAGATCGTGGTAAGTGGGCCGAGTGTTGGTGAAGGGGGAGGGGGAGGGGAAGGGAGGGGAGGGGAGGGGAGGGGAGGGGAGGGGAGGGGAGGGGAGGGGAGAGGAGGGAGGGTGTGGGCTATATGGGGGTGGATGAGGCGAAAGAGGAATTGGAGGAGATCTTGGTAAGTGGTGGGACGAAGGGGTGGGGCGAGTGTGTGAAGGAGGGTCTCCTTTTCCCCTACTTTATCTCCCCTGGTGACTCATTGTCCAGCTTTCTTCTCTCATCCTTGCTTCGAAATCCGAGGAGGACCTTTGTGCCGCCGAAGCTTGACTGATTAAACACTTTATCTCCCCTATCTGGTGACTTTTGAGTCGACTCAAAAGTCAGCTTTACTGATTAAACACTTTATCTCCCCTATCTGGTTTCTTCTTCATCTATTTCATTCTTGCCTCTCTCTCTCCTCCTCCTTTCGCCACCCCAGGGGCACCTTAGCACGCCTAGGCTTTACTAAATAAAATCCGGTTCTTTTGGTTTCTGCTTCATCTCCTTTTTTGCTTCTCCCCGCCCCGCCCCGCCTCACCACCCCAGGAGTATCTCCGCACGCCGGAGCGTTTCACTCGACTGGGGGCCAGACCTCCCAGAGGAGTGCTGCTGGTGAGGGCGTGTGCTGTGCTGCTGGTGAGGGCGTGTGCTGTGCTGCTGGTGAGGGCGTGTGCTGTGCTGCTGGTGAGGGCGTGTGCTGTGCTGCTGGTGAGGGCGTGTGCTGTGCTGCTGGTGAGGGCGTGTGCTGTGCTGCTGGTGAGGGCGTGTGCTGTGCTGCTGGTGAGGGCGTGTGCTGTGCTGCTGGTGAGGGCGTGTGCTGTGCTGCTGGTGAGGGCGTGTGCTGTGCTGCTGGTGAGGGCGTGTGCTGTGCTGCTGGTGAGGGCGTGTGCTGTGCTGCTGGTGAGGGCGTGTGCTGTGCTGCTGGTGAGGGCGTGTGCTGTGCTGCTGGTGAGGGCGTGTGCTGTGCTGCTGGTGAGGGCGTGTGCTGTGCTGCTGGTGAGGGCGTGTGCTGTGCTGCTGGTGAGGGCGTGTGCTGTGCTGCCTGCTGGCTCATGGTTCCCTCACACAATGTTGCTTTCTTGCTTGTATGCTTTTCCACCTTCAGTGGCGTGGTCTCAAATTTGATGCTTTCGAGTGAGTCCTACTCATCGTTATGGCTTCTTAGGAGCCCAATCTAAGTCGTAACCAAATTAGCGAACGCAGAAGTTTCCTCAGCTAAACCTCCTCTGGCCTTTTTCCCCTGTTTGCCGAGCCTGCCTTTCAGGTTGGGCCGCCAGGCACGGGAAAGACGATGCTGGCCAAGGCAGTGGCTGGGGAGGCAGACGTACCCTTTATAAGCTGCAGCGGTAGCGAGTTTGTGGAGCTGTATGTGGGCCTGGGTGCGTCGCGAGTGAGAGAGCTGTTCGCGCAGGCAAAGAAGGACTCGCCGTCTATCGTGTTTATTGATGAGGTGAGCTTGTAACGGGTTCTGCTTATAGTGAGAGAGTGATAGTGACTGGGCCAGAGGACTTTTGAGTAGACTTCAGAGCTGTTTGCACGCATATAGAAGGGCTCGCCCCCCATCTTGTTGATTGATGAGGTGAGTGTATGGCAGGACCGGGTTACGCCTCGAAAGAAAAATGTCTTGTGAGTTGAAGTTCCACGGGTCACTGGTCATGAAGAAGAGCTGCAGCGATCCCTCACGCTGCAGCTCTTCTTCATGACCAGTGACCCAAATGTCTTGTGAGTTGAATAGAAAGCTGTTCGCACGAATCATGAAGGACTCGCCCTTTGTCGTGTCCAGTGATGAGGCGAGCTCGTATGGGAGTCCTTTATTTGTGCGAGCAGCACTTGAACCGACTCATAAGTCCAACTGCAACCGTCCAAGGTTATGAGTCATGACCAGTTGTGTGTGTGTGGTTTTTTGAGTTGTTTTATGCCCAAAACACACACACAACTGGTCAAGTCACCTTCTCCCTCGTTCCATCCCCTCTGTCTCGAGGTGACTTTTGAGTCGACTGAAAAGTCACCTCGTTCACCTCGTTCCATCCCCTCTGTCTCGAGGTGACTTTTGAGTCGACTGAAAATTCACCTCGTTCACCTCGTTCCATCCCCTCTGTCTCGAGGTGACTTTTGAGTCGACTGAAAAGTCACCTCGTTCACCTCGTTCACCTCGTTCCATCCCCTCTGTCTCTCCCTCGACAGATTGATGCAGTGGCCAAGGTGCGGGATGGGCGCATGCGCAATGTGCGATGTATTGATGCCAGCAAGCTAGTGATTTGATTCGTGCTCTTTCCCATCTCTTCTCCTGTGTGCAATCTCTCCCTCTCTCTTCCCTCTCTCTTCCCTCTCTCTTCCCTCTCTTCCCTTTGGCAGATCGATGCAGTGGCCAAGGTGCGGGATGGGCGCATGCGCAGTGTGGGCAACGACGAGAGGGAGCAGACCCTGAACCAGCTGCTCACTGTGAGTGGGGGGGTTTGTGAGTGGTTGGAAGAGTAGGAGTGTGTGCTTGTGTGTGCTTGAGCGGGTGATTGTACGGGCGCATGCGCAGTGTGGGCAACGGCGAGAGGGAGGAGACCCTGAACCAGCTGCTCACGGTGAGTGGGTGAGTCAGGGGGTGGGTAGGTTGGTCTGTATTTGCTCATATACACCCATGTACAGAGCGTGCTTGTGAGCCGGTGACACCTATGTACCTATGTATGTGCCTCTTCTGCTTTCAATGCAACCTTGTATCCTCCACTCCACTACAGTACAGCGGTGATTGTCCTTGCAACCACCAACGAGGCAGACGCCATTGACCCTGCCCTGCGTGATTGTCCTCACACTACCGTGCATGCGTGCTTTACACCCATGTCGTGAGCTCTTCCATCTGTCACAACAGGAGATGGATGGGTTTGACAGCAGCACGGCAGTGATCGTACTCGCAGCCACCAACAGGGCGGATGTCATCGACCTTTTCACCCTTTCTTTGCTGCCTTTACGCGTGCATCCCTGCTCCCCATTCCCACACCACAGGAGATGGATGGGTTTGACAGCAGCACGGCAGTGATCGTACTCGCAGCCACCAACAGGGCGGATGTCATCGACCTTTTCACCCTTTCTTTGCTGCCTGTACGCGTGCATCCCTGCTCCCCATTCCCACACCACAGGAGATGGACGGGTTTGACAGCAGCACGGCAGTGATCGTACTCGCAGCCACCAACAGGGCGGATGTTATTGACCCTGTCCTGCGGTCCTGCGCCTGTGACACCCTTGCACACTCACTTTGCCTTCCTGTGTCCGTGCACCCTCTCATGTTGTTGTGCACTAACAGGAGATGGACGGGTTTGACAGCAGCACTGCAGTCATTGTCCTTGCAGCCACCAACAGGGCAGACGTCATCGACCCCGCCCTGCGCCGCCCAGGGCGGTTCGACCGGATTGTAGCGGTGAGGAACGGTGGGGGGTGGTGTAGTGTGTGTGCAGATTTTCAGTGTGGTAGCATAGCATCACTTTTGAGAATTCTCAAAAGAGATTTCGAGGTAGCATAGCATCACTGTTGAGAATTCTCAAAAGTGATTTCGAGGTAGCATAGCATCACTGTTGAGATTTCGAGGTAGCATAGCATCAAACAGCTGTCTGGCGTGCTGTTCTGTGTGTGTGGTAATGGGGCTTGATGGGTCTTGATGCCATACTGACAGTGCATGTGGAGCAGAAAGAGCTGCCACAACCCCATGTAAATGAGCTCTTTCCATCCCTTCTTCCATATGCGTACCCTCTCCTCCACCTCCGCACCACCACCACACACACACACACTCACACTCACCCTCTCAGGTGGAGCCTCCTGATTGCAAGGGGAGGGAGGCCATACTGACGGTGCATGTGGAGCACAAGGAGCTGCCACTAGCTGATGCAGCTACATGCCATCCCATCTCACAGACTCACACCACAGCCACATATCTTCTTCCAAACCCACACTCCCACTCTCAGGTGGAGCCTCCTGATCGCAAGGGGAGGGAGGCCATACTGACGGTGCATGTGGAGCACAAGGAGCTACCTCTGAGCACCGATGTGGACATTCAGGAAATCGCTGTCGCCACCAGCGGATTTACGGGGTATGTGCATGGGTTGGGAGGGGTTGGGATGGGTTGAGATGTGGAGCAGAAAGAGCTACCTCTGAGCACCGATGTGGACATTCAGGAGATTGCTGTTTCCACAAGCGTATTCACTGGGTGAGTGAGTGAGTGTGTGCGTGCGTGCGTGCGTGCGTGCGTGCGTGCGTGCGTGCATGCGTGCGTGCGTGCGTGCGTGCATGCGTGTGTTTAGATGGTTGAGATGATATGGCCCCCTCATCAACCCCTTGGGCAAATTCGGTGAACGAGACAGCAAGGAGAGAACATCAAGAGATTAGTTTTGAGACTTTTCAAAAGTGATTATAACATCCGTTTATCTCACTGCCCCACTGCCATGCAGCACCCTGACACATCCGGCCTCCTTGCCTTCCCTTCATTGCTAAGTTGTTTTGGCAAATCTGGTGCACAAAGCAATGTGGCTAGCAGCAAGGAGGAGGGACCACGAGAAGATGTGCTGTTCTTTACCCCCTCACTGTCATGCTGTAGGAGGGAAATATGTTGCAGCGTATGTTTTTTGAGAATTCTCAAAAAACATACGCTGCAACAAATTTCCCTCACGGGACCACGAGGAGATGTGGTGTTCTTTACCCCCTCACTGTCATGCTGTACCCATACCTTGGTTCCTCATCTCTCCCTTCCCTTCTTCCCCGCCCCCCCCCTTCTTCCCCGTCCCCCCCCATTCCAGGGCTGATTTGGCGAATCTGGTGAACGAGGCAGCGCTGCTGGCAGCAAGGAGGGACCACGAGGAGGTCACTAAGCAGGACTTTGATAGTGCTGTTGAACGGGCTCTTGCGGTGAGTGCTGTGAATCTGTGATTACAATGAGTGACTGACATGGGATGTGAGATGAACAATAAGGAGGGACCATGAGGAGGTCACTAAGCAGGACTTTGACAGTGCAGTTGAACGAGCTCTTGCGGTGAGTGTGGCTGGTAGGAGTGCGTGATTGCAATGAGTGGCCGGCATGGGATGTGAGATGAACAATGAGGAGGGACCACGAGGAGGTGACCAAGCAGGACTTTGACAGCGCTGTTGAACGGGCTCTTGCGGTGAGTGTGGCTGAACGAGGAGTGTGATTACGAGGAGAGATTGCAGCGCAGAGTGCAGCGCTGTTCAGTGAGCGCTTGCAGTGAGTGTGGCTGAACGAGGAGTGTGATTACGAGGAGAGATTGCAGCGCAGAGTGCAGCGCTGTTCAGTGAGCGCTTGCAGTGAGTGTGGCTGAACGAGGAGTGTGATTACGAGGAGAGATTGCAGCGCAGAGTGCAGCGCTGTTCAGTGAGCGCTTGCAGTGAGTGTGGCTGAACGAGGAGTGTGATTACGAGGAGAGATTGCAGCGCAGAGTGCAGCGCTGTTCAGTGAGCGCTTGCGGTGAGTGTGGCTGAACGAGGAGTGTGATTACGAGGAGAGATTGCAGCGCTGAGTGCAGCGCTGTTCAGTGAGCGCTTGCAGTGAGTGTGGCTGAACGAGGAGTGTGATTACGAGGAGAGATTGCAGCGCAGAGTGCAGCGCTGTTCAGTGAGCGCTTGCACTGAGTGTGGCTGAACGAGGAGTGTGATTACGAGGAGAGATTGCAGCGCAGAGTGCAGCGCTGTTCAGTGAGCGCTTGCAGTGAGTGTGGCTGAACGAGGAGTGTGATTACGAGGAGAGATTGCAGCGCAGAGTGCAGCGCTGTTCAGTGAGCGCTTGCGGTGAGTGTGGCTGAACGAGGAGTGTGATTACGAGGAGAGATTGCAGCGCAGAGTGCAGCGCTGTTCAGTGAGCGCTTGCAGTGAGTGTGGCTGAACGAGGAGTGTGATTACGAGGAGAGATTGCAGCGCAGAGTGCAGCGCTGTTCAGTGAGCGCTTGCGGTGAGTGTGGCTGAACGAGGAGTGTGATTACGAGGAGAGATTGCAGCGCAGAGTGCAGCGCTGTTCAGTGAGCGCTTGCGGTGAGTGTGGCTGAACGAGGAGTGTGATTACGAGGAGAGATTGCAGCGCTGTTCAGTGAGCGCTTGCAGTGAGTGTGGCTGAACGAGGAGTGTGATTACGAGGAGAGATTGCAGCGCTGAGTGCAGCGCTGTTCAGTGAGCGCTTGCAGTGAGTGTGGCTGATTGGGGACTCTGACTTTAGGGAGTGGTGAAGACGGAGAATAACAGCGAGGAGGGGCCACGAGGAGGAAACAAGGCAAGACTTTGATAGTGCTGTTGAGCGGGCTCTTGCTGTGAGCGGTTGTTGCTATGAGTGTGGTTCTTGCTGTGAGCGGTTGTTGCTATGAGTGTGGTTCTTGCTGTGAGTGGTTGTTGCTATGAGTGTGGTTCTTGCTGTGAGCGGTTGTTGCTATGAGTGTGGTTCTTGCTGTGAGCGGTTGTTGCTATGAGTGTGGTTCTTGCTGTGAGCGGTTGTTGCTATGAGTGTGGTTCTTGCTGTGAGCGGTTGTTGCTATGAGTGTGGTTCTTGCTGTGAGCGGTTGTTGCTATGAGTGTGGTTCTTGCTGTGAGCGGTTGTTGCTATGAGTGTGGTTCTTGCTGTGAGCGGTTGTTGCTATGAGTGGTTCTTGCTGTGTGTGTGTGGCTGTTGCTTTGCGTTGTGCACGCCGTGTATGTCCTTTATGTGCAGTTGATGTTTGATTCATTGTTGTTTATCCACATGCGATTCTATTTTTCCCTTGTTCACAGGGAATTGAGAAGAAACGGTCAGCTTTGGGCCGGGCAGAAAAAGCTGTGGTAGCACGGCATGAAGCAGGCCATGCGCTGCTGGGGGCAGCCATTGCAAAAGTTTTACCTGACCAGCGGGTAGTCCAAAAAATCTCCATCGTACCCCGGTCGGGCGGCGCATTAGGATTCGCCTACATGCCGCCCCCAGCGGACGGCGAAGAGCGTCTTCTAGTGTTTGTCGACGAGCTCCGCGGCCAGCTCGCCGTCCTTCTTGGGGGCCGGGCGGCAGAAGACGTCTGTTTTGGTGGGAGAATCTCTACAGGAGCAGTAGACGACATTCGCCGTGCTACAGACGTGGCATATAAGGCAGTAGCAGAATATGGGCTGAGTGGGACCATAGGTCCAATGTCAGTGGGTACCCTGGCGGGAGGAGGGTTGGACGGAGGGGGAGGGTTTTCCTGGGGGGGGAAGGACCAGGGGAGGCTGTCGGATCAGGTGCAGGATGAGGTGCAACAACTGTTACAGGCGGCTCTAGAGGTGGCCCGGGCGGTGCTGGTGTGCAACAGAGGGCTTCTGGAAGACCTGGGAAGGACGCTGCAAGGTGAGACTTGAGACTGCCTTGTGATCGTTGCCTTGGGGGAGAAGGACCAGTGGAAGGTGTAAGATCAAGTGCAGGATGAGGTGCGAGTCGAGGTGTCTCAGTCTTGCGTAGGGGAGGTTGTTGGATTGGATGAGGTGCAGGATGAGGTGCAACAGCTGCTGCAGGAAGCTTTAGAGGTGGCGCGGGCTGTGCTGGTGTGCAACAGAGGGCTGCTGGAAGACCTGGGAAGGACGCTGCAAGGTGAGGTTGCCTGGAAATTGTTGGTTGAAGGTGCACCTATACCCGCTTCTTTGTACTGTTTCTCCTCAAATGTCCTCAAATGTTGTCTTCTTTCTTTTTCTGAAGTGACATTTCCCACAGCCATTCATCTTTTCTCCATATACTCCCACCCACATTTTTATGCATCGCACCAGATAATGAGACGGTGGAGGGAGCAGCTCTGAGCGCTTGGCTGGCGCAAGTAGAGGTGCCGCCACTGCTTAGAACTTTTGTGTACGGGCGGACGGTTGACCTGCCCCTGCTCCCAGCTGAGAGCAGTGAAGAGGATGCATGATTTCTTTTAGCTATACATGGATGGTGGGCTGCTTGCCCCCTTCACCCATTTCATGCAGTGCTTGATACAAAATGCATCATGGGTGTGTACAGTGGGGTCGTTTTAAATTGTCATTGTATTCACTATTGGCGTGTATATATATTTTCCTTGGAGAAAACGTAAATTGTACTTTTGGTATGGGTTGGATGCTATTGAATGCATATCTTGTGATGGAATATCCTAATGTGCATATTATACTCGTTTACGTCAAGCGAATAAGGGAATTGTGTAGAGCACCTAGCCTTTCGATAATATCGAGGCCCACACAAACTCGACTCTTATCGTCTCACCAGATTACAGCCAGACGTACACATCTGTTGGATCTCCGTCATTCCCACCGACGCGTCCCGTCCGCCCCGTTCGGTACGGAGGAAGCCGTGGACTTCCCTCAAAAGTTGGTCACCCTTCTCAACCGCTCATATATGCTGGTTTATGGCATTATATAGACATCGCGTCGCATTCCACCGCAAGGGAGATTCAGACTTGCCCTCCTTAGCTCAAATACAAGATCCCGCGATCCAGATACTATTTTTCAGATTAGGAGTAGCTTCAGGAGGGTTTGCAACTTATCCTGTGAACCGTACCGACCTGACTTGTCAGCATCGCGGGCAACAGCAGCCGTCACGATGTTGGACCATTTTTCGATCTTTACGCGCGGCGGGCTGGTTCTCTGGACGTTCCAGATGACGGCCATGAAAGGCTCGCCGATCGACGCGCTGATTCAAAACTGCCTGCTGCAGGAGCGGTCCGGCGAGAAGACGTTCCAGTACAACGCCAAGGACCAGTCGGCTTATACGTTAAAGTGGTCCTTCCATAACGAGTTAGGTTTGGTGTTTGTCGCGGTGTATCAGCGTATGTTGCAGTTGCTTTATGTGGATGATCTGTTGACAGCTGTTAGGGATGAGTTTGCGGATGGACACTACGATCCGAAGAAAACGTCCTATCCGGATTTTGACGACGTTTTTAAACAGCTGCTTCGCGAATCTGAACAGCATGCGAACGAGTTGAAGCGGCCGAAGCAGGTTACCAATTTCGGGGAGACGAAAAAGGGTAAAGGCATGAATAAGGCGACGGGAGCGGGGAAAGGGAAAGGAACAGGAGCCAATCAGAGAAAGGGGGGCGTGGCGAAAGATGGCGGAGACAGTGGGAGCGACGATACTGGCGATGAGGACGGAGCGGCTAACAGCGAGGCCGAGCAGCCGGCTAGCCGTCCCAGCAGCAGCTCGCCCGTCTCCTCCGCCGGCGCGTTTGACGTCTCGAAGCTCCGTAACCGCGCCAACCGCAGCAAGCAAGCTGCGGCGAAAAAAACCGGTAACGGGCTTTTCGATTTCCCGCTTAATCCCTCAAAAGGCGGCGGGAAATCCGACGGAAAAGCCGACGGAAGCGCGTCGGAAAGCGAGTCGAAGAAACCGAAGAAGCAGATGCGGAAGTGGGATAACGACGGGCCGGCTCTGGAGCGGCAGGACTTCTCGGAAGCTTCGGATCACGACACTGACGTGGAGGTTGTCGACGTGGCAAAGGTGGGGAAGAGCATGATGGATCGCGAAGCTGAGCTGGAAGAAGAGGAGGACGCTGAGTGGGGAGGGGAGGATGAGGATGAGGAGTCGGAGGAGGAAGGGGGGAGGGACCGGAAGGGGTCGCGCCGGCACGTGGGTCGCGGGGATGATGGCAGTGAGGGGAAGAAGACCGGCTGGCTTGCTTCGGTCTTCCAGAGGTACGAATGAAGGGGGAAGTGGGGAAGGGGGAATGAAGGGGTAGAGGGAGGGGAAGGGCGGGGAGGGGGTCTCGCAGGCACGTGGGTCGCGGGGATGATGGCAGTGAGGGGAAGAAGGCTGGCTGGCTCGCTTCGGTTTTCCAAAGGTATGAGGGGAGGGGAGGGGAGGTGGGATAAGGGGGAGAGGTGGTTTTTGTAGCGTAGTGGGCAAGGCGTCCCAGTAGCTGCGCACATTTCTTACATCCAAATCACCCCACACCTTCCCTTATTCGCCCTCTCCTCCACTCTTTCCCCTCCCCCACCTCCCATCCCCCCCCCCCCCCCACTTCCCCCCTTCATCACCTATCCCACCCTTCTCCCACCCTTCCCCCTTTCCCTCCCTCTCCTGCATCTCCCCCACCCTCCCGCCGCTTCTCAAAGCGTGGTGGGCAAGGCCTCGCTGGAGCTGGCGGACATAGAGCCGTCGCTCAAGGTGCTCAAGGATCGCCTCATGACCAAGAACGTGGTAAGCTGTCCCCCCCTACCCTCTGCTCTTGAGTCGACTCACTAGTCACGGAGAGCCGTCCGTCGCTCAAGGTGCTCAAGGATCGCCTCATGACCAAGAACGTGGTAAGCTGTCTTCCCTTGCCCTCTGTTCCGTCCCCACAACCCACCTGTCACCCCCGCTGCCATCCTCTTTGCCATTTGGCCAGTCTGCTTCTGATTCCTGCAGTCAGTCCATCTCCCCACCCCCTCCCCCTTCTCCCCTTATTTTTTCCGGTTTATTTTGCCTTGTGTGTGTGTGTGTGTGTGTGTGTGTGTGTGTGTGTGTGTGTGTGTGTGTGTGTGTGTGTGTGTACGCGCGCGCGCGCGTGTGCGTGTGCGTGTGCGTGTGCCTCACCCCCTTCACTCCAGGCGGAGGAGATAGCGGAGAAGCTGTGCCGCTCAGTGGCGTCGAGCCTGGTGGGCAGCAAGCACGCGTCCTTCACGCGCATCTCCTCCACCGTGCAGGCGGCCATGGAGGACGCCCTCACGCGCATCCTCACGCCCAAGCGCTCCATTGACATTCTCAGGGACGTGCAGGTGAGCAGTGGTGACCACCTCGTATTGTCCCTTGGAGGGTAAGGACGACTGGGGGCAGGAGGGGGGAAGGGAAGGGTTGGGGTGACAATGCAGGCGGCCATGGAGGACGCCCTCACGCGCATCCTCACGCCCAAGCGCTCCATTGACATTCTGCGCAACGTGCAGGTGAGCACGTGAACGCCTCTTGAAGGGTGCGGATACCCGTAAGTGCTATTCTCGAGGGGTTGACCAGGGTGGGCAAAGCGGCTACCCTGGCCAATGCAGCCCACTGGCTCTCACAACCCATCGTTCTTCATTGACTCTAGTGTACTTTCTCTTTCTTCCTCTGTCTCGCCGCCCTCTCCCAGGCGGCCAAGGAGGCGAATCGGCCGTACGTGATGGTGTTTGTGGGGGTGAACGGGGTGGGCAAGTCCACCAACCTGGCCAAGGTGGCATTCTGTCGGTCGCAGCCTGTGTCAGATGCACCCGCTATCTCTTATCCTCACCCACCCTCTCGCCCGCACTCCTTCCCCAGGCTGCCAAGGAGGCAAACCGCCCCTACATGGTGGTGTTTGTGGGGGTGAACGGGGTGGGCAAGTCCACCAACCTGGCTAAAGCTGCCTACTGGCTGTCACAACCCGGCCCTTTGCATGGACTCAGCTGCACCTTCTATTCCTCGTTTCCCTTCTTCCCCTCTCGCCCGCTGTCTTCTCATCAGGCTGCCAAGGAGGCAAACCGCCCCTACGTGGTGGTGTTTGTGGGGGTGAACGGGGTGGGCAAGTCCACCAACCTGGCCAAGGTGGCCTACTGGCTGTCACAGCACGACATCAAGGTGATGGTGGCGGCGTGTGACACCTTCCGAGCGGGAGCTGTGGAGCAGCTGAGGACTCACGCCAGGAGGCTGCAGGTGCGCTCAACTCAAAGGCCCTACCTACATATCTAGTGTGGTAATATGAGGTGTGGCCAAGGTGGCCTACTGGCTGTCACAGCACGACATCAAGGTGATGGTGGCGGCGTGTGACACCTTCCGAGCGGGAGCTGTGAAGCAGCTCAGGACACACGCCAGGAGGCTCCAGGTGCGCTCGACCCAAAGACCCTACGTACCTATCGCGTGTCTAGTCTGGTAATATGAGGTGTGTGTGAATCTAAAGCTCCTATTCATTGGGATGGTATGAGGTGCATGTGTCCCTTTCGAATGCTATTTCCCCTTTCTCTCCTCCTCTCCCTCGCCAGATCCTTGACAGGGGGTACGAGAAGGACCCGGCGGCGGTTTCAAAGGAGTCGATCATTGAAGCCCATCCCCTTTCTTCTTCTCTCTCTCTTTTGCTGTCTCCTCACCCTCTCCTCCCCCCAGATCCCGCTGTTTGAGCGGGGGTACGAGAAGGACCCGGCGGCGGTGGCAAAGGAGGCGATCAGGGAGGCGACGCGCACCAAGATGGATGCAGTGCTGGTGGACACAGCCGGGCGCATGCAGGACAACGAGCCGCTCATGCGAGCGCTCTCCAAACTGATTAACATCAACGAACCTGACCTGGTGGGTGGATGCTGTCGTGTGTGTGTGGCTCTGGCTAAGATTTTCCCAGCAAAGGTTTCGACCATCTGTTTGTTGCCATGGCTGAGCTGACCACGTTCAACCAGCGCTTGGCTGATCTCTTCCCTTTCTGAAACGTGTGAACGCATGTGTTGTTTCATGCTCCTTCCATCCCATCCACCGTGGCTGTGAGCAGGTACTGTTTGTGGGGGAGGCGCTGGTGGGCAACGATGCAGTGGATCAGCTGACCACTGTTGAGTCACCTAATTATGTGATATGCCTTCCCATTCAATGCCACTCCATTACCATGGGCACAACAGGTTCTGTTTGTGGGGGAGGCACTGGTGGGCAACGATGCAGTGGATCAGCTGACCAAGTTCAACCAGCGCTTGGCTGACCTCTCCTCTGCTCCCACTCCCCACGCCATTGACGGCATTTTACTCACCAAGTTTGACACTATAGATGATAAGGTGAGCTCTCGAGTTTCTGGTTTCAGAGCTAGGGTGAATTTTCCTTTCACTTGGATGTTGCCAATTATTTTGCTTATTGTCAAAGATTAATTCAGGCTTTCTTGCGTTTCTTGTTTGGGAGCAGGTTGGTGCTGCCCTGTCCATGGTGTATGTATCAGGGGCGCCCATCATTTTTGTCGGCTGTGGTCAGACATACACTGACCTGCGCCGCCTAAATGTGAAGCACATTATCCGTGCGCTGCTGCAGTAGTCGGCAGCAATATGCACAAATAAGCGGCAGTATTGGTATTGATACTATGGATAAAAATATTGACTAATGCTCCATTTTATCTCGTTTCACAACATGCTAGATAGATTAGAACTCTTCCTGATGTATCAGTCTTACTCTTTGAATTCTTTTTGTTGTGCTATTATTTGATTTTTCTATTGCGCTGCTACGTATTCTTCAACTTCGGACATTTTTACATCGAGCTCATCTCTTAGCGAAATCCTTCGTTTGAGCGCGAAAATTTTGAATTCTGACAAGCACTCAGAGACTGACACGGCATTTCCAAGGTCTGACGCGACTCGATCTGGAATACCCGAGAGCAGAGCAACGAAACACATCAGGGAGACCAGGAGAAACGAACCTCCTCATCTCCCTGGTTCCCTCCGCTGCAATCAAGCACGCTATTCACCGCTATCTCTGAAACTCAGGGAGTAAGTCAAAGATTGGTGTAACGTCCTAGGAAAAGCAGTTTAGACTGCTGACTAATAGTCCTCTGGCTTGTGATTATCGACTGGCATAGCGAGTGTGTCCTTAGACTTAAGCTCGGTTGTCGTATAGCTAGTGAGCTTGGACGTAATGGCGTCCAACACTGACAAAGGGGTTAATGTCCAAGTATTATTGCGATGCAGGTAAACATTTCGCATTGAGGGGTTTATTTGAGCTGTTTAGAATCAAATTCCAGATTTCTGATCGTCGCCGCCTTCTTGAACAGGCCATTATCCTCGGACGATGTGCGGCTACGAGCACAACAGGTGGTCAAATGTAATGAATCCCGCAAGGAAGTCATGGTTGCCCATAATGTCGCGGGGAAGTCAAGCGAAAAGGCGTTCACTTTCGATAGAGTAAGCTTCATGCAATGAAATAGCAAGGTCGATTCAGTTCTAATCTAGAAATCGCGTTCGCTGAGAGTTTGATGGATGTCCTCTGCAGGTATTTGGACCGACGTCGAAGCAGCAGCACCTATACAAGCTCGCGATCGCACCTATTGTCGAGGAGGTCCTCGAAGGCTTCAACTGTACGATCTTCGCTTACGGCCAAACGGGGACGGGGAAGACCTTTACTATGCAAGGAGACGTAACCCGAGCCGGAGTGAGTGCCGAACCGCGTTCTGAATCCCGATTTGGCATTTTCCCTGCCGTACTGACAGCGTGTGTGTTTTTTTCGCAGGAGAATGGCCAACTTCCGGAAGGAGCAGGAGTTATTCCACGGTCTATCAAGCATATCTTCGACACCCTTGATAGTCAGGGAGCCGAGTACAACATCAAAGTAACTTACCTGGAGCTTTACAACGAAGAGATAACGGACCTTCTGGCTCCAAATGACATCCTTGTGGCGTCCGAGTCAAAGAAGCCACTCGCCTTGATGGAAGATGGTAAAGGCGGAGTGATTGTACGTGGCCTTGAAGAGGAGGTTGTCAACAACTCGTCTAACATTTTCACGCTATTGGAGAGGGGGTCGGCCAAGAGACGCACAGCAGAGACGATGCTGAACAAGCAGTCCAGGTTCGTTTGCAACACTTACTCATGCTTGCTTTCTATTGTAATTTTATGACAGCCTGAACGAGTCTGTATGTGCTGTATTTATATCCTTTCATGTGCAGCCGCTCCCACTCCATCTTCACTATCACTATTCACATCAAGGAGTCAACTCCGGAGGGTGTGGAACTGATCAAGTGCGGAAAGCTGAACCTGGTCGACCTTGCTGGTTCGGAGTGCATAGGAAGATCCGGCGCCAAAGAAGTAAGTTCTGGTACGTGAAGCCTTATGGATGGTTCTTTTCATCAAACTAATATTTTCATGCTTCTTTCCAGGGACGCGCACGAGAAGCTGGTGAAATCAACAAGAGCCTCCTGACTTTGGGACGAGTAATCACAGCCCTTGTAGACCACACCGGTCACATTCCTTACAGGTAAGATCAGTCAATGGTGTGACCTCAATATTAGATGAATCTTAACAATGGGTTGACACCGATTACAAAGTGGAATCATGCAGGGACAGCAAGCTCACAAGGTTGCTTCGTGACTCTCTTGGAGGCCGGACAAAGACTTGCATTATTGCAACAGTCTCTCCTGTCGCTCCTTGTTTGGAAGAGACCTTGAACACGCTAGAGTATGCTCAGCGTGCTAAGAATATCAAGAACAAGCCCGAGGTGAGCATGGCAAACTATCCACATCTGGTGATCTGGAAACGACATAAAAACTAGCATTTGACAAACTTTCCAGGTTAACCAAAGGACGACGAAGTCTAAGCTACTGAAGGACATGGCAGGAGAAGTTGAGAGGTTGAAACAAGGTATGTAACAACTACTGGCATGTCTGTTGTTATCTTCTACTAAAATTCCTGCTCTAACTCGACTGGCGGATCTATGTTTCAGAGTTGAAGGCTCAGCGCGAGAAGGAAGGCGTTCATCTGACAGTTCAGCAGCACGAGAACCTGCTGAAGCAGGTGCAGTCCCTCAAGGACCTCACTGGCCAAAACAGTGACGAGCTCGAGCAGAAGGCGGAGGTAAGAAATGTTGTGTACATTCAATGCAAATCTTTTTGGTCTCATAGTGGCACCTGAAAATAAGTGTTGCCATGTGCAGGAGATTAAGCAACTCAGTGAGCAACTGGAGGTATTTTCGGGCCGAGTGGATGATTTGACCAAGGAGAGGGATGGTCTTCAGGTAACTGAAACAACTGAGTGAAGTCATATGGTTCCTTGTTGAATAAAATTGTACAGAGTATTACCTATCATTGATGTGTTGAGATTAACAAATGTTGTGTTTTTCAGGGACAAGTTGTCTCGCTTTCCCAAAGCTTGGAGAAGACTGAAGCTGATCTTCGAGAAGCAGTATCAACTATTGAAAGCATGACTCAAGCTGGTAATTTTTATGTTTTTGGTTGTATTTCTGTACTGGAGTTTCTCAGCCTCCACTCTCCTGGGTCAATGCAACTGAATTTGTTCAGCATCTTTCTCATTGCTATGTGATTCTCCTTGCCGCCCTGTACTTGATGGCAGAGACACAGCTGGTTATCACCTGCAATGGCCTTCGACAAATGCTCATCAACGTCAATCACGATAATACTCAACTGTTTGAAAAGATTGGTGAGCTTGGTCCTTGGAACTTGCGTCATTTCTATCCAGAGTCCGTGTTGGTTAGAAAGACTTGTACTGACATTTGCTCTTTAATCAGAGAGAATGCAGGAAACTTCAGTCCACAACCAGGCTGCAGCTACCAGTCTGAAGCAGCAAATGGACAGTCAAGTCGATAGTGTTCGGGCCTTTGTAGTAAAGCAGATGGAGATTCTTGCTTTCCAAGAGCAACAAGCATCACAGGGCCTTGAAGACGTCCTCAGCCAGTCAACTAAGGTATTCTTCAGACAGTGGCTCCTCATCTTCTTTATGTTGAGCATTTTTGCCTTTTGAGCAATGATTGACTAACTGTATGTTCCACTTGATGCAGGATTTGGGCCAAGTGACGGAGGAGGTATCTCAGTTGCAGCAGAAGGTGTTCGGTGCGACACGATTCATGAAGGAGCGCGTGCAGCAGTTTGTGGATAAGAACAACAGTTCCCTCCAGTCCTTGGTGGACGGTCTCGGTCCACAACAGGAGGAGATGGAGAAGGTTCGTAAGAACAACAATGTTATTCCCACTGTTATCGTCCCAGATATTGTGCAGATTTTGCTCACGCAAGGTTATGGTTAGCCTGCAGCTACTTGAAGAAGCTTCTGCCTCATCTAAAGCATCAGTTCAGCAAATCCAAAGTTTGCTGACCGGTCTCTCAGCTGGCTGGGACAACGTGCAAGGGTGGTGGAATCAGGTGGGCATGGTAGACTTTCTAGGGTTGTAAGCATCCAACTTTCGTTCTCCTGATCCATTGTCACTTGGATATTGCAGTATTTGGAGAAGCGCAGAGCAGAGTCATCCTCTGCCCTGTCGTCCATGGAAGCCTTGATTGAACGATTGTATGAAGAGACAACTGCTTGGGCTGAGATGATAGCTCATCACACGGAGAGTCATGAAGAGGATATGAGCAGCCTAGAGAAGGCGGTGATGGTAAGTCGCAAGTTGGCTTTGCATCCGTGTTTGAAGGTGAAAGATGTATCTCAATGGCTTACATTTCTGTGATTGCAGGACATTGAAATGCAGAAGGCCAAGAGGATTATGGAGGCAGTGACCGAAATTGTACAGCAAGGGATGAACGACACCAAGGACGAGGTGTGTGAGCAAATAACGTGATTCAGCCTGTCGTTTCTTGAACCAATGATCCCTAATGCATGTTTGCTTGGCATTTTTAGGTCAAGGGACGGATTGCTCGCATGGGAGCCAGTGTGAAGAATTTACGCTCCGCAAATGATGATAAAAGGCGTGCTGTGAAGGGTGTTTTCTCTAACATTTCAAGCGGCATTGCTGATCTTCGAGAAAAGGAAGCCATGGCTGACACGGAGGCCTCCAATGAAGTTGCACGCAAGAAGTCTGAAGCTGGCGAGAAGGTGGCTTCGTGGTAGGCATCTTCCTCAGCCTCTTACACCCTCCATCTGTTCCTCTGTTCCTGTTGTTCGCTCCTCTGTACGCTTTCCACCTTTTCCCTGTGCTCCTCTGTGCTTTAGTTTCCTGGAGCCATTGTGAATGCATTGAGTTGCACATGCACACACGCGCACACAATTTCCTCATCCTCAACTTCCTCTGTGTTCCCTAATGCAGTGCGGGTTGCGTGGAAAGGATGGATGTAGATAGCAGTGAACAGCTATCACTGCTTGCATCACGGTCCAAATCTTATTGCGACCGTATGAAAAAGAGCATCGGGTAAGCCTACTGAGAGAGAAGTTCAATCCGCAACAGTTTTGAAGTCCGAGTCCCGTTTTCCTCTGAGAGTAAAATTAACTTGGTGTATTTTGGCAGGGAGCGCAATCTAGAGTCAACCAGCCTTGGCAACAGTACAACAACTGACCAAGAGCAGGTTGAGGCAACGTGCAATGCAGGAGCTGACAAGCTCGTCACTATGATTTCAGGTAAACCATGAATTTCTGAAGTTCCACGTTCCTGTCAACGCCACCTTGCATATAATAATCACTTGTTTCTCTATTCGTTTTCCCCCTTGCAGGAAGTTATGGTGCACAGCAGGAGAAGCTCACAAGTATCGCATCCTCGCTTGTTAAGTCATCTCATTCTGTGCCACTGGCACTGGACCACCACAAGCAGCAAGTTGAGGACGTCAAGGGAAGCATGAAGAGACATCTGGAGGAGGATCTGAAGGCAAGTATAGTCAAACCCTTTATTCTTTGTCAGCATGGGCTTCTGTGGTGTATTATGTTGACGTGAGTGTGCTTCCTTAATGCAGCCGGATGAACATACGTCAAGAACTCCACAGAAGCGGCGGTTTGAGATTCCAACAGAGGACATTTTGAGGATGTGTCATCGACCCAATCAGGCCAACGGGCCTGTGCTAGTGCCTCTTCCTCTGAAAGCAGCGCCCTCACCCAAGCGAGGCGTTCCTTCTCCTGGGAAACTTAAGGCTGCGATGCAGAAGTCGGGGAACCCTCGGGGCCCTCGCGGACCGCTGTTCACCATTTCCCAGAACTAATACGCATACACTGGCATTGGGATCCAGTAGCACATCTATAGGTCACTCCAAGTACGTAGCTAGCTATGGGGTATTTATAAGTAAAGGTGCTAGTGTGAGGGTCTAGTTATGCTAGACTTCTCTAGCAGTAGTAGCCGACTAACTTCCTTTGTCCTCTCGGCAAAGGATACAGGCTGACATAGGTACCGTAAGTTTCTGAACCATTTTAAATGTAGTGCAGGCAACATAACTTGCCCAGCTTGCTATCTCCACCAACGCCCATCAATCTACACAATAGCACACAAGATTCATTCTATCCTCGCACTTATAGCTCAGCTTACCCAAAACAACACGAAGCCCTCACTACCACCACGGCCGCCTCAGCCTCCTCCTTCCTCCACCAAAGAACATGTGTGTATCTGGATACAGAGATTCCAAGCTGGCATCCGCACTCCTGTGAGCCTCAGAATACTGCGACAGATTGACATACTCTTGAGGCCCCTCCTCGTCCTCATAATCATCACTATCAGAATCCCTGTCACGGTCTGCCCTAGCCCTGTGCGCCGTGCTCCCATCCCCCCACGGAGCCCTGCACCAAACGCACGTCACCATGCCGCCCCTCTTGGCAGCCTTCCAACGAGAGAAGCAGTCCGAGTGGACGTTGTTACCGCAGCGCTGACAAAACACCACCGCCTCTGCTGGCTTCCCACCACCACGCTTCCCTGCGCCTGTCCCTCCCAGAGGCTCGTAACAGATGGGACAGTCCCCTTCGATCGGCCGCTGCTTTGGCCTCTGGCCTGTCCCCCCAACTGCAGCCTGACTGCCACCTTCATTCCTGGAATTCAAATCAGTCAAGCCCAGAGCACCAGAACCAGGCTGCCCCCCTGCAATGCGTGCAAACTGCTCCCTTACAGCCGGACTCGCTAGAATCTCCTCACCCTCCTCAGCAACAGCGAGTGTTCTCCTCTCCAACGCGTCTATCCTATCCAGAAGCTCGTTTAGCTCGGTAGAGAGCAACGAGCGCTGCCACACGCGCGGATCCTCCTCGTCCACATGCAGCACGCGCAGCAGCACAAAGAGCACGTGCTTGCACAGGTTGCCGTTGCCGTAGTCTGGGCACGTGCACGACGGCTGCTGCGAAATGGTAACCGTGTAGACGTTACCGGTTGCGCCCAGCACGTGGAAGTTACAGGAGCACGGGCGGAGCGGGGAGGCGGAGGGAGGAGGGGTGGAGGCGGGGGTGTGGGGGGCGGAAAGAGCGCGAGTGGGGGAACTGGCGAGAGTGGGGGTGGGGGGAGTGGAAATCGCGAGAGCACTTGGGGGTGTGCCAAGGGGGGAGGATGGGGAGAGAGAGGATTGCGGAGGCGGAAGGTTGTGGGGAGGAGGGGTGCGGGGAGGCGGAAGAGCTAGAGCGAGACCTGTATCTCCTGCACCACCCGCGCCACCCGAGCCAGGCGCAACATTCCCCCTGCTAGCGGCCTCGCCAGTTCCGCGGGGCGCGCGCGGCCAGTCAAAGCCGATTAAGTACAGACGATGCACGTAGGCGCGTTCTATTCGGTCTAGAACCGCACGCGACGGGTGCGGAAGGAAACGCGTTAGGCGCTTCTCCACTACTGGCTTCGCGGCTCGGCCTCGCGAACCGCGCGAGGCTCTAACGGCTCGCGAAGGTGAGGGAGTCGAATTAACGGCTGAGATTGCGAGAGCCGTTTCCGCCGCTTGGCGCGCTTGGCGCTTCCGGCCGTGACTTGCGCCGGTCTCCGCAAAGCCTATCAAAGTTTCCGCCGGGTCTATTACAGATTCCCCCAAGTATATCGCGGTTTCCGCCGTTGCGCCAACGGCTCCGCGCGGCCTCCCCCAGCCGGTCGCGGTCGTTCCCCAACGACCTCCTACTGCTCCCGTTTCCGCCAAGACTATCGCGGTTTGGGGAGAGCTACCTCCGGTAATTGCGGGAGTAACTAAGTCTATCGCGGTCGCGCGAGTGCTGCCAATCGCAATGGCGGAGGTTCTCCCAGTCGCGGTAGCGGGGATACTTTCAAACGGCGCAGCGGTGCTCCGAATCGCGGTCGCGGGAGGGCGTCCAGATAGCGCAACAGTGCCCCCACCAATTCCAATGGCGGGGGTGCTTTCAAATGGCGCAGCAGTGCTCCCAGTCGCGGTCGCGGGAGGGATTCCAGATAGCGCTCCGTCAGAAGGCGCTTCGGACAGAAGGCCGCTATCCGCGTGGGTAGTTAATGCTAACCGCCTCTTTCGGGAACCGCTAGCCATTGGCAGGAAAGTGGAAGCTTGAGGGACTCGAGAAGGCGGGAAATAGCGCGAAGTGAGAACCGAGGGGAACTTCAGACTGACGGGGGACGAATAACGAAGTGACCTGTAGAGTGGATACAGACAGAATGTTAATAACGACGAGAGGAGTGTGTTAATGGTGGACCACCACTATACGCTGCTTTCACATTCACACGTCCTAGCAGCACCACGTGCTGACATTGCAATGTGAATGCAGCAGACGGCAAAGCTTTCAACCAAGCAAGCACAGATGCAGAGTGGGTAGGAAATGTACGCTTATGTGTCGCAGAGGTGGAGGGAGGCTTCTTCTGGCACAAAAACTCAAAAAGCAGGATTTGAACCTGACGTGAATCGAACACGCAACCTTCTGATCTGGAGTCAGACGCGCTACCATTGCGCCACAGATCCGTGGGAGGCCTGGAAAGAAAAAATATTTGTTAAATTACTAAATGTAGCTTCACCAGACTGTTCGTGTCGTCGTTGATTGTATCGCGATTCGTGATGGCGGCCATTGCTAGCAGCACGAGGGCGTCACTGCCGCCGCCCAGCCCCGCCACGCAACAACCGCCATCCATTGCACCTCACGCTTCGTTCGCGCGGCTGTTTCGCTCGAAAGGGTCTCATGAGACGAGATTAGGACCGTTGCCGCATAGTACCGCTACACGAAGGTCCACCATAGTACCTCCCGTCTCCGCGGTCGCAGAATCAAGGAATCCGGCACGAAGCTTCTCTTGTTCTCCCTCCACCTCTCCTCCCCAGATCAATGATTCGCTACATTCCGATAATGCCACATCCCTGCTCGTTATTCCCACCCTCGCTACAGTCACAACCTTGAGTGCTCTTATCGCCCCGTCAGCCGTTGCTGCGGTTACCGGTGCTGACGTCAACTCGGTAGCAGAAGCAGCAGCAGCAGCAGGCGCCGCGGTTGGGACAGCTGGCGATGGCGCATTGGCGAGTTTGAGTCAGCTGTTCCTCCTTGGCGCGCTCTCATTGGCCGACGAGCCCTCCAACGCGCTGTCGCTGCCCACGTGGATCATCCACGTGGCAAGCGTTGTGGAATGGCGAGCGCGACTCGGAACAATTGCGGCTTGGGCTGGTGGGTGTCAGGAGATCAACACAGGCAGATGTAACATAGGGTGTGATAAGGACGTAAGAAGGACGTAATAAGGACGTAATAAGGACGCATCATTCAGGGTGTCGTTAACACCTCCTGCTCCCCCTCCACTTTCCTCCCAGGGTGGTGGCGATGGCGCTGGTGTGGCAATACAGCGCAGCGGAGAGCAGGAGGGCGTGGAGGGGGCTGATTGCGCAACCATCCCTGTGATCTCATCTCATGCTTCTGGCATCCCATTGTCCCATTCGTGCTCTCCTCCTTACCCCTCAGGGTGGTGGCGATGGCACTGGTGTGGCAGTACGGGGCAGCGGAGAGCCGGCGGGCATGGAGGGGGCTCGCATGGGCCATGGTGCCGCTGCTCATGGGGGCCATGTGCGCGTGCACGTGGCACTTCTTTTACAATTCTCCTCAGCTAGAGGTAATCCAGGGCTACAGCTGGTTCCATGTAGGGTTCTGTTTTGTGATGCCGTGGAGGGGCCTCGCATGGGCCATGGTGCCTCTTCTTATGGGGGCCATGTGCGCATGCTCGTGGTACTTCTTCTTTAACTCGCCGCAGTTAGAGGTAATCGAGTAACTGGGTCTGACCAATCACTCTAGCGCATTTACATGGGCCATGGTGCCGCTTCTCATGGGCGATATGTGTGCGTGCACGTGGCACTTCTTTTACAACTCGCCACAGCTAGAGATATGCGACAAGCCAGATGTCTACACCCAGGACGACAGTTGTGTGTCGCCGTATGGTTGGCATGGGCCATGGTGCCCCATGGTGCCCCCGTGGTGCCCCCGTGGTGCCCCATGGTGCCTGTCCTTATGGGCCCCATGTGCACATGGTGCCCCATGTGTGACGCCCATGCATGCATGCCTGATGGCTTATGCCTCCATCCATGGTGCCGCTGCTCCTCTCCCTCCCCTCCCTCCTCTCCCTCCTCTCCCTCCTCTCCCTCCCCTCCCTCCTCTCCCTCCTCTCCCTCCTCTCCCTCCTCTCCCTCCCCTCCCTCCTCTCCCTCCTCTCCCTCCTCTCCCTCCTCTCCCTCCTCTCCCTCCTCTCCCTCCTCTCCCTCCTCTCCCTCCTCTCCCTCCTCTCCCTCCTCTTCTTCCCCCACTGCACCGTCTGCTTCAAGTGGAGCAAAAGCACTTCTGGGGAGGGTCTTGAGTCTTGAAATGAAACACCTCTCCCTCCTCTACCTGCCCTCCTCTCAGGGTCTCGTGGTGCTGCAGTCCTTCATGACCCTCCTTGGAAACTGCACCGTCTGCTTTGCTGCCTTCCGCATTTACAAGGCATCCACCAAGACTGCTCCTTAGGGCGTCTATAGTGTTTACAGTACACTACCGTTCCAGGTACCGGTAGCATTTTGTACAAAACAGCTGGTATACTTTCACCTTGGGGTGCTCAATTTTTTTAACACAATTCTGGTATCTATCTACCCCTTACCTCTCCCAACATTTTTCTTATTGCTCAATCATCAATCATCTTTCAGCATACCGTACATGTGAAGTGATTAAAAGCAACACCTTCATTCAGAATGAAAGTAAAATAATCAAATTCAGCGGTCAATCTCTTTCTTTAGACATGCAATGCTGTCTTTATTAGTGGCACCACAAAAAATCACAACCACATACCACCTACTGTACCTACTGGATGACTGACTAATAAATCAAGCGCCCAATCACCTGTTTCAGGCACATTGGCTATGCATTCGTTAGTAGCAGCTTGCTTAAAAGCACAGCCGTGACAGGAACAGATATGTTGTCATCGATGTACCAGTTAACAGGCAACGATTCAACTACTGTAGCTCCCAAGTTTATTAGGAAGACCCGGAGGAGAGGGTGGGAGGGAATAGGGCAGGAGAAGAAGCCTAGGAAACAGAAGAACCATAAATAGCTGTTGGGTGGGGTTGGAATTGGGAAAAGAGACGGCAAGTGGGGTTCGGAAGGGAGATAATGATGGGGGAAAAGTGAGGACCAGCTGTGGACGAAGGCAGAAGGAAAAATAATGCAATCAGGATGCATCGATACCATACAGAGAGGAATTAAGACTGCGGTGAGCAGGACTTGGAGACACCTGCACTCATGATTGGAGCAATGTTCAAAACACTCACATTAATGAGAGAGCAAATCCGCACAGCAGCATGGCAGCACTGCCAGCCCAGCTTTTCTGCTCATTCCATGGAAGCTTCCAGGAACCACACCGCCGCCCCACAATGTCCGCCACACCTGAAGGGAGGAGAGTTAGAGCAATGCCTCGGATTAGGCTTGGGAGGTGCAGACAGTTGAAGCGTTAGGTATGGAAGCGACGCATCAGAGATGCTTTACAGATGCGTCAGAGTTGTGTCAGAGATGCGTCACAGATGACTCAAGCTCATACTGATTCACGCCCACGCTGATTCACACCCATCCCGGTTCATGCACATGCTCTGCTGACTCACGCCCATGCTGACTCACCATCTCCACCACACATGATGACAAGAGCAAGCATTCCCACAGGAGACGTTCTCCAGTACATCACAGTCATGAGCATTATGGTAACCGCGTAACACAAAGGCCCACTTAACAATTCACTGCATACATCACAACGACAACAAGGGATAGACAAGGGAGAATACATTAAGCTCATGACATAACATGGGTATGACCAATTTGCAATTGCACATGCTAATTATTTCCTTCTTCGCAATGTTCACTACCAATTTACATAGCAAATACATAGCGCAGCCAGTCTGTCGAAAAGGACAGGCGCATGGGGAAGTCCTCACTCACGCGCCCTTCTTCCTTGCGCCCGACCCGTTTCCCCCACTCCGCCCGAACTTTTCTCCACCTCGCCCGGCCCTTTCCCCCACCTCCCCACTTGCGCCCGGCCCTTTCCCCCACCTCCCCACTTGCGCCCGGCCCTTTCCCCCACCTCCCCACTTGCGCCCGGCCCTTTCCACCACCTCCCCACTTGCGCCCGGCCCTTTCCCCCACCTCCCCACTTGCGCCCGGCCCTTTCCCCCACCTCCTCACTTGCGCCCGGCCCTTTCGCTTCCGCTTGCTGCCGCCGTGGCCCTTTCCCCTTTGCTTTTCAGAATCTTCTCGAGGCGCATCCGAAACCAGTCCATTTCCGCACCTCTTACTGCCACTGCGGCTCATGGACTTTCCGATCCTATCGTTGCGCGTGAACCCCGGCCCCACCGCGTTCTTCCCGCGCGTTCCCTTCCCGCTTGCTTCCCCTTCCCTCACCTCTTGCTGCCGCTGCGGCTCATGGACTTTACGATCCCGTCGCTGCGCGTGACGCCCAGCCCCAGCAGCAAGAGCTGCACCGCCGTCGTCACGGGGGCCGCCGCCGCAAAAAACCGCGCCTGCGGATACGCGCTGGCGGAAGGGGAAGGGGAAGGGGGAAGGGGGAAGGAGGAAGAGGGCAGGCGAATAAGAGGGGTTGAGAAGCGGAAAACCTGAGAGATGCGCGAACATGAGAACCGGCAAAAAGAAGAAGAGCAGGGGCGGTCGTACCTGAAGAGCGGTCGTACCTGAGGGGAGATCGCACCTGAAGAGCGGTCGTACCTGAGGGGAGGTCGCACCTGAAGAGCGGGCGGTTGTACCTGAAGAGCGGTCGTGCCTGAGGAGTGGTCGTACCTGAAGAGCGGCCAACAGACGAAGACGAAAAAGAGACCGATAGTGATGTGAAGGACCTTGCGACTCAGCTTCTGCGCGAGGTGATGGGGATTGGGGAACGAGGGATGGGCACAAGAGGTGAGTTAAGCGAAGACGAAAAAGCGACCGATAGTGATGTGGAGGACCTTGCGACTCAGCTTCTGCGCGAGACGACGGGGTGAGAGGGGATGGGCACAAGACGACGAAGTACAGGCTTTTACAAAGCTTTCTTCAGTCGCGAGACGTTGAGGTGAGAGGCTTTTATTATCAGGGCGGAGGGCAAGAGGTGAGTTTTGAGTTGAGGAACAAGTCCCGATGGTGATGTGAAGTTTTTCGCGACTCGGCGACTGCGACGGGGGATGGGGGACGGTGGTAGGGCAGAAGTTGCGTTGCGCGACATCGCACGGGATGTGAGTCGCGAGGCGTCGCACGGGGTGTGAGTGTCGCGACGTCGCGCGGGTGTGTGTCGCGAGACGTTGCATGGGTGAGTTGCGCGTCATCGCACGGGGTGTGAGTGTCGCGACGTCGCGCGGGTGCGAGTCGCGAGACGTCGCGCGGGTGAGAGTCGCGAGACGTCGCGCCGGTGTGAGTTGCGCGACGTCGCGCGGGTGCGAGTCACGAGACGTCGCACGGGGATCATCCGCGCCCACGACGTGGCGCATGTTACTCAAGCGCGCGAACGACCGTCGCAAGATGTTGCTCAACGACGGATGTGTTGCTAAAGACGACGACGAAAAGGCACATGGCGATGTGGAGGACCTTGCGACTCGGCTTCTTTGGGTGACATAAGGCGATGGAAAAAAGGTAGTAACAAGCCAAAGCCGCTTCAATGGGCAAAGATTTGCGACGCGGACAAAAAAAAAGTGGGGCAGGTAAAGGAGCGTGAGGAATCTCACCCGCTCGACCAAGTTTCGTCGCGCGAGCAGGTCGAAGAGCCTCAACCACGCAACGACGAGCCCCGTCGTCAGCACAGTCGCACACACGTCGCGCGGCAGACCGGGGTAGTGCAGCGTGTCGCGCAGGCCACGCCAGCCATCGGAGAAAAAATCAATTCCAAGGAAGATTTCGCGCAGGAAGGCCCCATCGAAAAAAGGATCACCACCCGATAGGATATCAACTCCCGTATGCATGTTGTGCTGAAGCCGTCCCTTCAGTAAAAAGTTACTATCATTTCCCAAGCCGCTGCTGCCGTTCAGCGCTGTTAGCGGGGATGGCGATAGCTGGCGGAGCAGTTGAGGTAAGCTGGCGACTGTGAGGTCCCAGACCCCCGAAGTCGCGGCGTCCATGGCTCCGCCCATCTCTGTTGACGAAATACCCTTTCTTGAAAAAAAAAAAAAATCCTGTTTTTCTTCAAAAGAGAGCCGTGCGCTCAATACGAGCTGGCTGTGTGGCGCCGCGCAACGCAACGGGCTTCCTACGTAATGGTCCGCGACTGATGTAGTCTGCGCACAGATTTAGGTCTGCGCTTTACTGTACGCAGTGCCAGAGCAGCTGACACAAGGCGAAGTTGGATGAACTCGCCGCGACCAAGTACCAAGCTTTTTGCGGAGTGCTCAGAGAAAGTCCTGTATCTGTCTGGATTAGAGTGTGTCTCGTTCTACTAAAATACATTGATATGGTGCGGGGTAGCGGCTGGTCCCTCACGTGACATCCAGCAGCCAAGATCGTGACGCTCCTATCAGGGTGTGCTTATAACAATTTACGAATGAGGTAATCACGCTTGCGGACGGCGACGGCACGTTGCAGTTTCTCTATAAGTTCAAAAATGAACTTGCAAGGGCGTGGTGTCTAGGAAAAAAACATGCCAAAGCGCCTACCTAGACATCTCCTATGAACAGGTAGGTTTGGGAGTCGTGACCTGATGTGAGGGCCAGGCCTGGGAGGGAGGGCGATGTGGTTTGGGGGAAGGGGCACCAACGAACGACGAAGAAGAACGCGCACGAAGAATGGCGGCTGCCAGAACAGCAGGTATTCGTGACGGTTCGAGAATAGTTGAACCAAGAGTTCGTGACCGAGGACAACGCTGCACGGAACGAAGCACATCTGCGCCGTTCGGTTTCCTGGTTTTCCCCACATTCTCAGAGCAGCCCGAGGTGAACGAATATTTTTCGTTCTTCTCTTCAGGTTGTTGGAATTGATCGAAGCGATACGTGTAGCGTACACTATGGGCTGTTCAAAATTATCCGCCGCCTTATGGGCAGAGTGGCTTGCGCTGTTTGGGCCGTCTGGGGTCGGGTGCGTTACAGCGACGGGCGAATCGATGTGGGGGAGAAAAGAGAGGCAGCCATGGCGCCTCCCCAGCTGAGGTGTACACTTGAACTGATGCGACACGAGCCGCTTCAAAACCAAAGCAAGCTTTGGACAAATCAAGGAAGGACGGTCAGCGCCCCGCAGATAATCCATCATCCCATTCCACGTCATCCAGCGCCCATATTGCTGGCGTTACCAGATCGTGGAAAACGTCAATTGGTCACGAACCACTAATGTGAGGTCTAGGGGGGCTGCCAAGCCAGACGAAGTTGGTTTGGCTCCGCGTCGGTGACCCTAGGCAGCTCGAAGTAGGCGCACGTTACAAGGATACGGGTTACCTGAGGCGTGTGCCTCAAGGAACCAGAGGCACGCGGGTGCGCCAAACCAGGGATCGAAGTGTCACTTTTACGAATGTGCTCATATCGAAGAGCAAACAGTGTGTAGCCACCTGGCACATCAATTAGGGCGTACGTGGCCCAATATCCTCACACAAAGCCACTTCCTCATCCAGAACGCGCGCCAGCCTTCCGCGCGCCCGTACCCTTGGGGTGCACACACTACCACCTTTCCCCCATCCCCTCTTGCGCCCTTACCCTCCGTTTGCGCCGCTCTCCCCGTGACCGTCCCCGATACTACGATCAACTACCCCTTGACGCAACCGAAGGCGGGAGGTGGCAAACTTGGAAGTTGAGAGTTTTCCACGGTATGTTGTGTTTCAAAACGTTACCAAACGGTTTCGTTCGGTAACCACCTGAACTTCAAACAATTTCTGGGCGTTTGGATTGACAATGGACTCACAGCTTTGGCTGAGACGCTAGGTTTCTCCTAAACCCTCTCTTATTTTAGCTTACGGGGAAGTTCGTGTGTACGGCACTCCTAAGCCCAGTTACGTCTTGAGTCTGCCGTCGCATCGTGCCGCCATGGCTGCCGTCACTGCACTGTCAGTTCGAGCAGTTTCAACGCCCACACAGGCAAGATTCTTAAAAGATTTCTCGTATGACGTCATTCTTCGAACAGTGAAAGAACAGATGTTCGTTTTACTTGTCAGCTCGCATTCCTGCTGCGCTGTTAGTAATGAACATTCTATAATAAGTTCCCGACTTAAAACTAGCCGCCGACACACATGTTCAGAAAAGTTCCCCCTTCCGATGGTAAGCCTTTTTTTGTTCCAGCCTAACCCTAATCCTTACCTCCGTTCGAACAGGGAGCGTTGAAATCCAGCTTTCTCTCGGGAGAGGGTTCGTCGCCGTGCCAGCTAGCCACCGGCGGTTTCGCCAAGCGGTCGCTGCTGGCGGCGGCTTCCGCCTCCCCCTCCGCGCGCCTGCACCGCCGCGTGGTCGCCGCCTCCGCCGCCACACAATCAGCCGCCGCTGCTGTCGCAGCCCCGGTGCGTCCAGGAAAATGCTCTCCTGTCGAAGCAGTGTAGATCCACTTGCATCAAGAGCTTAAGTTTCTCGGTTTTAATAAATATTATTAGGATCCTAGTCACGTATTGATGTGTCTCAGCCTAGAAAGGTGTTTAGCGAAGGCGGGAAGGGGGCAGGTGGCTTGAGGGGGCTTGACAGGTCGGAGAAGCGGGTGGTTGTGGCAGCATTTAGCGTCACAGGACGGGATTCGTTGTGTGCTGGGCATCGTGGGATTCGTGTGACGGGTTTCGGCTGAAATAAGATCGTGTGACAGGATTCGTTGTGCACGGGACACGGGACCGTGAGACGGGACTCGTTCGGACCATAGGGAAGGGAATCGTAGCGCGCGGCAGTGGTTGGGCTCGTGTCATGAGGGCTTGCCTGGCTGCAGTGGTTGCGTTTCCACATGACCAGGGAACGGGAAGCGGCGAGGATTAATCACGGTGAGGTCTGTTGATGGGAATTTTGTCAGATTGTGTGGAGGCCTCTCGTGCTCTCGTGCCAGAGAGAGTTACAGTTGTAGTTCCGACAGACAAGGGGGTACAGAGGCAAGTGGATGACAGACGGAGGGGGGCAGACGGATGGGGATAGGCGAAGGGGGACAGACGGATGGAACAAGACGGAGGTGGACAGACGGAGGACAGACGGAGGGGGACAAACGAAGCGAGACAGACGGATGGGAACGAGAAGGAGGTGGGGCAGACGGAGGGGGACTCAGGGAAAAAAGACGGAAGAGGACAGACGGAGGGAGACAGACGAAGGGGGGCAGACGGAGGGGGCAGACGGAGGGGGGCAGACGGAGGGGGCAGACGGATGAGGGCAGACGGAGGGGGCAGGCGGAGGGGGGCAGACGTAGGTAGGCAGACGGAGGAGGCGGGCGGAGGGGGCATATGGAGGTGGCCTGACGAGTTTGTAGATGGTGAAGGAGTCAACCTTCAAGCGCTACGTGTTGGTGTTAAGGTCGCGTAGAGTGCACGTGAAGCAGCTCCGCCTTGGGCTGTCCATCCAGCCATGACCTACCAAAGCGTGCACGTGTGCTCCCTATGCACACTTCTGCATCTTCTGATAGCCTCATTAGCTTCAATTCTCTCCCATTGCGTCATGTTTCATGGTACCCTGTAGGCGTTATTTGAATCTTCAGAAACGCCTACAACATGGTAGGCAGCTTCTCATCCACCTCTCAGTCCCGTCCTCCTTCCCATTCCCACTTCTCCCGCTCCCAATAACCTTCCCTCATACAGGCTGTCCAGAAGCAGCGAATCCGCATCAAGCTCAAGTCGTACCAGGTGCCTCAACTGGAGGCGGCTTCCGAGCAGATTCTCGAAGTGGCGAAGGAGACGGGAGCAGGCATCATGGGCCCGGTGCGTCTGCCAACGCACATCCGCAAGTACTGTGTTCTGCGCAGCCCTCACGTGGACAAGGACTCGCGGGAGCACTTTGAGATTCGCACGCACAAGAGGTTGATTGATCTGGAGAACCCCACTGCGACCACCATTGATGCTCTGATGCAGCTGGAGCTGCCGTATGGTGTGGAGGTTGATGTGAAGCTGTCGTAAATGTTTGTGAAAATGTGGGGGTTATGACGAAGTTTATAAGAAGGCATGTTATAGGATGTTAGCACTGATGTAAAACTGGTGTATGACATACATATTCATGCACTTACAAATCGCTTCAGAAACCACACGTTAGTAGCTTGCCAAAAAAGCTGGTCGTAGGAGGATCTGTAAAAGGGCGGTGGAAAGTATATTCTATAAAAGTATTCATATTTCATGCTTGTGAATTCGTCCGCCCTGTGCCTGGCCGCAATGGCAAAGCAACCCTTGATTTTGGCTTGGGAGCTTCCACTGATGGTTTGTGCTCGAGTAGCAGGGATCTGACAGACGAGCTGACCCATGGGCCAAGCGCCGGGCATACTGGGATTGCCGCTTCGATCATAACCGCGTCGCACCCCTCCGCGATCCGAGTGGCAGCCTTTTCGCGACTTTTATCCACTTGCGAGATTGTCAGCCCCCTCGTTGACGAATCAGAATGCGAGGCTGAGTACATCCACGTCAGAGCGATGAGTCTTGTGCGACACTCTGATCAGCTCTCTGATCCATTGATGGGTAAAGCAGAATCCTGGTTCCATCCACCGAGAATCTCGGTTACAGTACCTAGGAGTTGTGTCATGGGCTCCCACGAGTGTTGTTTGCTAGGGAAGTCCCCAGGACTTTGTGCATTCTTCAGTCGTCTCTTTCCGAAATGATCCAGCTGAAGATTTTTGCCAAATTGGCCTTCGCCCGAGAGCAAACCTATTAACAAGAACAAATTTCTCGTCTGAACTGAAGATAGTAGTCTGTTTCCATTAGAGACTATTGCGGGAACTTATCATGACGATTTCTGTTCCGCACTGTCAGCTGACAGACATTATTAGCTTCCAATCCAGGATCTCGTCAGCAGGCCATTCCTCTTACAGTCTAGCATGGCCTCGGTCACGCTGTCTTCCATGCGCTTACAAAACACAACAGAAACTTCTGTCTTTGAAACGAAGCTGTGTTACAGCCTCCTTCGAAGTCCCAGCCGCAACAGCAGCAGCCGAATCCGCGATATCTGCTGCTCCAAAACTCGTTACAGGTCTTGGGAGATCCGCACTTGAGTCGCTTCAGGCACCAACGTCGTTCTTCCACCTGCAGCCGTCGACTTTTCACCCTGTACTGACCGATGTTGGAACTAGCTTTTCATCCGGGAACGCTGGAATTGTCGCTCTAGATTCTGGCTTGCTGCCGTTAGCGGGTTCATGGCAGCAAGACGTAGCTGCAACGCTTTTCACCCTCCTAGGCTCGGTGGTTTGGGTCCGCGTGTTTGATGAGCTGGCCAGACGGGATGTCCTGGATCAGGTGAGGAGAAGTTGCTTTCTTGTTTTGCTGAACTGTTGTAAAGAACCAAGTTTCTGCTACTTCAAATGCTTCCTGTTTCTCCTTCCATGGTGGTTCATCCACAATTCATGGACCTTTGTTCTCTTTGTTGCTGTTTCTGCTGCAGAAACTGAGTCGCAAGATTGTGCACATCACCACAGGGCTGCTCTTCATGCTCTCCTGGCCTCTCTTCAGGTGCGACCTTTCAGATAACTTCAATGTGACTTCAATCTCCAAGTTTATTCCTGATGGTCTTTTTAGATGCCTTGCAGCTCAGGTAGAGATCACGCCAGTCCTTTCTTTCTCAAGTTCCTCCCGTCGACCTTGCTTTGTACCTTGTACTCTGCGTCCCTGCCTGCGTTCAGCTCCAACCCAGCAGCAAGGTTCCTCGCTGTTGCCGTTCCAGTGGCGAACGCTATCCGGATACTGCTGTTGGGAATGGGTATCACGACGAACGAGGGAGTGGTGAAGTCTATCAGCAGAGAAGGCAGCGCCAGGTGAGGCACTGAGGCAGTTTGTGGTAAGGCTTTGTGTAGAATCACGCGTCATGACGTTTGCTGTGCGAAAAGGCCACAATTGCTCCATTCACGCAGCCCTCTTGATTTTGGAAGTTCCGTATGGAGGGTTTCAAGGTTTTCAGCTACGTTCCCTTCCTCTGGTGGCTTCATTGTTGTGTCTCGCCTGTACTTCCTGTCCTCCTCCAGCGAGCTGCTTCGGGGGCCTCTGTACTATGTGCTCACCATCGTTTTAGTCACAACCATCTTCTGGCGCAGCTCCCCCGTTGGAGGCATAGCGCTGGTGCTCATGTGTGCTGGGGACGGTACGTTCGTCCTCTCCTCATGGGGTGGTTCTCAAGGCGCTGGTTCTATGTCGGTCTCCTTATTGGAAATGCTTTTGACCAATAAATATCTCACACGGACTACCTTTGATGATGTATTTCTCCTATTACTTTCACAGGAATGGCTGACATTGTTGGTAGACGAGTGGGTTCCGCGAAGCTTCCCTGGAACAGTCGTAAGAGCTGGGCTGGGAGCGTTGCCATGCTGCTGTGCGGCTCCTTGTTCTCAATAACGTAAGCATCTTCTGTTTGAACAGCTTCTGCTCGAGCAAACCTTCTACTGTTGTTACTTCATGCAAGCTTCTTGGCGCATTGGTGAAACTACTGCAGACAGTTATCTGAATCTCATTTTGGTCTCCTTATTCTTACCTCCTCCCCACCTCCACTGCAGGTTTCTCTTTATATTTTGCTCGTTTGGGTTCTTTCACACCCAGTGGTGGTCTGCTGATATCTGCTTCAGAATCTTCCTCGTAGCTGCAGGAGCGACGTTCATGGAATCCTGTCCCATAAGCGAGAAGCTAGATGACAATTTCACGGTTCCTTTCTCGGCTGTGCTGCTGGGGCGCTTGTTGCTTCCAATGGTGTGAATTCTTGTTGTATGCTGCTGCCTCATGTGGCATAGGTGTCATTTGTTCCATTTTCCCCTACTAATATATTTTTCCACTCTCAATCGTGTCTCAGCACCAGTGCTTCAAAAAGGAAATGGCATGCATTGCCACGTATTTACAGGTACTTCAGACAAGCATGCAAAATCATCTACACCTTCCTTACTTCACCCACCCCCAAACCCCCCCCTCCCATCCCTTGCTATTCCTTGCACATATCCCACTTACCATCAGCGACTGAACCCACCCTGCTACCCTCTAGGCTCGTCTCCTCCATCCCTCACAGCCTTGGTCCAGCCGAGTCTCTTCCTCTAGCCGAGCTTTCGTCCAGCCGACCCTTAATTCAGTTGAGCCTTAGACCAGCCGAACCTTAGTCTACCCGAATCTTCGTGCTGTCGAAGCCTCATGCAGCCAACATATGCATCTGCCTCTCCAACGCTTTAGCCATGTCCTCCCGTGCCCCTCTCAGCTCCCCTCGTGCTTCTTCCACCAGCCGTGCACTCTCCTCCACGCTCATTGGCTCATCCACCTCCTCATCCCCCCATCCCGTCACATTTTCTCCCATGTCCCCTGATGCATTCACGTCCAATCCACCTCCTGATTCGTGCACAGCCCCCTCTTCTCCCACTGGTTGAACCACACCCCCTTCCTGAGCCACATCCCCTCCCCTCTCCTCGGACCTAATGCATCGGGTCAGCCCAGCCCACCCTGTCTCTCCTCCAAGCTTTGCTGAATTCCCTGACACACTTTCTCCTGGCAGCTCGGACGTACCCATTTGTGGGGTATCAAAGGTATAGGGATGCCTTTCAGACACTCTCCCCCCAGGAATCCAGTCGGATGCCACTTTAGACGGCTCTGTTGCCTTCCCACCTAGCATTGACTCCTTGGGAGCGCCACTCGTTTCCTCTGCAGCCACGTCGCTCCAGTCCACGCCAGGCATCATGCTCTCAAGAAATCTTGTGTGCAGGCCCTTGGTCGGACCTGCACTCCTCCCTCCTGCAGCCAGGCCCTTGGTTGGAACTTCACCCCCCTCAGCAGATAATGTTTCAGTTCCTTCCTCCCCTTCTTCTGTATGACTCCAGAAACTTTCATCCTTCTGAGCTTCCAGAAGCTGCTTCTCCTGCATCTCCTGCAGCTGATGTGGCTGCATCTTCTGCTGCTGCTGCACTTCCCGTTCCTCCTCCTCAATCACTGCTCCCGCTCCTCCCTCTGTTCCCCTGGTAGGGGAGAGCCAGGAAGGGGGCGCAGCTGCTGCAAGGGCAGCTGTGGTCGAATGCTGTTTCTCTCGCTCTCCTCCTTCAACTTCCTTTTCAACAGTGTCACTTGGGCCAAATGCCTGCTCCACCTGTTCCTGCTCCTCCTCCTCCTGCCATCCGTGCTGGTGCTGCTCCTCCTGCTGCTGCTCCTCCTGCTGCTTCTCCTCCTGCTGCTGCTCCTCCTGCTGCTTCTCCTCCTGCTGCTGCTGCTGCTGCTGCTGCTTCGTCTCCTCCCGCCCCTTCCACCCTTCCTGCTCCTCCCCTTGCTCCTCCTGCTCCTCTGCCAGCATCTCCGTCTCCCCCTCTCGCCCCCTGCTTGCCTCGCCCTCACCTTCTAACCCCAGCATACGCACCACCGTCGAGGGTAGCATAGCTGCAACCACGGTGCCAAGTGTTGTCGTCTCCTCATCTGCTGGCGCCTCTCCCTCTTCTGCAGCAAAAGCAGCAGGCATTTCTTTCTCCTCATCCGCAGCAGTAAAAGCTGCAGGCACCTCTCCCTTCTCTGCAGCAGCAGCAGCAGCAGCAGCAGCAGCAGCAGCAGCAGGCACTTTGGTCTCCTCCTCAGCAGTGCCACTTGGGCCAGATTGCTGCTGCACTTGCTCCTGCTCCTCTTCCTGTTGCCAAGCCTTCTGCTGCTGCTTCTTCTCCTCCCGCCCCTTCCACCCTGCCTGCTCCTGCTGCTGCTCCTCCTCTGCCTCTGCCAGCATCTCCGTCTCCCCCACTCGCCCCCTGCTTGCCTCGCCCTCACCTTCTAACCCCAGCATACGCACCACCGTCGAGGGTAGCATAGCTGCAACCACGGTGCCAAGTGTTGGCTCCTCATCTGCCGGTACCTCTCTCGCTGCCTCTGCAACAGCAGTCGTCTCTCCCTCTTCTGCAGCAGCAGGCACCTTTTCATCCTCAGCAGTAGCAGTAGCGGTAGCACCACCACCACCAGGAACCATTTCCCCTTCCTCCTCCTCCTCCGCAGCAGTAGCAGCAGCAGGCACCTCGCCTTCCCCCGCAACAGCACCACTACCACCATCACCAGGCACCCCTCCCTCCTCGTCTGGAGCAGCAGCAGTACCATCGGGCACCTCTCCCTTCTCCGCAACAGCAGCTGCTGCAGGCACCTCTCCCTGCACGACACCTGCCTCCTGAGCCGTCCCAGCCCAACCCTGCTCTCCCTCCTCGTCTCCCTCCCTGTCACCCTCCACAATAGCTCCAAGAACCTCTTCCTCCATCATCCCTTCCCGCTCAGAACCTCCCAACTCTTGTCCCTCTCCCATCATCCGTGCTCCCAACAGTCTTCCTTTCGCCCCCACCAATCCGCCCTGCTCTGACACAGAACCCTCCGCCTCCTCCCCTGCTACCCCGTCATCCCCTTCTCCAATCATCTCCTCCACCTCGCCCAGTTTCTTCATCCTCGCACCAGGCGGCGACCCCTCCTGTGACTGGCTGCTCCATTCACTTGCTGCGCTCTCCTCCCTCCTCCCACCATGAGTACCACCCATTGCGCCACCCATGCCGCCCATGCCGGCCAAGCCAGCCAAGCCACCTCGATCACCTATGCCACCCATGCCACCTGGAGTCTTAACGCCAGGGTTGCTGGTTCCTTCAGCGTCCTTTCCTCCTGCTGCCATGCTTGCAGCAGCACGTGCGCCTGCTGCTGCCATCACAGCATGAACCATGGAAACACGCTCCTCTGCACCACCAGTACCACCACCACCGTCACCAGTGACAGTACCAGCAGCAACAGCAACACCAGTAGCATGAGCATCATCAGCAGCACCTTCCGCACCAGTAGCAGCACCAGTTGCTACAAGTGGCAAATCAGAGGCAGGGAATTTTGCCACCCTTCCTTCCATTCCTTCCCCAACACCCTTCGCTCCACTTTCTCCTGCTTGTGCTCCTGCTATAGCCTGCGCTCCTGCTGCAGCCACCACTGCTAGAGCCACTGCAAGCCTCTGCCTCTCTGTATCCCGTTCACTGTCAATGACAGTAACCCCTCCTGACTCAGCAGTAACAGCACCAGGGCCTGCTGATTCTGCAGCAACAACATCCGGACCTGATGACTCGGCACTTGCAACAGCAATCGACGGCTCTGCCGACTCAGCAGCAGCAGCGGAGAGCACATCGGTTGCAGGCTCCCCTGTTGCGCCTGCTGCAGCTGAGAGAACACCAGCGGCACCAGGAGCAGCAGCAGGAGTAGCTGCCGCTGGTACAGTAGCAGGAAGCAGCTCAGTGGAACTGAGTTTGGAAGCAGAGGGTGCAGCCTCCTCTTCTTTCTCTGTTGACTGTAGGGGGCGTGCTGCTGACGCCGCACCAGGAGCAGCAGGAACAAAAGCAGCAGGCAGCTCAATTGAAGTGGGTGGGAGGGGAAGGGGTGCAGCAGCTGCTGTTTCTGGTGCTTGTGAAGGACCTGACTCAACAAGGGGAGCCACAACGGGAGATAGAGGGAGCGCAGCAGCGATGGGAGGCTGGGATGATGGCGGTGACTCTAATGAAGGCTCCAATGTTGAAGTCTCCTCGTGTGGCAGCTGCCACAGACCAGGTGGCGTTCCAGCCTCAGGTAACGCTTCAGGTGATTCTTCAGGTGCCGCCTCGGGCCCCAGCCCCTCCCCAGTCAACACAGGCCCCTCCCCGGTTACATCAGAACCTTCTCTGGTTACCACAAGCCCCTTTCTGGTTACCATTGGCCCCTCTCCAACTACCACAGGGCCCTCTTCGGTCACCACAGGCTCCTCCCCAGCTACTTCAGGCTCCTCCCCGGTTACCGCAGGCCCCTCCCTGGTTACCGCAGGCCCCTCACTGGCTACCACAGCCCCCTCCCCACTTACCACAGGCCCCTCCCCACTTGCCACAGGCCCCTCCCCACTTACCGCAGGTCCCTCCTTCCCCTTCAATCCCTCTGCTACAGCCTCTGAAATGGCTGCCTGCACGGCCACCCTCAGATTCTCCTGCTCTGCGGCATCCAACGGCCCATAGAACGACATGTGGGCATCATAGAACACCTCGTCCGACCCCTCACTCTCACTCCCCTCCCTCGCCCTCCCGCCTTCCACTCCTCCCACACCTTCCATCCTCTCTCCTGACTCTGCAACCCCCACACTCCGCCCACCTTTCATTGACTCTCCAGTCTCTCGTCCCTCCGCTCCTCCTGCTCCCTCCAGAGCCTTGTTCCTTGTGATTGCCCTCGTTTCTGTCGTTCCTGCTTCTGTCGTTCCCGTTTCTGCTTTTCCCATTTCTGTCGTATCCATTTCTGTCAGGCTTGGCGTTTCTCCCTCCCTCTCCTCCACCTCCACCAGAGCCTCTGCAGCCTCCTCCGCCTCTTCCTCACTCACCCCCTTCAGTATAAGCTCTTCTGCAACTGCCCTCAGCCGTGCCACGTCACCTCCTTCCCCTCCTGCCAAGTCACCACTTGTTCCCGCTTGCATCGCTTCCGCAATCGACGGTGCAGATGCACCCAGATTCTCCACGTCAGCAGGAGACGGAGGGGGCGTGGCTGGGAGTGGTGGGGTAGGCGGGACACGCTTCTCCAGAACTTCAGGAGCGTTTCTCGCTGCTGTTTTGTGTGCGGTAGGAATGTTGGGTGCACTGCGTGCTCTGGTGAGCCATGCAGGTGGTGTTACCGCTGCTGCTGTTGCTGCTGCTCCTCTAAAACCTTCACCAACGCTCATTCGTGTTCCTGATGCTGGTTCGTCCACTCCTTCATGCCTTTTGCTTGCTCCCTCTCCTCCTCCTTTTGCCGTTCTCACCGCCCCCAGGCTTTTCATTTTGGGAAAAGGTGGCTTGGCCGCGGCTCCTGCTGCGGCAACTGCTGCTGCCTCAGTCGCTACTTCTCTCTCCTCCTCCGCAGCTGTTCTCGCTGCATCAGCTGCTGCTGCTTCCATCGCTGCTGCCTCGCCAGGAGTGAGTGGGCGAAAGGAGGGAGGGGAAGGGGATGGGCTGGCTCGAGCCACGTGGACAATCTGTGCTACTGGCGAGGCCTCCCTCACTCCTAGGGCCCCACTCGTGCCCTCTCCCTCCCTCACTCCCAGTGCCTCCTTTCCCTCTCCCTCCCTCACTCCCCTAGGCCCCCCTTCGCTGCTTCTCCCGCTCTCGCCCTCTCCCCCTGTTGCTTCCACAACCTCCCTCTCTCCCTCTCTCCCCATTCCTCCTGCCAGCACCCCCTCTCCAACCCCCCCTATTCCTCCCGCCAACACCCTCTCTCCCCCTCCCCCCGTTCCTCCTTCCACCCCCCTCTCTCCCCCCCTCTCCCTTTGAAACCGGTTAGCTTCAGGGGGGGAACGAGGAGTGAGCATGGGGCTACCGCCGCTGCTGGATGGTGTGCTCAATCCGCTGAGGTCCAGCTGAGTACGAGGAAAGAGAGACGGAAGGACGGGGGAAATACACACACGCATGATGGTGAGCTCGAATGTAGAGCGAGGGGTGAGCATGGGGCTACCGCCGCTGCTGGATGGTGTGCTCAATCCGCTGAGGTCCAGCTGAGTACGAGGAAAGGGGGACGGAAGGATGGGGGAAATACACACACGCATGATGGTGAGCTTGAATGGAGAGCGAGGGGTGAGCATGGGGCTACCGCCGCTGCTGGAGGGTGTGTACATGCCACTGAGGTCCAGCTGAAAGAGAGAAGGGGAGAAGCGAGAAGAGATAAGAGAAAGGAGAGGAGAAAGTTGGCACAATCATACAGGAAGGTGAGATCACAGGGGCATGGGACCGCGTCCGCTGCTAGATGGTGTATTCAAACCGCTAAGGTCCAGCTGAAAGAGAAGAGAAACAGGGAGGCAAGAGAGGGCACAAACATACAGGAAGGTGAGGTTGAAGCGGGGGCAAGGGATGAGCATGGGGCTGTCGACGCTGCTGGATCGTGTGTGCGTGCCACTGAGATCCCGCTGAGGCGAGTGAAGAGGGAAGAGGGGAAGCACAGAGAGGAGGAGCACAGACGAGAGAGGGAAAGGACAGGGGAAGATGGGGGAGTACACAGAAGCAGGGTTGAGATCGAAAGGGAGAGTATGGAGAGCATACAGGGGATTACCTACACTAATTCTAGCTGTTGCAGGCATAAACAAACTGCCACTACATTTTTTTCTTAACACATGTGATCCCCTCCATATACCTTGCGGCTCCTGCCAGGGCGGCGGTGTGGGTGCAGTGCCCCTTTCACCCTCTCCCTCATCCTCCTCACGAATCCGCCTCTTGGGCTTCTTGTCCCTTGTGCCATACCCTCCTCCTCCCTCATACCTTGCACGCTACTAATGCCTCCCGACTCTGTCCCCTCCTTGCCCTCCTCTCCTCTCTCCTCTCTGCCCCCCTCTTTGACCTCTTCTCCCCCCGCCTCCTCTTCCACCATTCCAACAGACAAGCTACGGCCTTCTGCTCGTCGTCCCAGCCCTCCAGACCTCTTTTCACTCCCTCCCACGCCCACCCCACCCACACCCGACGCCTCCGCAGGCCTTGCTGCTTCTGGTGCAGTTGCTTTCCCCTTCTGCTGCTGCTGCTGCATCACTTTCTGCTGTGCCTGCTGCGGCCTCTCCCTTTCTGCTGCCTCCACGTGGACCTGCCTGATTGGCTCCTGTCGCTGCTGCCGGGGACTGCGATGCATTCTCTCCTCCACCTTTTCTAGGAAGCTTCGCACATGGCCAAGCGGTCCTCGCCTCGCCTTCCTCCCACCCTTCACACCGCCAGTCATACCCTCTCCACCTCCTCCATCCCCAGTCCCTCTCCCACCCTTCACATCGGCCGTCACACCCTCTCCTCCTCCCCCCTCTGCAATCCCTCCAACACCACTGCTCCCTCCTCCTTCAGCAACAGGCCCTTGATCTGGCCGCTGTGCCGTATGGGCAACAGCAGGATGTGCTTCAAAAGAAGGGCCAGAAAGATCCTGTTCGGTGGTGAAGACTGTGTGTCCACCACTGGGATTTGAAGGCATCCCTAGATGTAGGCTCTCTGCAGCGGCTGTATCACCATGGTGCTTCACGTCTTGAGAAGCTGATAAAGGATCCATGGATGAGTGCTCCTCCTGCTTTGCCACCTCCATTATGCTTTCATCTGCACAAAGCGCGGAGGATGAAAATAATTAGAAGGAAAACAATCTCCGCCCTAGCAGGGGCTTTACATGGCACTTGTTGAGGAGATTTTATTCCTATTCAAATTCCTGAGTTTCTTCCCATTTTACTCACCATGTATTGCAGGTGGAGGGCGCATGAGCTTCCTGTTGCGGTCATCCACGGACGGATCCATCCAATCAGGACACGTGGACATTGTGCTGGGCAGCAGGTAAGGAAGTGCGTGCTAAGACAGGACTAGTACGGTGATATGGACAGAAGCGGCGTCAGCAGGTAAGACTGTCAGTCGCCTAGTTAACTCCGGTTGTTGGTAGCTACGTGCGCAAGATCTGCTGTTAGTGGTGCGACGAAATTTAACGCCAATGCTGCTGGTCTTGTTCGAGTTGAACGAGGGAGGGAGGAGTAGGAGAGGGGCGTGCGGTGCAAAGAAAGGCAAACCAGCGTGGGCACCATTTTGGCCCTGTTCGGTAGCCTTCCAGTCACACTGGGCCCACTCGAACTGGGGAAGCCTACGACATGTTTCATAGCCTCGGGCGTCCACTAACACTGAAAGGAAGTCTCGTCCACAAATGCAAGAAGTTACCGTGTGTTTCTCGAGAAATTACTGGTCGAAACTTTTACTTCTGTACGAGGCTGCCCAGATCACAAACAAAAAACAGCCCGCCAAATGAAGCACCCTCGATATGGATAAAAGAAAATCACGAACGGGCACGATCTCTCATCGTTTGAACGAGCGGGCTGAAAAAACATAATTTGACCCGATTCGAAACTAATGCAGCGTTTACCCTACAGCGTGCCACTCAGAGAGGGCCTGCCTGAGTGGAACTGGAAAGCAGAAATGGGGTTGACTTTCACTGGCGGTCGAGCTTGCCTGAGCAAGCATTTTCGTGGTAGCGTCCTCAACTTCACTCGGACTGGGTTTTTCACGCGTTCGGTAGCCAACTTGCACTGGGCAGGTATGGTGTTCTAATAACGGTTTGGTGGGTTTTAAGGTGAGTCAAAATTGGGCGGAGGAAGAGCACCTGCACCAACCGCAGTGTGACTGGGGGGGCTACCGAACAGGGCCTTTGGGAATAAAACAGAGGAAGTGGGAGTGGAAAGGAAGTGGCAGGGAATGGGGAAAAATGGGGGGCGAAATTTAGCTGGATGAGTGAAAGTCTCGCGTCGCACATTTTGGGCGCGATTCGCATGTGCATGGGTTGTTTGCGGGTGAGCGCAAACCTCGGAAGGTGACGCGTGGCGGACTGTCACTGGCAGCATGTTTCGACAAACCAGCAAAGCCAGGCATTTCCATTTCGTTTAGAGCAACAAAATATGGGCAATCTCAGAAAAGTCCAAATCGAATTAGTCTATGAGCGTACGAAATGGGAGAGCTATTTCTTGAAGTTACGGCCAGCCAGCCTGTCACCAGCTTTTCTTCGCGTCCATAATAGTCGACGCCAGATCAGCACGTGCTCACAAGAGCAAGCACTACGTGGCAGCTCGTCCCTCCGGCGGCCCGCTTTTGCAGCTGAGTCAGTTTCGCGTCGCTCCGCGCGTCGATATCCCTCGCTCAGCATTGAGATGTCTCGTCTGCGCAATCGCCTCCGCGAATCTTCCCCCGTTTTCCCCGCGTGGCGCCGTTAACCTGTGCGCACAGTACTCCGCGAATCTTCCTTCACGTTCTGCCACTGTTGCTTCTTTTCGCTAGCTCCGTTCGCTTCCTCCCTCTAGCTCCGTTCGCTGCTGACGAATGTCACAGGGTTACGCTGTCATTAGGCGGACGGGTGGCGGCTTATTCGTCGAGTTATAAACGTTACCAGGTTTAGCGGTTGCGCATTTCGTGCTCACACGTTATTTTTTCTGAAATCCTTGAAGATAAGGCTCTAAATCCTCCGTTAATGACACCTACTTTTTTTTAAACCAGTTTCGTTACTGGTTTGCGTCATGTCGTGGAGCATCATTAGAGACTTGCCGTTTAGCCTCCTTTCCATCGGCAAAGGGAGCGGAGATGCTAATAGCGAGACTGTGGAAGCCGCCGTTGCCAGTGACTCAAGCGCTGTGACTCTAGCGAATGAAGTTGTTGCAAAAGATACTGTTCATGAAGTTTCGCGAGAAGGTTCTGCTGTCGTAACGGCAGCAGCAGAGTCGAGTTGTCGTTTGGCACCAGAAATTGACTTGACGGATGGTCGTGATAAGTTGACTGACGGTGGTGAAATCCCGACGGAGTTGACAGCCAATGGCAGCAGGACGCGTGGAGAGAAGGAGGAGGAAAGGAGAGCAGGAGGGTGGGAAAGGCTTGATGAGATCGAGGGTGATGCAGAGGGGAGTGGAGACGGGGCGGGCGGAAGGGGGGGAGAGGCGGAGGGCGGAAGGGAAGGACTGGGTGAAGGCGGAAGGGCAAGGGTGGAGGAGGGCGCTAAGGGGGAAGGATTGGGGGAGGGTGGGAAGATGGAAGAAGGGGGGGATTCACCTATGATTACATTACTTCAAGCCGGGTCTGGGGAGGAAGAGTTAGAATTGCGGGCAAGTGAACGGGCAGCAGGAACTGCAGAAGTGGTGGAAGCAAGTATTGATGATGAGACGAGTGCAGCAGCAGCAGCAGCAGCGGTGGCAGTGGCGGCGGCGGCAGCTGCAGGAGCATTGGGAAGCCTTGGTCGCACGAGCAGTGTTGAAGGCAAGCAGTCAAGCGCTGGGAACGGGGAGAATGGGGCAGCAGCATTGGGCAGCGCTGCTTGCTTGATCAGTGCTGCTGTTGAGGAGAAGGAGACAAGTGCTGCAGAGGACATGAGTGCAGCAGCAGCAGCAGCAGCAGCAGCAGCAGCAGCAGCATTGGGAAGTGCTGGTGGCACGAGCAGTGTTGTTGCAGACAAGCAGCAAACAAGTGCTGTGATGGGGGCGAGCCTGTCAGGGCGACAAGTACCTGATATGGTATGTTAACCTTGAATTCAACTGCTGATGGGGGCCTCTTCTTGTCTATGTTGGTTTCTTCTTCAGTGTGGTGTTTGTGTGTCTGCTTTCTAACCTTTTCCAGGCGACCCTCCCCCTTCCCACACCAGCAACCTCATTCCCTTACCCTTTTACCTTCTCCGTTTCCTCCCCATCCCTCTCTCTCCGATCCCCCATCCACACCCCTCCTCCCTCCTGCTTAATCAGAAGCTTTCCCACAGCCTCAGCTCTCCCAGATTCGGCAGAAACGATACAATCCATGTTGCTGGCGTCAGCAACAGCTCAGAACACCCTCCACGTCATCGGCACACGTGTCCTGAGTCACACATCTATCGTAGTTCCTTCCAGTCCACGTCAGCAAGCAACCCATCATCCCCCAGACCTGACAACCAGGATCGGGAGAGAGAAGGAGGATCAGTCGCACCAGTGGAGATAGAATCACATCAGATAGAATCACATCTAGTAGAATCACACTCGATAGAGTCACATTTTTACTCGGAAGGGGATTTGGTTCAAATGGCAAAGGAAGGGTGGGAGCGGCAAAAAGAGGAGAAACGGAGGAAGGAGGAGCAGCAGCAACGGCAGCAGAGTTTGGGCCCTGTACCTCTCCTCTCAATGTCCTGGCAAAGGTACTGTGTGGTACTGTGAGGTGCTGTCAGTTATTCCGGGGTTCTGCAAAGTTCCGTGAAGTACTGTGAGGTGCCAAATGGTAGTGTGAGATACTTCAAGGTACTGCCCTTCCTGCTTGAATGGTTGCAGCATCCCTCTTCCCCCTTTACCTCTCTCTTCTTTGCTGCCATGCTTGTGGTTCAAAAGAACGCCTTTTTTCCCTGCTTCAACTGATGCTTTCCCTCCTCCCATTGCATCTCTCTTCTTTCCCGTCAGGCTTGTGGGCGGTGTGGAGGCTCTTTTGAAAGGCTCCTCTGACGACATAGGGTGGCTGAAAAAGTACCCTGCGCTCCCCCCTGTGACGGATGTCACTGACAATTACGAGGCGATTCTGGAGTGTGTCATGTGAGTTGTTTGAGTGGCATTGTCAAGAAGTTCGAATATCACCTGCCACTATGAGGCCATGCCGCATTGTGTTATGCGAGTGGCGTGATGGGATTTCAGCCATGCTGCATTGCATGGCCTGATGGCATTCCAGCCATTAATGCTGGCTTATGTTTGGGATATTGCATTCCACTGTAACCCTGCAATCTCTTGTTTCCGTGTTTTTTTTCCGATTATCATCTGTTCCTTTTCTTCGTTTTCTTTTCTTTCTTTCGGCAGGAGTGGCATCCATGCGCTGCCCGACAACCTGGTCTACCTTTTAATTCCGGGGTTATTCAGCAATCTTAGCCCGCTCTATCTGTTTGACACCAAGAAGCATTTTTCCTCCATCGGCCTCGTCTGCCACATTGCCAAGATCCACAGCCAGGTGGGCATTGGTTGAGTGGCTGGCAGGTGGGCATGAGGTGTGTCTCTGGTTGTTGTCAGCCAGGTTTGATCAGTCTCAGGAGTCACTCTTCCTCCATCAGTCTCGTCTGCCCATCGCCAAGATCCACAGCCAGGTGCGTGTGTCAAGTGGCTGTGGGGTGAGCGTGGGGTGAGCGTGTCAGGTTGCTGTCAGGCGGGTGTTGAGACATCTTAAAAGTGGCTTCCCCTCCATCGGCCTCGTCTGCCACATAGCCAAGATCCACAGCCAGGTGAGCGTCAGGTGGGCGTCAGGTGGGCGTCAGGTGGGCGTCAGGTAGGCGTCAGGTGAGCGTCAGGTGGGTGTCAGGTGGGTGCCAGGTGAGGGGTTTTCGGTGGGTGTATGTTGCACTGGGTTTTTTTATTCTTTCAATCCATGACTCCTCTTTCCCTCTTCTCCCCCATCCTCCCTTCCCTTTCCTTCCCACAAACACCCCTTTCCCTCTCCCACTCCCCCTGGCTCCCCATAAAAGCCAACTCCACAGTCATCCGTGACTATATTGAAGATATATTTCTGTAAAATCTTATCCTCCTTTTTCCACCCCTCCTTCCCCCCCCCCCTTCCTCTCCCCACCCCTCCCCCTCTCCGCCTTGCAGGCTCCAATAGAAGCCAACGCTATAGTCATCCGTGACTATATCGAAGAGCTTTATTGGGCGACAAAAAAAGTGGTCCTAATCCTGGGCCGCAGCAAGGGCGCCATGGATGCAGCAGCAGCCCTCTCCCTCTACCAACCCCTCCTGCTTGACAAAGTCGCGGGTCTAGTTTTCATTCAGAGCCCCCACTCCCCGCCCGCCTTTCCTCGCCACCTTGTATCCCTCAGGCTCCTATAGAAGCCAACGCTATAGTCATCCGTGACTATATCGAAGAGCTTTATTGGGCGACGAAGAAGAAGATCTTGATCTTAGGCCACAGCAAGGGCGCCATGGATGCAGCAGCAGCCCTCTCCCTCTACCAGCCCCTCCTGCTTGACAAAGTCGCCGGTCTCGTCTTCATTCAGAGTCCCTACGGGGGAAGCCCTGTGGCATCGGATTTGCTCCGGGAAGGGCAGTGGGGTGACGTGGCATCCCGCACGATTCTTGGGATTCTCATGGATAAGATTTTCGGGGGGGATATCCGGTGCTTGGACGATTTGACCCATGCGAAAAGGAGGGATTTTCTCGCGAAGCACCCGTTTCCGGTGGGGGAAATTCCGATACTGTCCTTTCATACGGAGGCGAGTAAGGCGGCAGCAGTGGTGGCATCGCTGTCGACTGTGGCGCATACTGAAGTGCCGTGGCTGGCGCAGCAGAATGCAAAGCTGGCCGTTGGATTCCCGCTGTCGGCCGGGCTTGCGATCATGGCCGTCCATCTGGAATACAGGTAGGTTTGGATTGTGAGGAGGTGTGGGTTATTTCAACACGTTCCTTGGCTCCCTCTCCTGCACTCCCCATTCCTCTCCACGCCTCTTCGCCCATTTCTACTCATCTCCATACCTTCTGACCCACTAGGTACGGAGCAGCAAGCGACGGGCTGGTGACAAGGGCCGATGCAGAGGTGCCGGGGTCAGTGGTGGTGCAGAGCAGACGGAAATTAGACCATGCCTTCATGGTGTTCCCCCCCACCAGCGGAGTTGGGGGAGGGGGAAGGGGAGGTGGAGGGGGGAGTGGCGGAGGGGGGAATGGGGGCGGGGGGAGAGGGGGAGGAGTGAGTGGGGGAGGGGGAAGTGGGGAGTCGGAAGCTGGGTCAGCGTGTGTGCATGAGGCGAGTGCTGCTGAGATGTGTGAGGCCCTGGCGACCACACTGCTGGCAACACTGCAGATGCGGCCAAAAGAGGCCACCCCATGACGCAACAATACAGATGCTGCCAAAATGGGTCACTCCATGACACAGTGCTGCTGCATATGTAGCCGAGACAGGTCATCCCATGAGGCCCTGCTGCATATACGGTACTGGGAGCAAGGCAAGGTGGCTCATCATTTACTCGACAATAGACCCAAGAGCTGGAGGTATATGCGTTACAAGAGTGACTGTACAGGTTGTCATGTAGAGGCCTGCGAGGAATGTTTAAGCAGCTGCCTTATGCTGTTATGATTTGCTTCTTTTGAACTGGAATCACCTATCTGTTGCTGAAGGGTTTGAGAAGACGCCAGAGAAAACAAGTCTACCGGTTCACCTAAAAGGTCACTCCAGTCATGAAAATCATTACAAACCAAATCTGCTCCTATAAACCACTATAAACATACGTATGTTGAATTGCTGGCATAGCCATAAACATACTGTCGGGTTTATCAAGGCGTGAATTGCGCCTCTTTGAATGCAGTCAAGTCCAGGCGAGGCAAAGCTTCCCCCTTACCACCCTCCCCTCTGCCAGACAGGCGGATACGAAAGCGACAGCGACAGTGACAGAAAAGGTGGTATCCTCTCGTTTTGCCTGCCCCGACCCCCCCTCCTCCTCCGTCTCCTCCTGCCATTACCTCTGTTCCCCCATCCTCCACCTCCTCCTCCTGAAGGATAACGAGGAGCATCGTACGTAAACCTTGGAACCTCAGACGGGTGGTGAAACGGACGGTGAGGATACGAACCTTTGCCAGCGAATGCGGCATCTGCGGCAGCTTTTGCGTCGGCCAATCCGGAAGCGTGTACGGCTGGAGGGGTACCAGCTGCCCTGTGATTGGCCGTGCCTACACCAGCAGGTTCGGCCCATACCTTGGGGTTGTGACTTTCGGTATAAGGTTCCTCTTTAACAGTGTTCACAGCCCATGCGTAGTGCGTGCGCACCCCGTGCGTACGCTCCCCGTAGTGCGCGCGCTCCCCATGGTGCGTGCGCTCCCCATGGTGCGTGCGCTCCCCATGGTGCGTGCGCTCCCCATGGTGCGTGCGCTCCCCGTAGTGCGTGCGCTCCCCGTCCCGCGTGCGCTCGCCGTGTCGCGACATACTATTGCTGCTGGGCACCTTCTCCGCCGGGCCAGGCGGCGGAAAATGCGGCGCCCCTTCCGCGACAGATTGTTCAACCTCTACGACGATTTGCCTCTGAGAAGAGATTCGAGCGCGACGCGCCGCTGCCTGCCGAGTCGCAGCCTCGGCACGACGGGCCTGACGGTTTTTCTGCGCCAAGATGCTGCGGAAGCGCTCGTCCATCGATTTCGGCTCGAGATAATCATCCAAACGCTCCATTGGCTGATGTGTCAAGAAGATGTTACGAGATGGGGCTTCTAATGCAGATGGGAAACTGTATGTGTTTCTCACAAGTAGGGCGAATGTGAAATCGAAGGAATGGCGAGAACAACTAATGGAATTGGTCTCTCTGAATTCTGGGACTTATAAGTCGCAAAATTAGCATTCTAGAGCTGGGTGAATGTGCAAATCTACTCTGCACGTCGGAGGAATTTCAAATGCATAGCGAATCTCGAATACAGCGCAATTTCCTCATGTTCGATTAAAAAATCTCAACCGTCCACACCAAAAGCACCTCCTCACAGCGCCAGATGCGCCCGAACCATTCAATTCTCAGTTCCCGTTGTAGCCCGCGGAATTCGTTCGTTGGCGACGATCGCGAAACAAGAAACATTCTCCCACAAGATTCGCCCGCATACCCTTTACAGTTCGATACGTCATAATCCGAACAACCTAGCGTGCCTATGAACTCTACTTTACAAGTTGATTGTCACCAAAGTAGGCCAGACAGATGCTTGGGAAAAAATATTGAACTCGGAATGGAATTGCTGTAGAAGTACATATATTCAAAAATACACATCAAGGCCCACCCTCTCACTTGCCCACCCTCCCTCCCAAACACCCTTCCTCCTTTCCCAGACATAGCAAATTTCAGAGCAACCCTCCTTCCTCTTCCACCCTCCAAACACCACATCATCATCTCCCTCCCTTTCCCTGATACTTCTCAGCCATGTAAGACTCAATCTCATCATCCAATGCTGCTTTCGATGCCACACTCACATTCCCTCTCTCACTCCCTTTTCCCTGACCCGAGCCATGTCCCATTCCTTCTCTCCCCCTCCCCCCTCCCTGCACCTCTGCCCCAACCCCAACCCTTCCTGCACCAAACCTATACCTAGGGTCTGGAGACACCAAACCTCCGACCAAACCTCCAACAGACACAGGTACGGTCCGAAAGAGCACCGGATTGGGAAGGAGAGGCCCGGTGGGAGCAGCAACATAGGGGGTGGAAAAAGGCGGATGAAAGGCCGTCATTACTCCACCCAGATTGGCAGCAGGCACAAGAGGGGTTGCATGGGGAAGAGACAAGATACCAGCTGTGGGAACCAAGCGAAGTGGTGCTTCTGCTGCGGCTACTGCCGTTGCTGGTGCTGCTCCTGTTGCTGCTGCTGCTGCAGCTGGGGAAGGGTTGGAATCTGAGCCTTCAAATGACAGCCTCATGTGTACAGGAACACGTAGCCGCGATTTCACTGGTACTCTCTTAGCGGGGACGCTCTTATCGAGTGCAGCGCCAGCCGCAGCCTTCCCTGCACCTGGCCTCTCGATCCGACCAGCAGGAGCAGCGGCATTGGGAGAATTACGAGAACGATCAGCGGAACGAGAATGTTGATGAGGATGAAGAGGAGGAGGAGGAGGAGAAGGTTGAGTGGACTTGTGGCGGCCAGAATCCCTTCCCCGATCGATAATGCGATCAGAACGGTGAGAACGATCAGTGACCGTTTGAGAGTTCTGATTAATGCGACTACCGGCCAAAGCAGCAGCGGCGGCGGCTTTTGCGGCGGATGCGGATGGGGTTTTGGCCGGAGGAGCGCTGTCATTGGCTGAGCGTCTGCCAGCGGGATCAGAGGTGTGACGCGGCAGGTTGCTAGAACCGCCAGCTGCCAGCGTGGCGTGTTTGCTTGTAATCACACCCCTAGAGCCACTTGTCTTGTAATCATCTATAGTCGCATCTTCCATCTCCTCCTCGTCCTCCAGAATCTCACTTGCACGACCTCTGTAACCTACAAACGAGTCGTCCAATAACGGATCTGTTGGTTGATGAAACCCAGCAGCAGCCGCCACCGGAACATGCGCCGTGAAACGCGGCGCGAAATCTGGCGCCATGTTCGCCACAGCGTGAACGTCTTCTACCGTAATTTGCCGCTGAGACGCGATCCGAGCCTGCCGCGCCGCTGTCTGCCGAACCGCGGCCTCAGTAGCCCGAAACTGGCGGTTTCTCTTTGCCAAGATGCTTTGAAAACGTTCGTCCATGGATTTCGGCGCGAAATCCGCATCGGACGGTCCTGCGGGCTCCATCGGTGGAGCCGTCACGCTGACGTGGCGAGACGAATTTCCCGCCTGAAACCCGAAGGCCGAGGAGCTTATAACAGGAGGTGTTGCAACGTGATCTACAAACGAGGGACTTACGTACGAAACATCTGGAAGGGTCGCCGGATCGCCCCATGCCCCCATTCCAGCAGTGGGATAAGCTGACCTGGCAGACGATTGTTCCCAAGTCGGCATGGCGGCAGTGGGATGAGCGGCCCTGCCAGAGGCATACATGTTTAGGCAAGATTGATATTCAACAGCGAATTACTCGAGAGAAATGCGGGAAATTCTGGGTTCGTGTAGGTGAAGCACTTGGGAGATAAGGGTAAACCAGGGGTCAGGTCTGGGGTTGTGAAGCATCCGAAGCTCACATAAGCATTCTAAGCGTTCTCTTTATTCAAGTCTGGGTCGCTTCTCTGCGACTTCTAGATCCAACTCAGTATATTTTTTTTTTGCTAACTATCAAGTATTCCTGATTCTCGTTCTATCTCGGCAGGTCAATAAGGCGCGTCACAAGACAAATCAATAATTTATTAGGCGTAAAATACCCAAAAAGGTTAGATAAAGAGCTGGAGGTCAAGAGAAAAACAGCTGTACCATTTCCCCTTGCCAAATTAATATCACACTACTGTGCCTCAAATTGCACGAGTACAGTGCAATTGGAGAAATTGAGATTTCAGGAGGACACTAAATCAGTGACCCTCATCCTGAAGCCTCATGCGTGAGGACTAGATGGTGAGGAGATGGTTCAGATTACAAGATGACATGCAGCAATTATGCTGCTGCTACTGCTGCAGTCACTGTAGCTGCTGCGGCTGCTGATGTGGCTGCTGCGGCTGCTGATGTGGCTGCTGCGGCTGCTGATGTGACTGCTGTTGCTGCTGCTGTTGCCAACATTGACATTGATACAAGGAACTACTTTGAACGGCTAGCACCCGCAGTGGTTCAAGGTTGCTGATTAGGAAACCTTTAAAACCTGAGGAGGAGCTTGATGTTGTATCTTCTGCTGCTGCAACAGCTGATATGCCTGTTGCCCTACAGGTACAAGAAAGAATCTGATTGCTCTCTCTTCTGCTGCTGCTGCTGCTGCTGCTCATGCCTTGACTCTTGATTTGTGGCATGATATGATATGCACGTCCTCTTCCCCCGGAGTGAACGTCACATTGCATGAATACGTGTACTGCACAGTACGATGTGGTAGAGAAAAGAACAACAGAAAATAACCCTTTATATAGAAAGTTATGACTAAGACACCAGCAACTAAAATCACAATACTGTAACACAGGAAGAGGGTTGGTAGCCAATAAGGAACTGTAGATAAGAAAGCAATTGACGCAGGAAGCAGGGAGGGACACGTAAAGAGCGACAGTCAGACTAAGTTGCCGAAAAGGATAGGGAGGCTTACGTAGTATGAAGGAGTGTTGAAGTTATGATAGACAACATGCCCTAGAGATTTCACCACCATCTGTACCAACCAAATAAGCGTGGCACATTAAATAGGGAACAGGTTGGAAGCGGTTGTGAGTGACAATAGGGAGCAGCCAAATCCGTCACCACAATGATGGTAACCCTGTGTTCTTCACATCAGCACTGCCACTTAAGCTACATAAGTTTACTGAATACTGTGCACCCTAAAAAACTTGAGCACCACACTTATTGGTCCACTCGGCCAGCAGCCGCCACGCTTTCATTGCAAATCCACTATGAATCCACCTGTGTGTAACGTGTTACATAACTTGTAACGTGTAACCCACCTTGAACGGCAGATTCTTGGTCTTGTCCGAGAGCCGCAGCAGGCTCTCCGTTGCTCCGATGGTGAACAGCGGGTAACCCGAAACCACAAAGTCAATGTTCTGCGTCAGTTTGCCTCTCGGGGCGAGGGTGAATCCGGGCAGCTGGTAGGATTTACGGGGTAGGACAAAAGAAGATTCAGGGAAAACGAGGGTAGATTAGTGCAAGAAGCAAACGCGACGCCGGGCCTCAAAACACACATATAGTGCTCCTGATTGCCCACGGAAAGGGAGTTCATGAATTCCAGCAGCTGCTTTGGTTCGCGGAAAATGTGGAATGAGCTTATTTCTCGCAGGTGCGCGGTGGTTGCTGGGGGCAAGGGGGTGGCGGACGGTCATACATTCACGTTACCATGTTACGAGTGAAATAGCTGGTTATGCGAACCCTACCGTGACATTCGTCATGGGATGATCCATGCCGTCGATCGCGACAAACAGCTGCTCCACCACCATCGTGTTTTCGTTCGGATTAAAAACGTTCGCCGACACGTTTAGCCGCGCGCTCAGCAGCAGCGTCTTATCGCCCGATCCGGACTCCGAGGGTTGTTGCGAAAACGACATGTTGTGAAAGTCGAGGCTATCTACTCGAATCAAGACGTCCTGTGGTGGCGGAGATGGGCGACACGGGGCGGAAAGCAAAGGTAAGGTAAGGAGACGGGACGAGACGGACGAAGCGTGCACTCGAAAGAGACTGCACTGAAGAGAGGAGGGGAGGGGAGACAAGCTCGCTTTGACTAAAAGAAGCTAGCGCGGAAAAACAGGAGGGCATTACAAGAAAGGCGTACGCGATACTGGAAAAAAAAAGCGAGCAGCGTTTCGTTCGAGTGCTCAAGATTTTGGGGAATAGGACCAGTTGAGAGAGGCGCATGCTGCAACGGAGGGAACGACGCGGCAATCCTTCAGGCGCGTCGAACAAGAAGAACAGGGCCAGGTGAGGCGGATGAGATGTGAATCCATGTGGACCAGGGCACTTCACACAGGAAAGAAATTAAAATTGCGATGTCCCAAAAAATAAAAGGCGGGTCAGGAGAGCTGCGGGGCCGGGTGAGGCACGCGTACGCACCTCACAGTGGAAGGAGAGCGCGAGGCCGAGGAGAACAGCGCCGAAGACGATGAGGAAGAGAACGACAGCTATGGCTCCGGCGAATAGAGCGCACTGCCACCCCGGCATCCCGAGCCACGTCCGCGCGGCCGTATGTCTCTTCGCCGGTTCTGACTTGCCGTCGTCGTCCTCGAGTTTCCCGTCATCTTTTCCGTCAACCTTGACGACGAGTTTGCTGTCTGGCGGTAAAGCGTTGTCTTCTTCCTGTAAAAAAGAGCAGGAACACCAAAGAGTGCAGAAAAAGGTTGGACGAAGGATGAGGCGAGGCGGGACCGGTAGGAACGCCAAGGCTGGCGAACGCAGTGACGGCACAAGGGTGAGCTAGGCTACGCGTTTTGGACGTTACAGAGCGCTGTAACAGTCCGGAACTGAACGAGCCAAATAAGAGAAATGATTCCAACGCGGATACAGTGTGGGGAGGAAATCAAACGGTTTCGCTTTAACCATTTAACACGGTGAGGACTCGCAACCGTAATATATAAATTTGGAGGGAAAGGTCGAAAGGGGAAAGGTAGGGCTTGTAAGGGGGACGATGAAAGTGTCGAGCGTGGTTAAGGAGAGTCGTCGAGCCAAGAACGACCCGCTGATTATAGAAAACTGTGCTGTAAGGCGACTTCGAATATGGTCGCTCGGAGCTGCTATAGGGACTTGAAAACTTTTGAAAAGTTAATGAGGAATTGATCAGCTGTGGCATTGGGTTAGTGAGCTCTGTCTAGGGTTTGAGAAGATGGCGGCATGCTTGTCAGGACAGAAACGTGTCGCGGAAACATTGGAGCCGTTCACACCGGGGAAGGACGTCACGGTGTCTCAGATGGACTTCGAAAACACAACGAGGACTTTGTTTCGTAAGGAAAAACGTGAAAGCATATATTCATGAGGCAGGCGAGGAAAATACAAACAAAGCTTTGCCCTGGCGCACGTACCGTGCTATCGTCGCTGCCTGTTGAGCAGAACGACGACGCTTTTTCCTCGTCGTTTATCCGCGAGTCCAGTGACATGGACGATTCGCTCTCGCTCACTCCTTTTTTACTCGCCATTAACGACGGCACGTCCATTCTGACACGCCGTAATCCGCACGTACCCGAAACTGCCGACTATAGCAGTGAAACGAAAAAACGGGGCCTATCTACTAGCCGCTTGCAGATTGTTTGGGACGGTAGGAAATGGCTGCTGTAACCCTACGTGTACGTTGATGGCGACAAATGCGAAAGGTGAACAATAATATAAAACGAGTGCTCTCGCCTTTGGTCAACAAGTTGAGAAATGAACGAGTCTTGCGGGTTACGTATGGCTGCCGCTATCTTTCTTTGAAGACGAAGAAGCAAAAAAGATGAATCACACGGTTTCCGCTATCTTGTGGGATGGCTGGGTTGGGAGGGACAGTCTTCACAACTGAGCTGGGGTTGTCGGGTTGGAGTTGGGAAACGTGGCTGCTCGAGAGACTTGTGAGGGAAGATTGAGAAAAGCGTGGCCTTCTGTATGGAAGGTGGTCGTCGTCGCTCAGACTGGTCCCCGTGGAAGAGTTCTGCGAAAATCCTGCGCCCAGGGTGTGTGAGTCAGCAGGAGGAAGAGGGTACAGAGCAAAGCAGCAAGGCTGAACGGTGGTTGGCTCGATTGGTTGGACCAAATGGGTGTACGTAACTCGAGAAGAAAAGAATCTCCAAACACGGGATGGACTGTACACCACGAGACGACTGTGCATGGGTCAGCTAGTAATTGGCTGGATCTTCGATCCAGTCGCAGAGATGGTTGTACAAGGAAAGGAAGCACATGGGTACGAGGGGGGTTCTGTGGCTTTCGCGACTCGCGAAAGTGCTGGTTTGAATGGACTTGGGGTGAAAGGTCAACCTTTGGGGCGGGGTTTGGGTTGGTTGAATGGGCACACTCATGAGGCGGGATTCGGGAAATTGTTGATAAGCGCCGGGCATCACCCTTGCTTTTTAGCAAGCGTCGGTCAGACACAAGCAACCAGTGCAGTGAGGGACATACCCAATAAAATCGCGCCGCGCTGTGCTTCGGTCACAAAAAAACTTTCTGGAGCTACAAAGTCCGAGGAATTGTAATCCGAACCGACGACGCGGTCAAATTATGCAATTTATGCTGGGGTAGTGAATCTGATGGGGTGCAATTTATGTTTTGCACTGAGTTCGTGTCCGTGGGGATGACATGTCAACATGGCAGTGTCAAGACGAAGCGCTCGGAATTTAGAGTGTCAAGCATTGTAGCTTCAGTGTCAAAACGAAGCGCAGCACAAAATCCTGCGACGCAACCTTATTGGTTGGGCACGAATTTGTTGCAAGACCTTGCAGTCTTACAAAACTTTACATCCACACGCGACTTCTTGCAAGACCTTGCAGTCGTACAGGACTTTACATCCGTTGATTGGGCAGGTGTGGGTAGAAAGGATTCTAGATCCTACCAGTTAAGTTGGCTGGATGGAGGAACAAGATTCGCAGAGCGGGATGTCCGACTAAATTTACTGGCTGGCAGTTTTCATGTCGTTGACACTCTGCCAACAATGTTGGCAAGTGTCAAAACCAGAAGTTGACACTCACAAGCTTGACATGTCATCCCTACGGACACGACCTGAGTTCTTGTGTGGCGGACGTCTGACAGCGGGGAGGCGCAGTGAACCTAGCCTACATGTGAGCAGTAGATACATTTCGCATGCGATTCGCTGCCTATTGATCCCGAGGTAAAGCGACGAGCTGCGACTCTGCGGGAAAGCAGCCACTGCAAAGTGGCAGCTGCATTACTCGAGCGACAAATAGGTGAACAGCATGTGGCGGCGAACGAAACTTTTCCCGGACCGCGCGCGGGGGATTTTGGCTTTTGCGGTTGCGAGTTCCAAAACGATCTCGGTTCGGACACTGCGAATTTGCGGAACATGAATTTGCTCTACAATGCTGTTCACACATTTCGTTCGCTGCCCCATGCACTCATCCTGCACGATGAGCGTAAACACTTAATCGTAGTTACAGTAGAGTTATGTTGTTGATACTTTACCAGCTCCTCTTCACCGCATCAGTTAGGGAAACCCCACAAAGGCCGAACTTAGGAATCGAGTCATCGTGCTGAAACGTTTTTACACCTGTGATGTGAATGTTGGGCACACAACAAAGCTGCCGACCATTTGTCATTTTCCCAACATGGAGTTGTTGAACTCGTGAATTGCCAGGAATTTCGGGCTGGCGGGTACAGTAAGTGCTTGAAAAAAAATCACCAAGGCTGCGTTCCGTTGGCGCATAGCCTGTGCGTAACCCTAACGGAGAATATACGAGGAACTTGCGCGACAAGGCTTGGGCCCGGAGGGAATCGTTAGTGTGACCCGAACCTCTGCTGCGGAAGTTGTGCGCGCATTACTCGCGTGCGCAAAAACGCTGTACTGCCTATGCGCTCGGAATATTCTAGGACCTTGCGTTCACAGGCAAACTTCCTGCACAGCCTGTGCGAGTCCCATCCGCTCGTCTCCCAGCGTTAAAGGGGCGCACAAGCTGTGCGGGGCAGCTGAAAACGCCCGGGAAAAGTACGACTTCGGCTATTTTTTAACCCAGCGGTTACCACCCAACGGTTGTCACCCAATCGGGTGCACAAATTGGGTTGTAAGGTGCCTGCCGATTGGGTGTTCGTTTGTAGCCATTCGTTGTGTGCCAAAAAAGGTCAGCGCTGTTGCTGTCAAATATTTTGGGCCTGCCCCCACGTAAACACCCTGGTGCCTGCCCCGCAGATACCTCGCGCCTGGGTCATAACTTCGTGGTAGTTTTGGGGGGTACTCTCCTGCGCAGAAGCCTCCGAGCGCACAACTTGTGCGTCGTGCGCGCATAACTAATGCGCCAACAGAACGCAGCCCATGGCATCGTGCTGTTTTTTATATAGAATAGCGGTTGTATCTAGGATCTTACAAACTTATTACTCCTTTAGCGATAAAAAACAGATCCATCCATCACAGTAGATGACTGCTTCTTATATGCCCGTTTGAAAATGAACTCCATTACATCCAAAGAGAGGAGCCTTTCTTGAATAGAGTCGCTCATAACCATTTCCTGCAGAGACGTTTACAATTGTGCAAACACATGGCAGAGAGAAACATGTTAACGTAAGTATGTGCATCAATATAAATTACTGTCCTCCCTCACTCTTTAACACACCTTCATTTTAGCGATGCACGCTCCTTCCCCACTGCACTCAAAAATCTTCTCCCTGCACCAACCGGCCAACTGCACCGCGCCGTGAGCTGCTGCCACGTGGAGCCCGTCAAATGCCAGCTGGAGGTCCCCAGATTCCGCCGCCACGGCCGCCAGTTCGCCGTCCAGTGCATACACAAGCTCCAGGATGTCGTACTTATTCGCTGACGTCAGCAGCTGCAGCCCGTGGCTCTGTGAAGAAGAAAGGGGGGAATGCGGGTTGGAAGAGTCATCATGATAGTTAGTCACACAATGCAGGTTGGATTATCATAGTACCATAACTGTCCTAGTAATGGACTGCTTTTAGTAGCTACCTGGGTCCGCTGGCAGACGTGTTCACAAGATAGACACGAAATACCTCCTCATTTTGCAACTACACGTAACAGGAGCAGCAATACACTTATGTACTTGATACAATACTCATATTTATCGATTTGATTTTTGCTGGTGAGGGCTCACCAGTAGGTACTCCTTGGGAAGGTTGCATCTGCCCGCGTAGATAAGGCGCAGGAAGAGGCGTAGGGTGCACTCGTCCATGTCGTCCATCCTCACTACAGGCTGCTCCGATGTCTCCATGAAGCCGTTCGTAAACATCTTCTTGAACACAGGAGACCTGTGTTAAACAGAGGGGGTACAGCAAGGGGCCTTGATTAATAACCCCTTACGACTTTCTCCTGCACGTTGGGGGGGACGAGATACATGTGGTTTGTCATTAAACAAAAATGTCGCCGTCAGTGTACCCTAAAGCCGTTACTTGAAAAGGTTGCAATTTGTCACACAGCGATAGAAGTAGTTTGCGGAAAGCTAGGGGGGGATACAAGCCGCGGACTTGGAAATCAAGCTAATGATGTACGTAACGTCACACATGGCGTCGCACGTGGCGTCGCATGAAACGTCGCACTGGCGTTGCACACGTACCACGACGAGAGGATGCAGCGGTGCGCGGCAACATCCGCGTCGCCCGCTCTCAGTGTCACGTCAGCAAACATGCCGCTCTCCAGCAGCTCTTCCAAGCGCCCGTCGCCACGTGGCACTGTTTCATTGGGCGCCATGCCGGATTGTGAGATGATGCAACGGCGAGGTTGGCGGACGCTCAACCGACCTCAGTGAAACACAGCGAAGGCGCGGAGAAGGGCGATGCACCAGTGGCGCGATTTGATGAGTTTTAAAGCGGTGCTTTACTTCCTCGAAGCACCTTCGTCGCGTTAAGTGGTGAATGGGAGTGAGATGCGGGGTCAAAGCACACACGCGCGCACCCTAGCTGCGCAAAAGAGATGCAGCTGCTGGCGGCGATGAGCCTGCACTATTATCTCTAGTACCTACCCAGCTTATGCGAGAACAAGTAGTGGCGAAGCGATATCGAGCAGGGCTCGAACCGCCCGTGTGGTTGTTGCCTGAATTGGCCCCTTTCATTCGCGAAGGATATGGATGGCTAATTTCGCGCATTTGCACCTGCGCACGACGATACCGAGCCGTAGGCGACTATCGTCAAAAGACATCGAGGGACTTCCGGGTTCTTCGGGCCTTATGAGTTCGCGAAGGTTGATCAGGACGCCGTGAAAGTGTTGGGTGGATTTCTTAGGTTCGTCAATTTTCTAGGTTGTAGACGGTTCCGAAAGGTTCATTTGTTTGGAGCATGTTTCTCTAACGGTGACAGACTAATTTTGGCGATCGATCGTGCACTTGTAACGCGTCATTATGTGTATTGTGGGGCTTGGTTAGTCCTACAATTTTTTTTAGGTGCAGAATCTCAGTAGCCGGAGTATGCTCCACCAGTCCTCCACAATGAGCATCAAAGATGAATGAACCAAAGACAACAACGTTCACAGCAGCACACTGGTAAAATAAGCCTAGCCAATTCCCCCAATCAACCAAGAACTACCATCACCTGCTCAACCACCCCACTTTCCACCTCATTATCGTCAAGATGGTCTAATACATCCTTCATATTCATTGTTGCGCATTGCATTTCAGATGCGTCGAGGCACTCACAGCTGTAGTCAACCATTACACGCCCCCCCCCCCCCCCCATTGCACCCGTATATACATATGTACATAAGGTCAACACAGCATAGTACATTCTTCGCTCGAGCATCACATGCATGCTTCCCTCGTGTATAACTATCCACAATCTACACATCTGACCCATGTACCCTCCCAAGAAAGGTATTTTATCGGAGAATGGCCCCAAGTTATAACCACTCATGCTTTGCCAGCATCAAGAGCAGCTAAGATGAGATCACATGACCCAAGTAACCCCTGTGACAGTGAGGCTTGGGTTTTAGTCGCAGAGAGGGGGAACAAGCAGGTGACTGAGGTGCGCCCTGTGCACCTTGCAGCCGTGCAGGGAGAGAGAGGGGTGGGGCGGGAGAGGGTGAGTAGGTGGGAGTGCGCGACTGTGTGGAGGCTAAGATCAGTTAACCCTGACTGAGTGGGGGCCAAGATCAGTTAACCCCGACTGTGTGGGGGCTAATATCAGTTAACCCCTGTAACGGTGAGGCTCGGGTCCCAGTCACAGAGAGGGGAGACGAGCAGGTGATTGAGGTGCGCTCTGTGCACCTTGCAGCCGTGCAGGGAGAGGGAGGTGAGGCGGGAGAGGGCGAGCAGGTGGCAGAGGCCGTTGCGGGTTACTCCTGATCCCGAGAGGTTGAGGGTTTCGAGAGTGGTGAGTGCTGCAGGTGTGGAAAGGGGAAGGGGGGGGCAGGGGGGGGGGGGGGGTTGGTGTGGGGCAAAGAAGGGACCTTTTGAGGACAGAAGAGGGCGATAAGGAAGAACTAGAGTGCTGATTCCCTCACACGATTCACAAGCAGCAGAACCAGAGTGCTGGACCATCTGCTGCTTTTTGGTGTACTGGCAGATACTGAGGGGTCGATTTTTGAGTCGACTCAAAAACTGAATTGATACTAGGAGACACTGAGGGATCGGCAGCACGACAAGCTGATTGTGGTTTCGATAATAGACAGTGTTTTATCTCGCATGCGAAAGCCTTTACTTCGAGTGTCCGTGATGTGCTGGTTCAGAGAGGCATCGAGGAATGCTAGCGTACACAGCACATGTGTAGAGAGGGTTTTAAGACGTCTCAAAAATACCCTCTCTACACGTGCCTCAACTCGGAGTGTCCCAGATGTGCTGGTTCCGAGAGACATCGGAGAATGCTAGCGTACACAGCACATGCTTAGCAGGTGCTATGCAATGCAGCTGCACACGTTACTGCTTAGTGTACCAACATATGCTGTGCTTTGCTTGTTTCTTTTTGTCGTCTTCTTCTTCTTCCTTTACCTGCCAGAGCCTTGACGCCCGCATCAGAGATGCGCTGGCCCTGAGAGACGTTGAGGGAGGCCAGTTGGGGCAGCAGCAGCACACACCATTCAAAGTATGTCTAACACGGAAGCATTCCCCTCCCCATCCCACCTGCCAGAGCCTTGACACCAGTGTCGGTGATGCGCTGGTTCTGAGAGACGTTGAGGGAGGCCAGTTGGGGCAGAGAAGCGAGTTCCTTAACTCCCTTGTCTGTGATGCCGCCCCCACACACCTCCAACACCCGAAGCTTCTTGAAGCCTGCGCTAGGGTTACGTGGGAAGCATGAAGGAAGGAGAAGGAGAGTGTGAGGCAGTTCAGGGGCAGTGAGGAAAGATCCTTCACTCCCTTGTCCGTGATGCCGCCCCCACACACCTCCAACACCCGAAGCTTCTTGAATCCTGGGGTAAGGGGCACATATGGAGCAAGGGGAGCAAGGGGCAGAAGGACAGCTCGTTTGTCACCCTCATACCCAGTCCCCCGAATTCCCACCCTCCTCACTTCTTCTTCCCCCATTCTATTTCCCCCATCCCCCATTTGTTGAACCCCTTTCTCCCCTCCTTCCAACTCACCCTTGACCACTGCCATGCCTTCGTCCGTCACCCGTGCTCCAAACAAGTCTAGGTTGGTGAGGTTGGTCAGGGCTGTGCGGGGTGGGGCGGACAACAAGAAAGACAACAGAGAGAACAGAGAGAAGAGAGAACGGGAGATGGGGAAACTTTTGAGTCAACTCAAAAGTCACTTGGTCAGGGCTGTGTGGGGTGGGGCGGACAACAAGAAAGACAACAGAGCGAAGGGAGAACGGGAGATGGGGAAAGGACGGGAGGGTGAAGGGGTGAGAATGGAAAAGAAATGATGAGACTTTGGACGGGCTATGATCTGACATCTGTTTCATCTCACCTCACAACCGTCTCATGTGACAGCCGTTTCATCTCGCAACTTATCTGACAACCTTTCCATCTCACCTGATGGTCGCTTCAGCCCAGTGTTGGTGACGGAGCGAGAGTCGAGGGAGAGGGAGGTGAGGGCGGAGAGGTGGGCGAACACAACCCATGATTCTTGGAGAGACAGGTAAAGGAAGGAGAGGAGTTTGGTTTGACTGAAAAGTGGTACGAACTCACCTGACAGGCGTTTCAGCCCAGCATCAGTGATGGAGCGAGTGTCAAGGGAGAGGGATGTGAGGGCGGAGAGGTACGCAATCTTACCTGAGAGGCGCTTTAAGCCAGCGTCAGTGATGGAGCGAGTGTCAAGGGAGAGGGAGGTGAGGGCGGAGAGGTGAGCGATGCTGGTCACACCGCCATCTGTGACACTGCAGTAGCTCAGGTTGAGGGAGGAGAGACGAGTCATGGCTGTATTGGGAGGGAAGAAGGGAAAGTGGGGAGAAATGGAGAGAGGTGGAGCGAGGTGAAGAGGTGGAGAGGTGGGTGATGCTGGTCACACCGCCGTCTGTGACGTTGCAGTAGCTGAGGTTGAGGGAGGAGAGACGAGTCATGGCTGTATTGGGAGGGAAGAGGGGAAGGTGGGGAGCGGTGGGGAGTGTCAAGAGATAGGGTAGTGCTACCCACACCACCGTCGGTGACATTGCAGTAGCTGAGGGTGAGGATTTAGAGACGAGTCATGGCTGTAGAGAAGGAGGGGATGGTGAAAGAAGTGGAGGAGGGAGAGGTGGGACGAGGTCAACGTTGTGAGAGGCAGGAAGGGAAGGGCGCGAAAGGGCGGGGAAGGGCGGGGAAGGGAGGTGAGGGATGAGGTGAGGGAAGGGGCATGTCTACTACAACTGCTTACCAGAGACGCTGCGAATCCCTGCATCGCCCACTGTGGAGTCTGACAGATCAAGGCTCTCCAAGGCAGTTAGACCTGTGAGGAATCATACAGCAGGGTTACAATGAGAGGGGAATAATGAGAGAGTTGGGAACCTTTCCAACTTGTAAATGGAAAAAATGAAAAAAAGGAAAGAAACGGATGTGTTCACCTGCAAGTTCTGCCATGGCAAGGTCGTTGACGCGTGATGAGTCGAGGTTGAGGTGGCGGAGGGAGCGCAGCGCTGCAGTGGGGGTTGGTGGGTGGTCGGTGTGGAGGGGAGGGGGAGAATAGAGGGGTGGGGATAGAGTGGGAAAGTGGTAGTGAGTAATTCGATGCAAGGGAGCAGAGCACAGCAGAGACAGATCGTGTGGGGAAGGACTGCGAGGGAGGAGATAAAAGTGTTGTTTTGAGACGTCTCAAAACAACACTTTTATCACGTGGCTTTTGAGATGTCTCACAACAACACTTTTATCACGTGGCTTTTGAGACGTCTCAAATCGACGCAAGGGAGCAGAGCACAGCAGAGACAGAACGTGTGGGGAAGGACTGCGAGGGAGGAAAGTGAATTAATCAAAACAACAAACTCCTGTAGAGGTGGTGGTTACCCTGTGGGGTAATGGATCGCAATAGAGGACAAAATGGGGTGACAGGGTCGATAGTTTTTCTTTGTAATAAAGGACAGGATCGATAGAGCAAGAGCAAGGTGAATGAAGGAGTATGTAGGAAAAAACACGTGACAGGTGAAAGGCACTGATAGAGGAGAGTGTACGATAAGCGGAAGGTGTTGAGCAAAGTGGGTGATAGAGAGGGAGGAGTTGATATAGCAAAGTGGGTGACAAGGAGAGAGGGATGGTAGGCTTACAGGAGATGAAGGAAGGAGCACTCTGCATGCTCCTGTTGCGGGGTGTGTCGATGACGCCAAAGCGGGTGTAGGCCAGGTTGAGAGACGTGAGACGTGTGAGAGCTGGAGGGAGGGGCAACGAGTAAAGAGAAAAAGGGGAAGCACGGGTAGGGGGACGGGGAGGGGTGTCTATGACACCAAAGCGGGTGTAGGCCAGGTTGAGAGACGTGAGACGCGTGAAAGCTGTGGAGGTGGGGAGGCTGGGAGGGAGGGGCGGTGGAGGGGGGAGAGGAAGGGAGGGAAAAAAGAATGGGAGGAGAAGGTAAGCAGAGAGGGAGGAAGTAGCCAAAGTGGGTATAGGCCAGATTGAGATGTGAGACGCATGAGAGCACGTGGATGGGAAGCAGGGTTGAAAAGCAAGGGTGGAAAGAAAAGGGGGGAAAAGCAAGGGGGGAAAGGGAAGGGCGGGAAGGGAAGGGCGGGAAGAGAAGGGTGGGAAGGGCAGAGTAGAGGGGAAAAAGCAAAATCGGACAGTGCAACGAGTAAAGAGAAAAATCTCAAGCACAGGTGGTGAGTGGGAGGGGGTGGTGGGGGGGAATTGATGTGATGATTCCAAAGCAGGTGCGGGCGAGATTCTGCAATGTGAAATGCGTGAGAACGGAGGAAGGGGGAGAGAGGAAGCACCTTGCAGGTGCTTGGGCTTGTGATGGCGGAAAATGCACACCACTCCACGTTCCCCACCACCCACTCCCGCGTTTTGAGGCGCCTCAATGTTTTTGAGGCGCCTTGAGAAGGGGGAGAGAGGAAGCACCTTGCAGGTGCGTGGGCCTGTGTTGGTGGGCAATAGGGCTTTTTTGAGAATTCCCAATTTTTGAGGCGCCTTGAGAATTCTCAAAAAAACCCTACAGCATCTTGGGCCTGTGTTGGTGTGCAATGCACGCGGCACCACGCCCCCCCAACCCACTTCCGCTCCAAACCTTATTCCGTACCCTCGCCTCCCCACTTCCCATGCCCCTTACCCCCCTCCTCCCCTCCCCCAACCCTTCCCCTACAGCACCCCCCCACCTTGGAGATGCTTGAGGCCTGTGTTAGTGAGCAGTGCACACCACTCCACGTTCCCCCCCTCCTCCCGTCTCCCCCTTTCCCCTCCCCTCCCATCCCTCCCGTCCCCTCCCCCGCTTCCCCCTTTCTCTCCCCCACCTTGCATGTGCTTGAGGCCCGTGTTACTGAGAAGCGCACACCACTCCACGTTCCCCCCAACCCACTTCCGCTCCAAACCCCAGCGCTCTCCCCTCCACGTTCCCCCGCTTCAATCCCCCCTATTCCTACTGTCCCACCTTGCATGTGCTTGAGGCCCGTGTTAGTGAGAAGCGCACACCACTCCACGTTGAGCTCAGTCAATCCGTGAACGCCTGACACGTGGCACAAATGGGTGAGCGACAAGTGGAAGTGTGAGGGGAAAGACTTGCTGTGAAACCAGGAGGGAAGGCGGGATTAGGGGAAAAGGCTTGCTGGAGAAGAGGCAGGAAGCAGATTTCACACAGTGAAAGCCAAATGGCTAGCACGATCAGTGGGGTGGGAAGACGCTCTGTGAAAGTGTTTTTGAGGCGCCTCCAAAATCAGGGGGACGGAGAAGACTTCCTGGGGAATGAGAAATCGCCTACTGGAGATGAGCATGAGGGAGTAGGTTGTGTCGGTCGGTCCCACGCTGACGACTAAAAAGATAAGTGGGGATCGAAACGAACTGATAAGTGGTTAGAAAATGCTTACTCGTAATGAAACGAACCACTTACCAGAGATGAGAGAGAAGGCTGTGTCCGTCACATGCTGACAGCCCGCCATGCTGAAACTGGTCAGGGAGGAGAGAGCTGCAGGCGCGGATGTGACGGGATGGGAATGGGGCATGTGCCGGGACAGAAAGGAATTATTAGGCGGCTCAAAGGGAGAGTGGTGAGGGATGATATAGCTGTAAATGTGGGCGTGGGGCGGGACGGGGTGCATGGAATGATGGGTCGTGTGGAAAGATGAAAACTATTCCTCCTGAGGCGCCTGGTGGGGGAGCAGAGTGCTGCAGATGCTGATGGAATGGAGCGTGCGAAAGGATGGGAGAGAGGACTGGAAGCAGGGCAGAGGGACACAGATAGGGTCGTGTGAATGCGTTCTGTTAGCATGATTTCAGCACACCTAGAAAGTCATATCAGGGCAGAGGGACACAGATAGGGTCGTCCGAACGCATGATTTCAGACGACCCTATGCACACCTAGAAAGTCATATCAATCTTACCTTGCAGCAGAGCCGTGAGGCCCAGGTCGGTGATCTTGCAGCGGGAGACGTTGAGGGAGTGTAGCGAGGCGAGCACTGAGAGAGGAGAGCGCTGAGAGAGAGGGGGGCCACGGGAATGGAAAATGTGAGAGGACTCGACTGCATGGCTTACCTTGCAGCAGAGCTGTGAGGCCTGCATCTGTGATCTTGCAGCGGGAGACGTTGAGGGAGTGTAGCGAGGAGAGGCGGGCTATGTCTGCCATGTCATCATCGTCGAGAGACGTGCACCAACCGACGTTCAGAGTGCGGAGGGAGGAAAGCCCTGTGACAGATGGGTGGAGGGGAATGGCACAAGGAGTCTTAGTTGTGATTTTGATGTCAGGATGTGGGTGAGACGTTGAGGGAGTGCAGCGAGGAGAGGCGGGCTATGTGTGCCATGTCGTCGTCATCTAGGAACGTGCACCAGCCGACTTTGAGGGCGTGGAGGGAGGAGAGCCCTGCATGAGAGGCGGGAGCAGGAATGGGGAAATGAGAACCAGGGAAACTGCCATGTGTGCCATGTCATCGTCATCTAGGGACGTGCACCAGCCGACGTTGAGGGTGTGGAGGGAGGAGAGCGCTGTGAGAGACAGGGATTGAGGGATTGAGGCTATCATGGATAGAACTGCATGTTTGTACCCCTGCTGAATTAATACAACGGACCGTTTGGGAGAGGGGACGGAAGTGCGTTCAGGTGGGTGAGGGAGGGCAGGTGACTGATGTGCGCGAGAGCAGCAGGTTAATCAGTCAGACACAGTCAGAATCAGTCAGAGACAGTCAGAATCAGTTAGAGTCAGTCAGGGATCACAGCAGGCCGTGCCTGAGAGGTGGCGCATGCCTCCCTTGAGCATTCCGCACACCCCGAGGTTCAGGTGAGTGAGGGAAGGCATGTGGGCCAAGTGCGTGAGAGCAGCAGGAGGTGGTTCAGTCAGATTCAGTCAGAATCAGTCAGAGTCAGTCAAATATCACACAGCGGACGTACCTGTAAGGTGGCGCATCCCCCCCTTGAGCAATCCGCACATCTCCAGGTTCAGGCGCGTGAGGGAGGGCAGGTGGCTGACGTGCGTGAGAGCAGCAGCAGACAGGCGGTTACAGCCATGTGTGCTGAGAGAGGCGAGGTGGTGGCAGGCTGATGTGAAGGAGGGGACGGGAGGGGAGGGGAGTGGTGTGGGAGAGGTTTGAGGAGAGAAAGCAGGTCAGGAGTACTTAAGCAGCAGACAGGCGGTTACAGCCACGAATGCTGAGAGAGGCGAGGTGGTGGCAGGCTGAAAGGGGGTAAGAGGAGACAAGATGGGCAGAGAGACATAGCGACACGTCACACAGTACAGATTTAGGGACGGCTTCCCAGGGATATCTAACAACGGCTTTGCATGGTGCATGCAGGGTACTGTGCATGCGGTGCACAATCCTAAAACAGGCATGTGGTTGTCTTAACCTGGATGGTGGAGGATTCGCATGAAAGAAGCGCGTGTGTGGTAACCAGTGCAGTACAGCAGATTGTTACACTAAAGCACATCTGGTTACCAGCTTTGGTCCGTATGGTTACCGGCATAGCCCGTGTGGTTACCAGCAAGAGGCGCCAGGGCGTCGTCTGTGATCTGGATGCACCAATCAAGGCACAGCGAGTGAAGCTGGGAAGCATGCAGCGACGAGTCAGCTGTAGCTAGCGATACAACCCCAGTCGTAGCAGCAGCTGCAGCTGCTGCTGTGGCCGCAACCGAGGCTGCTGCTGCCTTCTGCCGTTTTCTGCTGCAGAAGGCATCCCCGTGCCTCTCCCTCTCCATTCTCGCTGTTAAAAGACGCATGCGAATCTCACTCTCCCTTAAATTCCTCCTCTCCTCACAATCCCTCCTCTCCCTTTCATCCCTCTCTTCCCTCTCTCTCCTTTCTTCATCGTCCTCCTCTCCAACCCTCCTCTCCTCCCTCTCTTCTCCCTCCTCTTCCCCAAGACTCAACTCCAAAAACACTCCCTCCGATGAACTACCGTCTGACAGATCTTCTTGGGAGCTACTGCTGGAAGCGGGGCTGCTGTTAACGGGGCTGCTTAAAAGGCGGATGTCCGACAGAGTGGGGGAGGACAGGTTTCGGCCTTGGGGCGTGGTTAGACCCATAGGGGGAGAAGAGGGGGAGGCTGAGAGCGGGGATGGGGATGGAGCGACGAGTGTAGACGTTGGCGTGGAGGAGAGAGGGTGGGAGGAGGAGGAGGAGGAGGGGACGGGGAGGGTGGAGGGAAGGGTAATGGCGACGGAGGCAGGGTTGTGAGAAGAGGGGGAGAGAGGAGGAGTGCGAGGGGAGGCGAGGGGGGAGGTGAGAGGGGAGCAGAAGGGAGGGGTGGTGGTGCTGTCGTGGCCATTGCAAGTGCTGGCATCACAACAAGGAGCAACAGCGTTGACGGAAGCAGTATTGACTACCGCCAAATTCTTGCCAGCAGCACTGGTGACAAAATTATCAGTAATCGCAGCAGCAGTACCGGTTGCAGCAGGAAGAGCAGGAGGGGAACCAAGAAGCAGCTTCTGAATGCCCGTGTTGGTGACAGCAGCAGCAAAGGAGAGGTCGATGGAGAGCAGTGTGGGCGCGTGGGGCGACAGCAGCTCTAGCCAGCGATCATTAAGGTTGGGGTAATGCGCCAGAGGCAGGGACTGTTGGGGAATGGGAAAAAATGGAAAGCACTTAACTCATAAACAATGGTTGTTAAGGTAAGGTCAGTGCGAGCCGCAGGGAATGCAATGGGACCGTGGTTAATGGGACTTGTGGAATGATGCGCGCATTCAGGAACAACGAAAAGAGTTCTTTTTCGTGGTTTGAGTTGAGACATCTGCAAGTTTGGTGTTAAGGAGAAGGAGCAAAGAGTGTTGGGAATGTGAGGAATGCTGACCTCGAGGAGTGGCGCGGGCAGTGCATGTAACAGCGGCAGGGAGAGCTCCCTGACGTGCACGAGCACGTGGCGCAGAGCCTGGAGTACGGAACTTCAAGGAGGGGTTGAGGATTATTATACCTCAAGGAGTGGTGCGGGCAGTGCGTGCAGGAGCGGCAGGGAGAGCTCCCTGACGTGCACGAGCACGTGGAGCAGCGATTGCAGCACCGAACTTGGCGGTACGGAGAGGCGGGTTGAGGAATGCTCACCTCTAGAAGTGGCGCGGGCAGTGCATGTAAGAGTGGCAGGGAGAGCTCCCTGACGTGCACAAGCACGTGGAGCAGCGATTGCAGCACGTGTGGGGAGAGACGTGCGAGCTTGGATGGTGTGTAGCTAGACTGCACGCAGCAGAAACAGAACGTTGTGAAAGGGAAGGGTGGGAAAGGAGGCCGAGGAAGGAGAAGGGGGGGAGGGAGAGAGGGAACGGAAGGAGGATATGGATGGCTGATAGGTTGACTGGAGGTCAAGGAAATGGTTAAGGTAAAGGTGGAACTAGACTCACAAAGTGATTGCAGGTTAAGATAGACAAGGGGCAGAGAGGGAGGGAAAAAAAGAGAGGTGAGCGCAGGAGATGGATGGAGAAGGGAGGGGATGAGGGAGTGATAAAAGTAGCTTACTGGTCGGCGAATCAAATCGCGGCAGACTGCCAGCGTGGCAAGCTCCTCAAGTGACAGCCTGGCCATGCCAGCTGGCCACCGCCCTCCCACCACACGCCTCGCCGTGCCATTGCTGCTGCCGCCGCCGTCGCCGCCGCTGCTGCTGCCGCCACCATTGCCGTTGATACTACAGTTGGTACTGCTGCCGTTGATCATGAGGGTGCTGCTTCTGCCACCACCACCGCCCCTTACGACTGCCATCCCTCCTGCTCCTGTGCCCACGCTTCTCGCCCTCCGCAGCTGCTGCTGCCTATACGGCTGCTGCTCCTGCAGCTGACTATCCCACTGCAGCTGCTTCTGCTTCTGGTTCTGCTGCATCTGCTCTTCGGGTGGTTCCCAGCGCCCGGAAAGAAAGGCAAGGGCGTAGCAGCAGTGGCAGCAGCAGCACGAGCACAGCCGGCTGCTGAAAGGGTCGCTGGTTGTGAGCCCCCCACGGCTGGTCGTTGAAGCCGTCGTGGCAGCAGCAGCACTGGCTACAGCCGCTGCAGCAGCAGCAGAAGCACCAGACGGAGTTGCAGCAGCAGCAGCAGTAGCAGGACCAGAACGATCACCAGGAGCAACACCGTCAGCAACAACAGCAGCAGCACCACTGCCACCGCCACCACCACCAGCACTGACACCACCATCACCATCACCATCGACAGTTACGTTTGCATCTAGCCACATAACCACGTTTGCTCCCCGCTCCTCGCTCTCGTGTCCCTGCTCGCCATCACCCCTGGGGATCCCAACAGGCGACGCCGTCTCACTGCGCATTCTGCCTCCATCATTCCCGTGCTGCTGATGATTGCCCACGCCGCCCGTGCTGCCCGTGCTGCTCGTGCTGCCCGTGCTGCCCGTGCTGCTCGTGCTGCCCGTGCTGCCCGTGCTGCTCGTGCTGCCCGTGCTGCGCGTGCTGCGTGTGCTGCGGACGGTAAACATGCTACCGTCGCTGATGGTGGTGCCGCTGCTCGAGCTGCTGCCGAGGCTGCTACTGCCGGGCCTGCTGCTGCTGAGGCTGCTACTGCCGAGGCTGCTGCTGCCGAGGCTGCTGCTGCCGAGGCTGCGGCTGCCACAATTCTCGGTGTTACCTCTGCTTCCACTAGTAACCCTGCCCTGGCTGTTCGCGCTGCCCATTCTCGCCCCTGACAAAGACCGTTGGCTCAGCCTGCCAGGAAAACGGTGTTAAAAAGAAAGGGAAGAGAAAAGAAAAGAAAAACAATTGATGGGTCGGGCGCAAAAGGAAGGAAGTGAGTTGCACCGAAAAGACGGGGGTGAGGGAAGACGGACGGGATGGGGGAGAAAGTGGGAGAAGAAGGTGGGGCAAGACATACAACCTAGGAAGTGGTGAGAGACAGGGCGCATCACACCAGCTTAGGGGCGGAAAGCGAATAGCAACTCACGTGGCAACGGGAATCGACGCCGTGGACCACGGGAGCTCCTCGCCGCACTCGTCCCCGTCGCGAGCATCGTCAGCAACGTCCCAATCCACGTGGACGTCCTGTCCGTCGCAGTGGAACCGCGGCCCCTGGCAGTGCTGGTGGCAGTGGTGCAGGTGCCGCCGCTCGCTCGCGAATATGCCTTCCGCGCTCAACCTCCCCCGGATGGAGCCTCCCTCCATCGCTCCGCCTCCGCCGCCGCCGCCGGCGCTGGTGGAGCCGCCGCCGTAGCCGCTGGAGCTGGGGCGGAGTCGACGAGAGCACGCGCCACCCATAGCGTCAACGTGCTCCCGTTCTCGTTCCGTATTCTTAACCTTCCTCTTGTCCCTGTCTCCGTTTCCCGTCCTTTTCTCTCGTCCTTCCTGGCGTGGCTTAAAAGGCCTGAAAACGCTTCAAACAAATCGCATGCTCCAACGCAACAGCGGCTTCACAGAGTTGGGCGCCTCTATTCACCCAGCGACAACTTCAGCTTCCGCTTGCCGGCGGCCGAAGGAACAAGAGCGGGGTGACTGAGGACAGAGAAGCCATTGCTGTATCCCACGCGGTCACCGAAATGTTTGTGATGTCACAATGGTATTCGCGATGAAAGGGTTTCAGATAGAATGACTCCAGATAGAGTGGCTTGAGACGAAACAGGTGCAGATGATGCAGATGAAACGGCGGAACCGCGACGGCACGTCCCCTCGAAGCACGAATAGACGACACTAGAATGGCTGCAAGAGAGCGTGACAAATGAAACTAATGAAATTCATGAACGAGAGAGCCTGAAAACGATATGAATTCGTAGATGCGAACACCTCAAATGAGGGGTTAGATGCCGCTGGTGCAAGCTCTTGAGTGTCAAGCAAGAGGAGCTAAGTTACTGAGAGGTATGAATATCCCACCTTGGCTTGGTGGGGCGACAAGGCATGCTTTCTTGCCCACTTCCAGCTGGAGCGCATTCCGTTTCAGCTAGGTTCTCATGCTTCACTCACATTCATGCCTTGTGCCGCAGAGCTTTGCACAACGCCAATCCCCAATGCACCCCCCTCCTCCTGCTCCCTCTGTTGTGAGAGGGGCAGAAGTGATGTTGAGGGAGGGTAGCGGTCCATTTATTATCCCATTCCGTCTGCCCAGAGAGAGTTACGCCAATGGGAGTGCGGGAAGGCCATGCACATACAGGGATGAAATTCCCATGCAGCAGGAGTGACTTGTTTTCGTGCTGCCCGGCTCATCAGTTATGAAAGATCTTCAAGCACATCAGGCTGTGCCATGCGGCTATTCAGCTGAGGTGGAGGACTACGCCGAGGCGCCTCTCTGACGCACAACCCATCATCCACTTAAACCAGACTGCCTCTCACCTGGATCAGCTTGATTGGCTAAAAGATGCATGATGGACGCAAGTTGTACGTGTATGTGGTTGCTTCTGCGTCAGGATGAGGTGGCATGCGATGCCGTAGATTTAGCCCCTGAAGGCAGAGATGCAGGCCCGAATGATTGTGTACGGCGAAACTGTTTTTCACCCTTAGTGCTGACTTCGGCAATAAGATGAGTGGCCATGACTACCTGATACAGACCCAAAAATCAAATGTGCAAAAGCCGTTTGTGGCCTTCAGCTGAGGGGCATTATCACATCCATCTGCACAACAAAATTGATGGATGAATCCAATATCAGATACGCTAAAGCAACCACGATCCATAAGCTAAACAAGTACCATTTGCTCCTTGAGTAATCAAGGTACCCTAGATGAACATGTCCTACATTTTGTACAACCTGCAAACACACAAAATAGGCAACATCAGTAAGCTTGAACTTAAGCTGCGGGCATTAAACGCAAGGGAACAGGAAAATGTGAAAATGTGGCGAGCAGAGTGGAGCGTTTCTAGTACACATGCAGTGTGTAGTGTAGTGTGCAGACGATGCTCTTGCTGGGCCATACATGCCGCTGTGCGTATGCGTGTGAACATGTGCGGGTATCAGGGAGAAGAGGCGAGAGAGTGGAGGGAGGGGGCGGGAGAGGAAGAGGGATAGGGAAGGGAGGGGAGTGGGGGGGGAAGCAGGGGGGGAGCTCACCAGGGAATCAGACAACTGCAGCAGATGTCTCATGTGTACTGGCCGGAGGAGTAACTTCTTTGTGTTGCACCAGGGTCATCAGTGGTGGCATCAAGAGTTGTTAGCCCGTTTGGCTTGACCCCTATAAGAGCCTCCCCATCATACTCCACAACATTTTCCCAGTTCTCGTACGCAACCTTCACCAGCTTATCCACGTAAATCTGCATCAGAGAACCACAGGGTTTAAACGAGAAATGTAGATAGTCATCGAATTGAATGCACCAGCAGCTGCCATGGCCCATTGATGTGAACTCCTGAATACTTTGAAATTGAAGAGTCAACTGTTGGTTCTCTACTCAGAAACCACACTCGTTTTTTATTATCTGCAGCAGAAAACTGATGTTAGAATAGAAGAATATTTTTTTTTACCTTTTCACTCTCAGAAAGAAGATCCACAGACATGTACTGGCTGTCTGCAATAAGGCCCATGAGCTGGAAGATGTTGTTGAAGATGACGCCAATGTTCTGCTTGTCATCCGCATAGTACACATGCAGCTTGCCGTTCAGCACACATGTCTTTGCATGCTCCACCGTGTTCTCCCACATCTTGTTTGACATGCCTGAACCAAGAATCTGGGAAACAAAAAGGCGAATCAAATTCAGGAACGCACATCAGCTACGTAAATGTGCAAGAGGCTTCCAAAAAAAAGGGAAAAAAAAAACACTTACATTTCGTAGTTTTTGTGGGTCCATGACAACAAGCCGTAGGAAATCCTCCACTGTGAAAATTCCAGCCTGATTCAGGCGCTTGTGAAAGGCGCCATCCTTGCCTATGCGATCCAACCGCCACACTTCGTCTGTCAACGCAGGCGGGTAGTGCTTCTTGTACACTGTTGCACAGCCAGGATGAACAATGGAAAAGGGAAACAGCATCAGCGAGCCGTCTTTCAATCAGGCCGGATTCAATCCCATTGTATGATAGGAAATAAACCAAAACCCAAGTGGCCAAACATTCAAGGAACCCCGCAGCAACTCACATTCTCCACGGTGATCCTTCACTGTGAACGCCTCTGTCTTCCCTTCTCGTACCCTGCTCTCCCCAACCTGCCCTGGCGACACTCTCACTCCCAACCTAAACTTGCGACTCCGGATCCAACTGGAGTTGTCTGTGAACGTGATCTCGCCCATAACCCCTAGCCCGTCTTTCAGCACCACAAACGTCTCGCCAGTCAAAAGTGGCCTCTTTCCATCTCTCTCTTTCACCAAAAACTGGTCGAATTCTCCCTGCACAGAACAGCAGGTTCTTCAGTCTGAGACTACAGAAAAGGACGAAACGCAGAGCCAAAACATTTCGAGGAATATTGAAGCACAAGGGCGGACAACGAGAGTTCTTACCGGTAGCCAATCATCTTCATCATCTCTGCTGAAATCTCCTTCAAGCACCACAACTTCAAGCTTCAGATTGGCCTCTGGTCCTGTGGTAACCACAGAACCTGTATCTCCATCCTGGAGAAACACTCGGATTGGCTCACTCCCTTCGCCCTCCACCTTCCCTCCAGTGAACAAAGGAAGTGCCAACTTGTTGCGGAATTGCAGCCTCAAATCACGCTTGACGCCATTGGCTGGTAGTCGTTTAGGAGCTTCAAGACTGCTGGAATATGGTGGAGTTGGGCACAGAAACAAAATACAGCATAAACTGCAAACTATAAGCTCAAGAGCTCAGAGGAAAAGGGACAGAAACCAGAAAACGACCAGCCAATAAGAAAATCCTTCGGCTCGGCAGAGTGTCAACAGCTTCAAATACCTGGTCTGCCATGAAAGCACAATTACACCTAGCCACAGTTTCCAGCAACTAATTGGCACTTGATAACCGTTTCCAACAACCACATCAGCGCTTTTCTTTACCATCCAACATTCCATCTGGACTTGAGCAAGCAAAATCGCCGCCATACCTCCTTTTTCAAATTTGGTCTCACACCTTTTTCCAGACAAGCCTTTTACACCCCTTCTCGTGCAAAACACATCACCACCGTGAGAAACTAATCGCCGAAAATAGGTGTGGGTCAAGGAAAGGCTCACCACCGAAGTTTTCATGCTCTGCGCCAATAAGTTATAGACGAGAAACAGCCGATCCCTTACAGTGAGTTAAATCAGGGCTTCAATAAGAACCTACCGTAGTGGCGGCTTAGAGCTGGATGACGGCTGGAAGGTTGCAAACGCTTTTTGAATTTCTTCAGACACCTGAAAAACTAGTCGACTTGTTAATACATAGAGATAATAATCAAAGAAAAATGACGCATCTTGTACGAGCGAGTCTTCCCGCGTACCACGCGTCGAAGCAACGGCTCCAAAACGGTGCACAATTTCGCCAAATTGTCCATCTTAACCGTCTCCACAACGACACTGGAGATAACACATAAGCGCGAGGTTGTTAGTCTTACGAAGAGACGACGACGCGGCGACACAAGACACTTCGCAAAACAGTCAGCGCAGCAGCAACCTACTTAGCTATCGTTGGTCCTCGATGTCTTTTTTCGGGAGATTGACTTTCCCCGTTCCCTTCTTCGAAAGGTCTTTTCTCCCCATACCGCTGTTCAAGATCCATGCTCTGGCGACAGCTGAGTTGTTCAAATAATCTACAGGCCAACATAGCGCAGCGACAGTAAATTAGTTCGGCTTAGGCGCACATGCGGATTCATTAACTGATCAGATATTTCTGCTCACCAGCTCGTTTTGATGAAAAAAGCGGTTCGAAACGGCCACTGGTTGAAAAAGAGGGTGCCGCGTGTGCTTGCCAAGTCGAGACCGCACTTCACAGAAATAACAAATGCACGGAAGAATCGAGGAAGCAGAAAGAAACGAACAGAAGCCGTGGAGAGGGCAGGGTGGGGAGGAAGGGGGTGGGAAGGATGTGGTGGGTGGGTAGCACGCAGGGGGGTGAAACTGTTGGTGGGGAAAGCGGGTGAGGGGGGGGGAGGGGGGGGGGTGGGAATAACGGAAGGGGCTTCGGGAGAAACGGGAAAGGATGGAAAGAGGTGCGGAAAAATGGGGAGCATGGGGGCGGGAGAGGGTGGCGGGATGGGGGTTGAATGGGCGGAGAGATAGCACGACTGCCTGGTTTGGGAGTTGCGTGCGGGAGGGAATACGGTCAGGATCGAGCGGAAGGGGTTTCGCATGCTGACACAGGATAAAGGTTTGCGGTTGGCAAAAGGCTAGGATAGATACGGTTTAAACGGCTTGGTAGAGGTGACAGTGTTGAGAGGTGGTGGTGGTGGATTTCCGTGCCACTGTTGAATTAGCCAGAAGCGTACGCGGGACTGATTCTTTCGGGAAGTTGCGGATTAGGAAGAATCGAGGAACCGCCGATGAGGACAGGAGGGAGGGAGAAACTTCTTCAGGACCGTCGATTTCCCATTTGTCTGCAGCACCTTTTGCGTGTCACGCGAACTTGATGGCTCTGCTCAGTGACAGTCCCGCTAGAACCCTCTGTCATGTAACCAAACATGCAATCAACCGTTTGGCACCGTAGAGTAAGCAAAATCATTCAAGTTGTATGAGTGCATGTTGCTGACGTGGAATGCAAGCTAGCCCTTGGCAAGACGCTGACGGCGAAAGCTTTTCAGCCAAGCAGCGCGGGAAGCTTCTGTTGAGCAGTCAGCACAGTTTCTGGGCTGGGACCAGCACAGTTTCACCGACCATTTGACTCGAACAACACTAGCTTGCACAGAAGTCGAACACGTAACAAGACGATGGAACAAATAACATCTCATATTAAAAACGAGGACACATAACCTCTGAAATATTCTATTCCTGATCTGCCGCATCCACCACCAACACTTGCGCGTCGGCCAGCGGAAATGCTACAGGAAGAAACCGAAGCAGAAGCTCAAATGAAGTGAAAGTGATGACAGCTGCTGGAGTAGTTCTGTACAAGTTGGCAACGCATCCTCTGTAAAACGCTTGAGCACCTTCGTATTTGATAATCTGTACGCAAGCATAACACAGAAAGAAGCTGTGCTCCTTTTAAGCGAGGAAGAGAGAGATGTGGAGGGGATGCTCGTGCATGAGAGAGTGACGACAAAAAGGCAAACGAAGGGGTGGAGGAGGGGGGGGGGGGGGGGGGGGGGGAGGGGGTGGGAGGAGAGGGGAGAAAAAAGTCCAGCAAGGATATGAAAAAGGCACCTTTTGGATGCAGTCAATGACACCAAGATAGCGGGGCACACTGCTATCTGCTCCCGCTGCTGCGATTGCTCTGCCTTGCTCCTGCAGTCGCGACCGCACCACCTGCCACATCCCACACACGTGCATGGACAGACGAGTGAGTGAGGTATAATGCAATGAGAATCTATGTGTCTAGCAATAACAAAAAAAAGACATATATATATATGTATATATATATACACCCACATGATATATACAAACACGCCGGCACACACTTGTACCTCGTGAGGGTATGTGAGGGTGGAGGCCACGACTTTCGAGACTGCGGAGGCCAGAGCGAGGTCGATGGGCGATAGCTTATCGACACTAGTGTTTGCTCTCTCCGCCATGGTCTGCTTGAGGTGCTCGTAGAGGGGAAACTGGATGGCCACGTGGCTCACCCCTGCCAGTGCTGGCACCACCCCACTGCAGGAGAGAAGCGGAGAAAGGGAGGGAAGGGGGGGGCAGGTGGTTGCTCTCTCCGCCATGGTCTGCTTGAGGTGCTCGTAGAGAGGGAACTGGATGGCCACGTGGCTCATTCCTGCCAGCGCTGGTACCACTCCACTGGGAGGGAGAAAGGGTGTTCCCAAGGAGAGAAATGGGGTACAGGAAAGGGGAGGGGGTGGTTGCTCTCTCCGCCATGGTCTGCTTGAGGTGCTCGTAGAGGGGAAACTGGATGGCCACGTGGCTCACTCCTGCCAGCGCTGGCACCACCCTACTGTGAGGATGGGAGAACGAGGAGCAAGGTTGGAGGCGAGTGAGAGAAATGGGGATGAGGAGAGAGAGAGGGGAGCAAGATTGGAAGGTGAGTGAATGAAGAGATGGGGAGGGAGGGAGGGGACAACAATATCACACATGCACAATCACTCACTCCCTCCTCTCTCACTCACTCCCTCACACACACCTATACGACCCTGCCACTCCCTCCTCCCTTCAATCACTCACTCACTCACTCCCCCCCTCTCACACCACAGACCTGTACAGCCCTGCAACACCCTCCTCTCTGAAGATCCGAACCAGTGCCGACACCGTTCCCTTGTACGGCAGGCGATGGGGGCGCAGGCCCTTACTCACTCCCTCCCGCCCTCCCTCCCTCACTCCCTCCCTCCCTCACTCCCTCACTCCCTCGCGCGCTCGCGCGCTCTCGCACACACACGCACACACCTGTACAGCCCTGCCACGCCCTCCTCTCTGAAGATCCGCACCAGTGCCGACACCGTTCCCTTGTACGGCAGGCGATGGGGGCGCAGGCCCTGGGTCTGGCAGGGATGAGAAGGACGGAGTTGGGGGAATGGGGGAAGAAGGAGAGAGGGGTCATCCATGAATGCGGCAGTGGTTCAGTGATTGATGCCTTAGTAGGTAGACATCCATGCGGTTGAGTGAAGGGGAAGGGGAAGTCCCCGTGGGACTGGCAGGAATAGGAATAGGGCAGGGAAGGGGGAAGCAGGAAAGCGGGGTCAGTGATTGTAGGAAAGATTGATGCCCTTGTAGGGAGCCGACGGCCGAATGGCGGTGTGGGGGAGCAGACCCCAGTGGGGTCTGGCGTGTGGCGGGAAAAGGGAGCATGAGGAAGGAAACATCGAAGTTGGAAAAGGCATGGGAGAGAATTGGGGAAGGCATGGGGCAGGCACGGGAGAGGCACGCGGTTGTTACCCTCCCCCATGATGCTGCAGGGTGTTTTTAAGAATTCTCAAAAACATACCAGGTGACAGGCGTGGGGCAGGCACGGGAGAGGCATGCGGCTGTTACCCTCCCCCATACCAGCAAGCGAGTTTCTACAACCCAGAGCGGTTTATTATCTCCCAGAACGCATTATTATCTCCCCCCTCCACCTGTTTTTGTCGACTAAAGAACCTTCCACTGAACAAGCAGCCTTGGTACACCTGTTATCATCCCCCCCCACCTCTTACCTGCAGACGGATTTTCACGACCCCGAGGAGGTTGGTGAGAAAGGAAGTGGCAGCACCTGTTGCCACCCACCCACCCTCCTGCAAGCAACACAGTCTCTTTGTTTCTCTGCAACTTTACAAGCAGCCCTCGTATACGCGTTATTGATCTCCCCCTTGCATACCTGCAGGCGCGTTTTCACGACCCAGAGGGGGTTGGTGAGAATGGCAGTGGCAGCACCGGCACCCGCTGCTGCCGTAACGCTGGTGAGCAGCGGCGGAGGGGCAGAGGAGGAGGAGGGGAAGGGGACTCCAGTGCAGTCCCCTGTACAGGCCACCCCCGTGCACCTGACACCAGAGGTGCTGCCTCCCGTGCTGCTGGCACTACCAGTGCAGCCCTCCCCCGTGCATACCCTCCCTGCGCTGTCGGGTGCACTGAGCATCTTCTTGAGATGGTCGTACACTGAAAAGTACACCTGTGGGTGGGGAGGGAGGTGGGGCAAGGTCGGGGCAGACCACATGTTAGCCCGTGCAGTCCCCTGTACAGGACACCCCCGTGCACCTCACACCAGGGGTGCTGGCGAGTGTGCTGCTGGCACTACCAGCGCACCCTTCCTCCGTGCATACCCTCCCTGCGCTGCTGCTGCTGCTCCCGGGGAAATGGGAGTCGGGTGCACTGAGCATCTTCTTGAGATGGTCGTACACTGAAAAGTACACCTGTGGGGTGATGGGTTGGAGCGAACAACATGTTAGCCTAAGCATGAGAGAGGGGATGCCCATGGCTCCTCGCTTTGAGCATCTTCTTGAGATGGCCGTACACTGAGAAGTACACCTCTTAACGGAGTAGGTTTGAACGGAGTTCCCCCCTCTCTCCTCTCTGCTCCCGCTCTTGTTTGCTTCGTTGTTGCTGTTGCTTCTGTTTTTGTCAATGTTTCGTTTTCTGTTATTTTTTTCAACCCCCTCTCCCTTTTCCTTTGCACCAACCCGCCTCTCTTCCCCCTCTTCCAGCTCACCCTCCCCTTACCGCCCAGTTCAGCAGCAGCGCAACCCCGAACGGGCACAACCCCCTGTACATTCCCTCCCCTTTCGAAACCGCCCCTCCCCCATCCTCCTCCTCTCCCCTCTCAGCCCCTGCCCCACGTTCCCCTTACCGCCCAGTTCGGCAGCAGCGCAACCACGGAGGGGCACAGCCCCCTGTACAGCCCGCGGATGCCCTCATCCCCTTACCCCCCTCCCCCTCCTGCCCCATTCCCCCCCTTTTTTCCCCCAACGCGCCCTCCTTACCGCCCAGTTCGGCAGCAGCGCCACGACGGAGGGGCAGAGTCCCCTGTACAGCCCGCGGATGCCCTCCTCCCGCCAGATGGCGCGGAGCGTCGTCGCAATCACCCCCGCCTTCGCGCCCGCCGCCCTACCCGCGCGCGCATGCGCCCCTGCTGCGCCCGCCCCGCTCCCAGCTGCATTTCCCCGGGGGGGAAGCGGAGGCCCCGGGGAGTGCGGGGAACCAGGCGGGCGGGAATGCGGCCCCCCCGATGTGGCGCAAGCGGAGGCTTCGTGTCCCGCGCCCGCTTGCCTGCCTATCCCTGCGCGTGCAATAGAAAGCCCGTTTCTTCCAGCGAGGCTGCTCATAACGGGGACACCTGCGGCGGAGGAGCGGGGCCCCCCCGAGTGCGTAGAGGGGAAGGCGGGATTGGCGGAGCTGCAGGGGGGAACTGTAGCTTGCGCGTGGGGAGAAGGGGACGGGGAAGCGGAAGCGGAAGCGGAAACGCCCAGGTTACCGCTTGCGCGGTTAGAGGGTTGCGCTGGGGTAGGGTTGGAGTGTTGGTTGAGTTGGGCGGCGGCCGTGAGGCTGCCGGTTGTTTGGCCGGTAGAGCTGCCGGCAGCCGGTTGTGGCTGGGAGCGAGGGATTGACTGCACTTGCAGCCGCGTTTTGACGACATCGAGCGGCGCGACTAACGTGGCGGCTATGGCGCCTGGCGATTGGATTGGTACGCGGGATAACGGAGACGGAGGAGACGGAGAGAAAAGGGAGAGGAGACGGAATGGAGACGGGAAGGAGACGGAAGAGAAATGGGAGAGGAGACGGAATGGAGACGGGAAGGAGACGGAGAGAAAAGGGAGAGGAGACGGAATGGAGACGGGAAGGAGACGGAAGAGAAATGGGAGAGGAGACGGAATGGAGACGAGAAGGAGACGGAGAGAAAAGGGAGAGGAGACGGAATGGAGACGGGAAGGAGACGGAAGAGAAATGGGGAATGGTTGGAATGGCACTTGTGCGCATTTTGAAACAATCGATCAAGTCTGAAGTGAGAAGAGTCTGACGAGTCAACAAGAGTCTGACGAGTCAACAAGAGTCTGACGTGGCCATTCACCTGCACCGGCGCCCGCGACGCCGCTGAAGATCTGCGACCGGCGCTCCTCGGGGAGCTCGCCCAGCCACTTCTGCATGCTGAGTTGACACGAGAGTTGACACGCGAACGAGTGTTGACACTGGCTTTGGAATTGTAACGCGGATCTGGTGGCAAACTTTGCGCGCCAACTGCTTGTTACTGCAACGACGGCTTCTATATATCCGTTATTGGTCCCCAGATTTCTGACTATCCCCGAGAAATAATAGATCGACGGCGCGTGCGAGTTGATGGGATATCGGGGAGCGATGCTCGAGGCGGCGCGAACATCGCAGAACGCCGTCGTGGTCTTTCGTTAAATCCGGCTGTTGAGATGCTCCGTTCAATCCGGCCGACGGTTGACGCCTGAGAAGGTATAAGGAGCAGACCAATGCGGCTCCCTCGAATTCAGACCTTGTCGAGCGGACTCGACAGTCGCCAAAAAGGTAATGCAGTTCGCCGGTCACCTTATTCCCTCTGCTCGACCTTATTCAAAAAGCACCGCGCACAACGGCGAAAGGAAACAATCCGTTCGGCACTTATTGCTCGTCGCGCGACGCTTGTTCTTCGATCTCGCTGAACTTTGCGCGCCGGGGTGCGGTGCGGTGCGGTGTGGAGTGGCGTGGCGTGGTGTGGTGTCGCGGACGCACTAGATTCGTTCATCCGTGAATAATGGATCCGCAAATATCGCACACGACAGGACGGTCCACGCGACGGTGACCGTGACTGATCAGGCTCAATTAGCTCCAAAAAAATATACTAAACAGGAAATAAGCAGTGACGCGAACGAGCTATGGGGGCGGCTACAACACGAAAAGCTGAAGCACGAAGCTTCTATCAAAGCTTCTTGGGAGGCTGAGTTGGGATGCGCTTTCGCTCTGCTGTAAAAAACGAAATCTGGGCTCAAGGACATTATTAGCTGGTGACGTAACACCCAACCGTTCCCAGACACCAGGCAACATATAAGAACCGTATTTTACTGCTTTGTGACGTCCCAGCACGTCATGGCACACCGCCAAGCGTGCTTATTAGAAATAAATCACCGAGGCAAACACAAGCAGGCAGCAGCCATTTCTTGGGCACAAGTCATTTCTCTTTCTTTTCTTTTCTATCCGGCCCGACTTCCCGCTCTTGCCCGCAGGTGAGCTGCTGCGCGAAAATGGGGAAGATTGATGAGCTCAGTGGGGTGGAATTGAGGGGCGCGGAGTTCCCGAACTTTTAGCGCGACGCATGCGCCGAGGGGCGGGGAAAATGGGGGGAAGGAACTTCGTCGGGGCAGGAATGGGGCAAGTTCTCGACCTGACCGGCGCTGAACAAGTGCCCAAAATAATTGAATCTCTGGCGTTGATTCGACGAGGGACATTCTTGCGTGACGACTACAACGAAGGGTGAGGTGGGGCTTCTTGCGTGCTGATTCGCTCATACGTCGGATCACGAAAAGCTGACCTGGCAACAGCACATTACAGGCGACCATGTGACGGAGGGAAGGGCTTCGATTGGGCAGCCAAGGCGAACTGCAGCTCCGCTACAATCCCACATTTTAAGTCAACACATTCGCTAGTATGAAGTACTAACTCAACCAAGCCAAGTACATGGTTCCATCACCTAATGCATACCACATAATACAAACTCTACCAAGCCAAGTGCATGGTTCCAAACAGGATAAGGATTAGTTACATTTTCACACAGGTTTGAAAACCCTTCAAAATTGCTGGCCTTGCACCCGCATCACACCTGCAGGTCCAAAGAATGGCTTTCCGCCAGCCACGTCTCTTAGAAAGCGGCCGACATTGTCCCAACCCTCCGCACTGAGTCCCAGAAGTCGATTTTGAATTCCATCCGAACGACCCGCACAAATTCCGGCACCGGTACTGCCTGCGTTGCCCTTTTCTATTCGCGCAGTCCGATTTCGAAGACAAGCAATTTCCCGCAAGTCTCATATTCGTACACGTCGAAATTGGCGTTGCCGAAGCCGGACTTAACCCGAACTGCAACCGAACGGACCCAACGAAATAGTTCCTCCGGAGGTCGAGAGATTTTAGTTGCGGCGGGAAGACGTTCGGGAGGGGACCCGTGAGGAAATTGTTGGCGACGGAGAGGGAGGTGATGAGGAGCGGGAGGCGGGGAAGATTGCCAGTGTGGAGGTTCCGGGGCACGTGTAGGAGGTCTACTGTGTCTGAGAATGCGGGTATTTCGCCGGATAGAGCGTTGTTGGCGAGATTTCTGTGGAGGGGGGAAGCAGAAGAGTGAGAAAGAACGAGAGGGCGGACGCGTGAGACAAAGTAAACGGTCGATAAGGAACATGCATGTGCACATGCAACAACTACACATGCATGTGCACATGCAACAACTACACATGCATGTGCACATGCAACAACTACAAATGCATGGCATGCAGATGCCATGCACGGAGCAGGGGTCCAGATGGAGCAGGGTAACATGGGGAAGGGTAAGGCTCACACATAGACCAGACGGGGCAGGGTAAGTCTCACACATAGTCCAGATGGGGCAGGGTAACACTCACACATAGTCCAGATGGGGCAGGGTAACACTCACACATAGTCCAGATGGGGCAGGGTAACACACGCACATAGACCAAACGGGGCGGGTAACACTCACACGTAGACCAGATGGGGCAGGGTAACACACACACATAGACCAAACGGGGCGGGTAACACTCACACGTAGTCCAGATGGGGAAGGCTGGCAACAGCCGTGGGGATGTGGTGAGAGAGCAGGTTGCTGGGCATGGACCTGCCAAAAGAGAGATGGAAATGGGGGTGTGAAGAAAAGTGAGAAAAGTGAGAAAGGTGAAAAAAGTGAGGAAAGTGAGAAAAGTGAGAAAACTGATTCAAGGTATTGGCTGAGAGAGCAGCGAGTTGTGATTTAAGGTCATGGCAGTTGTCGCAGTGGTGACGGTGGTGGCAGTGGTGGCAGTGGTGGCAGTGGTGGCAGTGGTGGCAGTGGTGGCAGTGGTGGCAGTGGTGGCAGTGGTGGCAGTGGTGGCGGTGGTGGCGGTGGTGGCAGTGGTGGCAGTGGTGGCAGTGGTGGCGGTGGTGGCGGCGGTGGCGGCGGTGGCAGTGGTGGCAGTGGTGGCGGGGGTGGCGGGGGTGGCAGTGGTGGCAGTGGTGGCAGTGGTGGCAGTGGTGGCGGTGGTGGCGGTGGTGGCGGTGGTGGCGGTGGTGGCGGTGGTGGCGGTGGTGGCGGTGGTGGCGGTGGTGGCAGTGGTGGCGGTGGTGGCAGTGGTGGCAGTGGTGGCAGTGGTGGCGGTGGTGGCAGTGGTGGCAGTGGTGGCAGTGGTGGCAGTGGTGGCAGTGGTGGCAGTGGTGGCAGTGGTGGCAGTGGTGGCAGTGGTGGCAGTGGTGGCAGTGGTGGCGGTGGTGGCAGTGGTGGCGGTGGTGGCGGTGGTGGCGGTGGTGGCGGTGGTGGCAGTGGTGGCAGTGGTGGCAGTGGTGGCAGTGGTGGCAGTGGTGGCGGTGGTGGCGGTGGTGGCGGTGGTGGCGGTGGTGGCAGTGGTGGCAGTGGTGGCGGTGGTGGCAGTGGTGGCGGTGGTGGCAGTGGTGGCAGTGGTGGCGGTGGTGGCGGTGGTGGCGGTGGTGGCGGTGGTGGCAGTGGTGGCAGTGGTGGCAGTGGTGGCAGTGGTGGCGGTGGTGGCAGTGGTGGCAGTGGTGGCGGTGGTGGCGGGGGTGGCAGTGGTGGCAGTGGTGGCAGTGGTGGCAGTGGTGGCAGTGGTGGCGGTGGTGGCGGTGGTGGCGGTGGTGGCGGTGGTGGCAGTGGTGGCGGTGGTGGCAGTGGTGGCAGTGGTGGTGGTGGTGGCAGTGGTGGCAGTGGTGGCGGTGGTGGCAGGCAGTGGTGGCAGTGGTGGAAGTGGTGGCAGTGGTGGCAGTGGTGGCAGTGGTGGCAGTGGTGGCAGTGGTGGCAGTGGTGGCGGTGGTGGCGGGGGTGGCAGTGGTGGCAGTGGTGGCGGTGGTGGCAGTGGTGGCAGTGGTGGCAGTGGTGGCAGTGGTGGCGGTGGTGGCGGTGGTGGCGGTGGTGGCGGTGGTGGCAGTGGTGGCAGTGGTGGCAGTGGTGGCAGTGGTGGCGGTGGTGGCGGTGGTGGCGGTGGTGGCGGTGGTGGCGGTGGTGGCAGTGGTGGCAGTGGTGGCAGTGGTGGCAGTGGTGGCAGTGGTGGCAGTGGTGGCAGTGGTGGCGGTGGTGGCGGTGGTGGCGGTGGTGGCGGTGGTGGCGGTGGTGGCAGTGGTGGCAGTGGTGGCAGTGGTGGCGGTGGTGGCGGTGGTGGCGGTGGTGGCGGTGGTGGCGGTGGTGGCGGTGGTGGCGGTGGTGGCAGTGGTGGCAGTGGTGGCAGTGGTGGCGGTGGTGGCAGTGGTGGCAGTGGTGGCGGTGGTGGCGGTGGTGGCGGTGGTGGCGGTGGTGGCGGTGGTGGCAGTGGTGGCAGTGGTGGCAGTGGTAGCAGTGGTAGCAGTGGTGGCGATGGTGGCAGTGGTGGCAGTGGTGGCGGTGGTGGCGGGGGTGGCAGTGGTGGCAGTGGTGGCAGTGGTGGCAGTGGTGGCGGTGGTGGCGGTGGTGGCGGTGGTGGCGGTGGTGGCGGTGGTGGCGGTGGTGGCGGTGGTGGCAGTGGTGGCAGTGGTGGCGGTGGTGGCAGTGGTGGCAGTGGTGGCGGTGGTGGCAGTGGTGGCAGTGGTGGCAGTGGTGGCAGTGGTGGCAGTGGTGGCAGTGGTGGCAGTGGTGGCGGTGGTGGCGGTGGTGGCGGTGGTGGCGGTGGTGGCGGTGGTGGCGGTGGTGGCAGTGGTGGCAGTGGTGGCAGTGGTGGCGGTGGTGGCGGTGGTGGCGGTGGTGGCGGTGGTGGCGGTGGTGGCGGTGGTGGCGGTGGTGGCGGTGGTGGCAGTGGTGGCAGTGGTGGCAGTGGTGGCAGTGGTGGCAGTGGTGGCAGTGGTGGCAGTGGTGGCAGTGGTGGCGGTGGTGGCGGTGGTGGCGGTGGTGGCGGTGGTGGCAGTGGTGGCAGTGGTGGCGGTGGTGGCAGTGGTGGCAATGGTGGCAGTGGTGGCAGTGGTGGCAGTGGTGGCAGTGGTGGCAGTGGTGGCAGTGGTGGCGGTGGTGGCGGGGGTGGCAGTGGTGGCAGTGGTGGCAGTGGTGGCGGTGGTGGCAGTGGTGGCGGTGGTGGCAGTGGTGGCAGTGGTGGCAGTGGTGGCAGTGGTGGCAGTGGTGGCAGTGGTGGCAGTGGTGGCAGTGGTGGCAGTGGTGGCAGTGGTGGCAGTGGTGGTAGTGGTGGCGGTGGTGGCGGTGGTGGCGGTGGTGGCGGTGGTGGCAGTGGTGGCAGTGGTGGCAGTGGTGGCAGTGGTGGCAGTGGTGGCAGTGGTGGCAGTGGTGGCGGTGGTGGCGGTGGTGGCGGTGGTGGCGGGGGTGGCGGGGGTGGCACGGCACGGAGCATGTGAGCACTCAGCAGGCACGTGATTGTCTTGTCGTACTCATTACAAGCACGACTCGTACTGTGCGCGACGTAGCCGACTACACTAAAAAGAGCACAAAGTGAGCACAGAAAGCAAGGCAGAGAGCTGCTCACAGGTAGAAGAGGCTCTGGAGAGCACTTTTGAGATTTCTCAAAGAAGAAAGAAACAAAAAAAAAGAAAGAAAGAAAAGAAAGAAAAGAAAGAAAAGAGAGCACAATTGTCTGCAAAAGGCAGAGAGCTGCTCACAGGTAGAAGAGGTTCTGGAGAGCACCCCAGGAGTCGGGGATCGGGCCTGAGAGGCGATTAAAGCCCAGGTCGCTGCAGAGATGGGTTCAGGAATGGGGGGAGCGGGAGAGTGAGTGGGAATGGGTAGTACTCATGGGTGGGTGGTGTTGCCAAGGGCAGAAAAGACAGGATGGTAGTGGGTAGGGCTGACGGGATGGTAGTGGGTAGGGCTGACGGGACGGTAGTGGGTAGTGCTGACGGGACGGTAGTGGGTAGGGCTGACAGGACGGCAGCGGGTAGGGCTGACAGGACGGCAGTGGGTAGATCTGACAGTGTATACTAATAAGGAAGAGGGGGAAGTGGGACTTTTGCGCACTGATGTGAAACCCTAAAGGGGGATGATGTGAAACCCTAAAGGGGGATGATGTGAAACCCTAAAGGGGGATGATGTGAAACCCTAAAGGGGGATGAGGGAAGAGGGGGAAAGAATAAAGGGGGATGAGGGAAGAGGGGGAAAGAATAAAGGGGGATGAGGGAAGAGGGGGAAAGAATAAAGGGGGATGAGGGAAGAGGGGGAAAGAATAAAGGGGGATGAGGGAAGAGGGGGAAAGAATAAAGGGGGATGAGGGAAGAGGGGGAAAGAATAAAGGGGGATGAGGGAAGAGGGGGAAAGATTAAAGGGGGATGAGGGAAGAGGGGGAAAGAATAAAGGGGGATGAGGGAAGAGGGGGAAAGATTAAAGGGGGATGAGGGAAGAGGGGGAAAGATTAAAGGGGGATGAGGGAAGAGGGGGAAAGAATAAAGGGGGATGAGGGAAGAGGGGGAAAGACTAAAGGGGGATGAGGGAAGAGGGGGAAAGAATAACGGGGGATGAGGGAAGAGGGGGAAAGAATAAAGGGGGATGAGGGAAGAGGGGGAAAGAATAAAGGGTGGGGCTTACAGGAAGGACAAATGGGGACTCTGAGGTACTGGCCACGAGGGTTGAGTACGCGTGGGAAGGCGGGGGGGAGGAGGTGGGGGAGGGGGAGGGCTTACAGGTACTGTAGGGAAACGAGGGCTGAGCAGGCGGCAGGAAAGGAGGGGTGGTAGGGGGGGGTGGGGTGGGGTGGGGTGGGGTGGGGTGGGGTGGGGTGGGGGAGGAGGGCTTACAGGTACTGTAGGGCCACGAGGGTTGAGTAGGCAGCAGGGAGGGGTCCTCGAATGTTGGTGAGCTGGCTAAAGGAGGGCTTGGAGCCGATGGCGCTGGGGGGAGGGGAGAGGGGAGGGATGGGGGGACGAGATTGGGGGGGATGGGGGAGACGAGATGGGGGGGTGATTGGGGGATTCCCAATGTCAGGAAGGGGTCCTCGTACGTTGGTGAGCTGGTCGAAGGAGGGCTTTGAGCCCATGGCGCTGGGGGGAGGGGAAAGGGGAGGGATGGGGGGACGAGATTGGGGGGGATGGGGGAGACGAGATGGGGGGGTGATTGGGGGATTCCCAATGTCAGGAAGGGGTCCTCGTACGTTGGTGAGCTGGTCGAAGGAGGGCTTTGAGCCCATGGCGCTGGGGGGAGGGAGGGAGGGAGGGAGGGAGGGAGGGAGGGAGGGAGGGGGGTGGGAGAATGTGTTGAGATGGTCTCTTTGGATTTGAGTGTCTGGCCGAACAAAGGGGCTGAAAGGAGTGAGGGCGGAAGCACAAGCACACGCACACGCACACGCACAAGCACAAGTACGTGCATACACACACAAACAAATGAGCACACGCGCACTGCTGCGAGGCACTCACAGGTGGATGAGGCGCGTGAGAGAGCTGAGCTCCTCTGGGAGACCGCCGAAGAGATCGCCGCCCTTGATGGACCTGCCAGGGATAGCGTGGGGTGGAGAGGGGCGGAGAGGGGTGAGCAAGAGTGTAAGGAGGCTGAGGAATCGAAAACAGAGTGGGACTTGGTAAGTGAACCTGGGAAGTGAAACTGCAACCACCTGATGGACCAAATGAAAACAACACCTGAGGCAACACCTGGGGCAACACGCAGCACCAAGGCACCTGAGGCAGCACCTGAGGCAGCACCTGAGGCAGCACCCGAGGCAGCACCTGAGGCAGCACCTGAGGCAGCACCTGAGGCAGAACTCACAGATGCACGAGGTTGGTGAGTTGTCCCAATGCAGGCGGGACTTCCCCCCTTAAATACTTTCCGTTCAGAGACCTGCGCGTGTTGCGTGGGGGGAGTGGGGGAAGGAGGAAGGCGGAAGGCGGAAAAAGAGAGGGGGGGAGAGAACGGGGGTTGGGGGAAAGGGTGGTGAGCGCGAGTATTCAACAGTGTGTGACTGCGACAGATGGCACGTGATCTGACTGAGCGGCATGTGTTTATAACGAATGCGCTGAGGCTTACAGCGAGGTGAGCAGCTGAAGGCTATCCATGCCTGCTGGAATCAAGCCCCCGATGTTCACCTGGTCAAGAAGCCTGCATACAGTGCATAATAGGATACACAAAAAACGAATAAATGTATATGATTAGATACTTGGGATATATATATATATATACATATATAATATACATATTTATCTAGTATAAAACATGAGAAATAGGATCCAGGATGTAGTATACCCAGGACCTTCCTCCTTCGCTAGGGGGAGTAGTCTCCTATAACCAGCTTGCCTTGCACAGTACATGGTGCGAGAAGGTTGTATCATGTGAAACGTACAGAGATTTGAGTGATGTGAGTTTGGTGACGTCAGCAGAGAGGAATCCTCCATTAAATGATGACTTGAATTGTCTGCATGACCGGATGGAAGGATAGTTAGATGGAGGGATGGATATACAAATGGACGGATTAATTTGTAGGGCAGGAACAAACAGTAAGCGATTTGTTAATTGTAGCTAGTGAACGCAAAAATCTACACGACGTGACACACATTTTCAGCGAACTGCACTACTGTCGAAGCAAACTCAAAACTATTACGCACATCGAAATCGGCTTGCCGTCCGCGTCGCACACGACGCCCGTCCACCCGTCGTTGCACTCGCGCGTGCCCAACCAACCATAGCTGCTCGGCACTCGCAACGCCTTGCCCAGTGCGCTTAGCGGTTGGACTGCGGAAACGAAGGGCGGAAAACCAGAGAGTTACAACAGAGAGGGTGAGCCGAAAAGGCTAGTTAGCGGAGTTGAGAAGTGAGGGGGGTTGGGGAGAGGGGAGGAAGGTGGAAGGAAGGGGAAGAGAGAGGAGGAGAAAAAGGGGGGAGGCCGGGGGTTGCGGAAGGGAAGGGGGGAGAGTCTGGGAGCGGTGGGGGAATGTGAGAGGAGGGAGAGACCGGAAAGCAGGCGGAAAGAACTGGCGAAGGGGGGAGGCTGGGGCGTGTAATCTGGGACGTGCGCGGAAGGAACCAGGGGAGCAGGGAGGGGGGCGCAGAGCGGGACGGAGAGGGGGGAACGGCACGGGGGAAACGGAGCGGGGGATCGAAGAGGTGGACGGAAAACGGGAAGCGGGTGGAAGGAGCCCGGGAGCGAGCGGGGAGCTTCCGCACGGTCGAATGGGGGATGGAGAGTGGGGATGGAGAGGGGACGGAGGGAGGGAGAGTGGGGACGGAGAGAGGGACGGAGGAGTTGGCGCTTACACATGCTCGAGTGCACCGCAACTGGCGCAGGCGCGACGGCAGCCGCTGATGGGATTCCAGCGAGCATCACAAGCAGCGCGATTGACGCCGCGATTAGCGCAACTCGACAAGAAGCGAGGGTCCGGGATGCCATGGCAGGTAAGGGTTCTGAAGCTGGTAGGGCCGTGTGATGAGAATGATCTCGCGCCTCGAAAGCAATCATCCTAAGCGCAGGTGAAGGTTCTGAAGCCTCGTAAGCCCGCTGCAATGACCGGCGGCGCTTTGATGATGCGTGGGTGGTTCCTGGCGTGCAGCTGCTCGGCTGATTAATCGTCATTCTGAACTCGTGAAGTCTATCAAGCTGTGAGGAGAAGTACGCCTTCGCAGATCGTATGCAGCGGAGTAACTAAGACGCTCAGCTAGATAGCAACTTTCGTAGACGGTAGTAACGGGGAGGAAAATCCCTCGTGATGTCAGAAGCTAACTCCTGAAATCGGGAGTAGTACAAAAGACGTCAACTCGATGCGGCCGATCAGCCCGGAAAACACAGGAACGATTTTGACTCGAGCCTACTATTTCTCGTTTAGCAGTTGCAGCGCTAGAAATCAGATACGTGCTGTTTTTAAACAGCTAATCCCTTCCTGAGTGAAATAAAAAACCTCGATCAAAGGTAATTTATACTGCCGCCGGCGTGTAGGGCAGGCTCGTGCGACTGGAATAAGGAACTGACGGAACGACAGGGCAGTTTTGAGGAGGTTTCGTAGAAGGCACTGTCACCGCAAAAAAATCGGAATTTGTGTAAGGAGCGCTGCGCGTTAAATCAGGTGATGTGGAATGGTGAGCAAGTTTGTAGGAGCTGCAAGAACGGAGAGCACATAGTGTGAGCATGTGCTGAGGACCTAGCTCGGTTGGATAGTCACGTCGAACGCGTTGGTACTTGCGGTTCGCGTGGGTTCAACACCGCTTATTAACGCAAATTAACACATTGGAATGCAAACAACCAGACAAAACCGTGTTAAAGCGACGGGCAACTTTTGGCAGTGCTGGGTTCAGAAGTTTTTTTTTTGAACCAGGCTTGCCAGCGCGAAAGTGCTGGCTGGCGAAAACCAGGATTTCGTGCGGACATTTTCCATCATCAGTAACAGTTCGCCAGGGTTCTGGGTTTTGGGTGGCAAATGTGCACCGTCGCTTTAAAGTAACGGAGTAGCTGCAATGGGCGTCAAGATCCCTTGGTGGAAGGCATGAATGGTCAAAGGAATGCAGGACACTTCTTGGCTCAGGGCCTGTGTAAGGGTCCGTTTAGAGGACCACAGTCTCTTGTCTGGTTCGGGATATGTTCCACATTGGTGAAACTGTTCGCTGACCTTCACGCTGTAGGTGTTCGTCTTGCCACCGTGGGACGTCACAATTTTTCCAAAACTGCGCTTCGAATGGGGTTTAATTCCGCCGCCAGTTCCAGGCTGGGGAAGGGCCACACAAGCATGAGAGCCTGAGCTGGCTGCCGAGACCGACAGTGGGGCAGCACTGTGCACAAGACGCAATTTCCGTGTTCAAAAGACCGAAACACTGTGCAGGGGGGCGAAAGATTGGTGCTTGTTCAGTTTTCAATGGTTCAGAGAGGCGAGAAGGGGTGTCGAGACGCCAGGCTGCAATATTTGCGTCTCCGCGTTTTGGGAGGCTGCTAATCGTCGTTTCTCTCATAAACTTTTGTCCATTTGTGCATCCTCTTCGTCCTTTCTGACTGCTAGTCCGCCACATCCAAAATACCGTACAGCTGATTTGGGATGGCATCACAGCCAATCATGTGCACTTTCAACTGCCCAACCCTGCCAGTAGAGTCGAGTGTACACCTGATTTCCGTTTGGATTTTCCCTAATTGGGCTGTGCTTTGGGCTAAAAATGTTTTGAATTTTTCGCCCAGTTCATTCCATTTCGCCAGGGTGTTGAGGTGCTTCTAATAAACACAGGTTGTAACTCGTTTGTTTTTTCCAAATCAGTGCTGGTGGGCCTGTGTTGTTGTTATTTCAAGGTTTTCGGTTTATGCTTGTTTCTGGCCAAGAAACAAGAACAAACCGGGTCAGGATGGTTTTTTTTGCGCCTAAGATTCAAACTTTGGCGTTTTCTCGCCCAAACGCAAGTTGATCCGCGCGCCTATACCCTGGGCGCAGAGTTTCTGATATATGGAAGACAGATTCGTGCACAGTGGTTGGGCATCATGTGTATCCCTTCCGGCATCCAAACCAGACCTGTACAGTAATTCGGAGCATCCGGTGTGTCACCGACACTAGCCTGGTGTTTGGCAGTTGCTCCGACAAATTTTCACTCGTCAGCCCGTTCAATGCCTCATCTGATCTGTTGCATTTGAAACAGCACACGACAAGGACCGCCTATGTAGTCACAAAGCTCGAAATGGGGAGATCGTGTCGAGTGACGTCTGGAACAAGCCCCATCTCAGTCATCCACTTGTGCAATGGGCCACATCCATCAGGGTCGCCACTGGCGCAGGCTGTCCTGTAGCGGGAGAAGGCATGTGCTGTGCATGCCTGGGAAACCCTCCCTCCCATTCTCCATACGCAACCTGCTGCATTCGTAACGCCGCAACCTTCGCAACAACGACCTTGCCATCACATTAATGTATATAGGAATAACTGCACTTCTGTATTACGGAACAACTTTTTGCTTGTTCCGGGACTGTCAATAACATTGCTTAATTCGCTTCTTCCAAACAACGAACTTGAACGAGGCGCGCCTTCCGATTGCGATGCTCGTGGTGCCTTTAAGCTTGGGTGATCCGCCTAGTGTTCATATAGTTCGGAGCAGATTATAGTGTAGTAATTCTGGTTTCTTCCTCTGGTTGTTCTTGAGTGGTTGAGGTGACGACGAAGTTCGCAGAGGATGTCGCAGAGATCATATCGGAAAGCGAAGCCACATAATAACGAGGACAGATCCGCCATGGAACTTCACACGGCCGCACGAAACGGCGACTTGGAGGCGGTTCGACGGATGATAGTGGTGGATGGCGCCGACGTCAACGCTCGCGATAAGCTGAACCGCACGCCGTAAGAGCCAGCGAAATTTGAGACGTCTCAAAGAGCCGAGATGCTGTTCGGCGTTGTTACACGCGGTTAACTGCTGTGCTATCTCATCAGTCCATTCTGCCTTTGAAAACCCTAAGTTGGCCCTCTATGAATTCCGATAATTCACCTTATCTCCCTGATGCCAGCTAATTTTTCTTATTATCGGCAACCCTAGGCTTCCCTGTTATGCTTCATCGAGTATCCTCGTTTCCCCCCCATTCTCCCTTCTCTCCCCTTCCCATCCCCGCCACCCACCTCCACCATATCCTCCCGCGCCCGCATCTTTCCTTCTTTCCCAAACCCTACCCCTTCCCCTCTCCCTCCACCTCCCCCTCTCCTATGTCCCTCTTCGTCTCGCACTGCTCGTCCAATCAGGCTCCATCTAGCAGCCTGGGCGGGCCACGCTGACGTCATCACCCTGTTGTGCGCCAGCAAGGCGGCGGTCAACGCAGCAGCCGCGGACGACACTTCAGCGCTCCACTTCGCAGCGCAGAAGGGCCACGTCAGCGCCACGCGTGCGCTGCTGGCGGAAGGAGCAAAGCCGGCCGCGGCCACTAGAAAGGGCATGACTGCCTTGCACTTTGCAGCTTCCAAGAACTTTCCGGAGGTAGTTAGGTTACTGGCTAGGAAAGGGGGAAAGGAGCTATTAGGTATGCGGAACAAAAGTGGCGAGAAGGCGGCTGATTTGGCTGGGAATGAGGAGATCAAGAGACTATTGGAGGGTCTGGAGGAGGAGTTAATCAGCAGTGGTGGAGGCAAGGGCAAGGAGAAGGGGAAGAAGGAACACTCTGGGGGGGAGGAGAAAGGAGGGGATGGGACGCACAGGGAAGTAGAAGGGGAGGAAGGGAAGGGCGGGGAGGGAGGAACGGGAAAGGATGTTGGGGAAGGAGGAGAGGGAGGGGAAGGGGGAGAGGGAGGGAAAGGGGGAGAAGGAGGGAAAGGAGGGGAAGGAGGGGAGGCGAAAGAGGAGGGAGGGGTTGAGAGAAGAGCGGGGAGTGACAGTCATGAGCAGGAGAGAAGAGAAAGTGCTTTTGGAGTTGGTGAGATGGCGGGGGATGGGGGGAAGGGAGAAGGGAAGAGAGAAGGGAAGAGAGAAGGGAAGGCAGAAGACACGGGAGAGGAGAGGGGAGAAGGGGAGGTGGAAGGGAAGGAGAGGGTTCGTAGGAGACAGGAGGATGGGGAGAAGGAGGACAGAGGGGCTGACAAGGGAGGAGAAGGGAAGGAGGAAGGGGCGAGGCAAGAGGCAGAGCCTCGGGCAGCTAAAAAACCCAAGATTGGTTTGTCTCATCTCAGTGCTGATGTGGATGATGCATGGGAGGAGGAAGCAGCCTGACATGCTGCTAATGTGTATGCATGCATGCTTACTGACGTATGGAGGCATGATAAGACTTCAACAAGGTACAAGTGTTTCTGAAGGGTGTGAAATGAATTGGTGATCACGAAAATGGTGAACAGTTTACCTCCATTGCTACTGCTAGATGCAAGTGCGGTATAGCTGCTGGAACTAAATAAAACGATGAAACATGGCAGCGAAAGAATAAAATTAAATCAGCAAGGCAGGTGCCTGAAACAACTTTAGTACATGGAATGGAATGCCCCCTACAACTATGGTACTTCTAAGTGGCTCTCATTCTAGAGCCAGCCAATGTCTGACAAACCTGCAAACCCACCCACATTGACAAGTCAACAGCGGAACGCCAGAGACAGGCGTTTGGAGCAGCAAAGCAAGCAAGCAGTTTATGAAGACCCCCGAACGAAAGCAAATCAGGTTTCACATCAGAGAGGAGCCACGAGAACAGAACACACTAGGAGCCAATGAACGACGCAAGTGAGTGAAGCAGCTCAGTGCTGCTGCTGCGGCTGCTGCCGCCTCTTCTCTGTGCCTTCTCCTTCTGCTGCTCTTGCCCCCTCCTCTCCTCCTCATCAACAATCAGCTCTGCCTGCTCCGCCCTCTCATAATCCACTTCCAGGTCAATCCGAGCCGGTCCCCTCACCGTTCTCGCCCCAGCCTCCTCAACCTCCTCCTGAACAGCCTTCACCCCCTCACTCACCGCTCCTGCAATTTCCATTCCCATTCGCGCCGGACCTGACACCAACCCTAGCATCCCCGAGCCTCTCACCGAGCCTAGACGCTCGGCCACCGAGGCTGCGTGTGCGCTCAGAGAGGTGCTCCTGGTGCCGGTTCGGGTGGTAGCAGCCGCCTTGGGTGTACACAACACTACCTCCTTCCGAGTATTATATGTGGGTGTGTACCCGCTGAGACAGAAACAACCCACGCCGCGGCACGAAAAGTAGTACGGGTAGCAGCGGGCGAATTTCGGGCAGCCGCCGTTGACCCGCCCGGGGGCAACGCACGGCCACGATCGCTTCTGCTTGCACGTGCACGCATCATCTCTATTCGGCACATTCACAGCATTAGCATCGCATGCGCAAGTCCAGGAAGGGGGGAGAGCCCCAGGGGCGAGTCTGGGGCGCTGGATAGTCGAGGTTGTGGGGGGGGATAGGGCCTGGGAGGTGGCGACAGTGGTGGTGGTGGTGGGGATATCAGGGTAGCATGTTCCATACCCCTGGCACTGACTCTTCCCCTTGACGAGCGGCTCCCACACACCTGTACCGCAAGCTGCTCTGCACATGGTTCTGTTGCGCTGGGCTTCCGATGCCGTGCATTTAGACGACTCGGAGAAGCAGTTTTTGGAGAGAGCGGCGCCGAGCGCGGCGCATCTCACAGGAAAGGCGTAAAAGAGACTGGTCCCGACAAACACGTTGGCGATTCCGGTGAAATAGTTCTCGGATAGGTCAATGTAGGTGAGGTTGAGTGGGAAGAAGAGCGGGAGGTTGCCGGTGAAGTAATTGGTGTTGATCGCGAGGGAGGTGAGGAGAGGAGGGAGCACGGGGGGGAGCGGGCCAGAGAGAAGGTTTTTGGAGAGTGTGAGGGAGTCCAGCTCGGTTGAAAGGGCTGGGAATGGGCCCGTGAAGAGGTTGCTGGAAAGATCACTGCAGAAGTGGGGGGAGAGGGGGGAGGAAGAGGGTGGGCCGTGAAGGAGGGGGGGCGGGACGGGGGGGGCGGGAGGTGGGGAAAAAGGGAGAGATAGTGAAGGATAAATGAGTGTGAAGAAAGGAGTGGAGCTCGGTGCAGGGGTGGGATGGGAAAGGGGGGTGGGGGAGAGAGAGGCGGCCGAGGGGGAGAGGAGGGAGGAATGGATGAGTGAGTGAATGAGTAGTAAATCGAGCTCTGAAGAAAATGCGGGAGAGGGCATGTAGCGCACAAAGCAGGGTGAAGGCTTCCCCCATGTAGGTAGCATACACAACAGGGAGTGGGGAGCGAGGGGGGGTGGGGGGAATGCAGCGCTTACACTTCGTAGAGGTGCGGCAGGGCGGCGATTTCAGGTGGGATGTCGTCAGAGAGTGTGTTGCTTGGTGCGGCCCTGGTGGGGGCGAGACGAGGGGCGGAAAGGGGAGGGGTGGAGAGGGTTGGGGAGGAAGGAGGTTAGCATTATAAGAGGAGGTGCGGCAGGGCGGCGATTTCAGGTGGGATGTCGTCAGAGACTGTGTTGCTTGGCGCGGACCTGGTGAGGACGAGACGAGGAGCGGGGACGGACAGAGAGGGGCGGAGAGGGGTGGGGAGGGGTGGGGAAGGGCGGGGAGCGGCGGGGCGGGGTGGAGAGGGGTGGAGAGGGGTGGAGAGGGGTGGAGAGGGGTGGAGAGGGCGAGGGAATATCCGAGGAGGGAATGGGAGGTTAGCAGACTAAGAGTTAGGAGACACGTGCTTGAAACAGATAGCAGAAGGGAGGCGGGAGGGAGGGGTAGTGAGGGAGGGGAAGGGAAGGGGGGAGGCGGGAAGGGGAAAAGAGGGTGGGGGGCGGGAAGAGAGGGAGGAGGAATGAAACACGTGCTCGGAACCAATGTGCTTGAAGAGGGTTATTAAACGAGTATGCTTGTAACGAGCATGCTTACAAATAGAAGAGGTTGGTGAGCTGGCTGAGGCAGAGCGGAAGAGAGCCCTGCAGGCGGTTAAAGCCCAGGTTCCTGCAGGGGAACATGCGGGGACGAGGTGGGCGGGTAGGTGAGGACGAGGGGGGGGACGAGATGAGGACGACGCCGGGTCGAGGCGGGGGGGAGGCGGGGGGGAGGTGGGGGGAAGGTGGGGGGGAGGTGGGTGGGGAAGCAGAAAGGGGAAGCGCCCAAGCGGGGACGAGGTGGTAGACGGGAAAGAGAAACAATGGCGGGCGAATAGGCGAGCGGATAGAGCGGGAGGAGTGCAAAGGCAGCAACGACGACCTGAGGAGAGCACAGGATGCGGCGGGAAAAGGAAGCGGAGGAGAGCAGATGGCAGACGGAGGGCGGCGGGCGGTGGACGACAGACAGCTTTTCACTGAATCTTCGCTCCCTCCTTTTCCCTCCCCCTCTTTCCCCGGACCTCAACCAGTGCGCCCCCCATCCCTCCACCCTCTAGGCCTCACCCTCCCGCCTCTCCCCCCTGCACCTTAGCTCGCTCCCCCCTCCCCCCTGCCTCTTCCCCTCCCCTCTGCCCCTTCCCCTCCCCCCTAAGCCAACCCCCCCCACCCCCCGGCCGCCTAACCTTTCCCCCGCGCGCTTACAGGTACTGCAGCGGCGCGATGTCGCAGAGCGCCTCGGGAATGCCGCCGTTGATGGCGGAGAGGCGGTTGAAGGGCGCGGCGGAGCCCACGCTGAGCAGCTGCAGGCGCGAGAGCTGCCCGAGCTCCGCGGGGATCTGCCCGGACAGGGACCCGCCCGTGATGTTGCTGCGCGGACCAGGGGAAGAGAGGGGGAGCCAGGGGGAGGGGAGGGGGGAGGGGAGGGAAAAGGGGAGAGAGGAAACAGACGCTCATCGGCTGCAGGCGCGAGAGCTGGCCGGGCTCCGCGGGGATCTGACCGGACAACGATCCGCCCGTGATGTTCCTGGGGGGGGGGGAACGCGGGGAACCGGGGGGGAACGGGGGAGACGGCTGAGCGGCTGCGGGCGGAAGACGGCGGAGAGAGCACAGGGCGGCGGCGGAAAACAGACGCTCCCGCGGATGGCGGACTAACGGTGTGGAAGAAGGGTGGGGGAGAGGGGAGGGGCGAAGAATGGAGCGGGGGCGGGCAGGCGGAGAGGGAGAGAGGGAGCCAGAGCGGAGGGAAAAGCGAGGCAAGGGGGAGGGAGAGAAATGGGGAGGTGACGAAGGAAGATGAGGAGGGGAGGTGACGAGGAGAAGAGATAAGGGGCTTACAGGTTCGCGAGATTGGCGAGGCCGCCGAGACTAGCAGGGAGCTTTTCTAGTTGACGCAAAAGGCTCAAGAGGCTAACGCAAAAGCCGAGACTCGAGAGATAAGGGGCTTACAGGTTCGCGAGATTGGTGAGGCCGCCGAGACTAGCAGGGATAGGGCCCGAAAGCGCGAGTCCGTTGAGTGCGCTGAGAAAGGGAGGGAGGGGAGGGGTGGGGGAGGGAGAGAGAGAGAGAGAGAGGGAGGAAAAGTTGTTGGGGCGCCTCATAAGCCGCCGAGATTAGCGGGGATGGGTCCCGAAAGCGCGAGTCCGTTGAGTGCGCTGTGAAAGGGGGGAACGAGGATGGGGGGGTTGGAGGGGGGAAAGACGTGTGCGGAGCGGACGCATTTGAGAAGGGAGAGGTGAGGGCGACGGAGAGAGAGAGGGTGGGTGGAGGGAGAGGAGGCGAAGGAGGGCGAACAATGCTTGCGTTACGATAACGAATGCATCAATAAAGGAGACGGAACAGCTGCAGCATGGCAGGACGGGAGAGAGGCGACTAGGGCGTGACTGTAAGAGAGGGTGCTTACATCGAGGACAGGCTCGCCAGGCGGCCGATTTCTGTGGGAATGCTGCCAGTCATGTCCAGATTGTTGAGCAACCTGTTACAAGCACACCCAGTACAAGCACGTGAACGAAGCAGTTACAAAGCGCGCCGTCGGAGTCACGGAAAAGTAGACGCGGCGAGACAGGCTTCCCAGGGTTCTCTTAAAGCGCAAGCACTAAGAGCTGAAAGCACCACCCCTAGGTTTCGGCGCACTACCGAGGCTCGCGGCAATCCCAAGGCTCGCGGGACTTACAAGGCCTGCAGGTGGCTCAGGGTGCCGACAGACGTGCGCAGCGAACCGCCAGCCCACGTGGGCTCGAGGCATTCCCAAGGCTCGCAGGCAGGCAAGGCGGGACTTACAGGGCTTGCAGGCGGCTGAGAGTGCCGACAGACGTGTGCAAAGACCCGCCGGTCCACGTGGGCTTGTTGAACGATCTGTTGGCATCAAATCCCAATCATATCCAATCATTTCACAATCGTTTCAACCATATATATATCACGCACAATGTCACAATGGGGGGAGAACAATGGCAGATGAGACGAGGAGGACATGGTGAGGAAGGTGAGCAAACAGAGAGGCGCGCGGATTCTAGACTCCGAGGCATGTCCACGCCATGGAACTCGTTGTGAATGTCAAATCCAAAACGGGAAAGGATGTCGTTCCACCCGACCCTAGAATGTCGACGGCGAGGAGGTTCACAGAGAACGGGCCCAAGGTCGGGCGGATCTCGTAGTGATAGTCGATTCGTACCCGAGAGATATGATGGAAAGGTGAGTGACGCGGGACATCGAAGGGGGGTGGAGCCGTGAGAATACGATAACTTCTTTCACGAAGAGAGGCTGCTAATGGGGTAACACGGTAACAATCCTACGTGACCATGGTTCTACATGGAAATAGGAAGATCGACCGCGTCGCACGCGACTCCGAGCCATTTGTCGCGGAGCCGTATTGCCGCGGCGCCGACGAGCCTAGAGGACCGTCGAGACCAGGAAACAGCGTAACGCGCGCTACGCTACGTATTACCGCGACATCATAACGAACAGGGTGTCGGCCAGTGTCGCAGGCGACTGGTGACAAACGGTCGTACATGGAAACGGGGTGACCGTCGGTGTCGCACGTGACTCCGAGCCATCCAGTCGCGGAGTTGCATTGCCGCGCCGCCAACCAGCCGAACGTCGACGGCACTTTGAGGCTCGTAGCTATACTAACCATCGCTTGCGCTGCACGGAGAGATGAGAGGGACCAGGGGGAAGATGGGAACACGGGGGAAGAAGATTAGCGTGTGGTTGCGGAACAAAGCAGGCTCTTTGAGTCTCGTCGCTATACTAACCATTGCTTGCGCTGCACGGACACATGGGAGGGAAGGGGAGGGGAATGGTTGAGGGGAAGAAGGGAAAGGGAGTGGGTGAGAGAAGAGCGCTATGGGAGAAAGTCTGCGTGTGGATGCGGGACAAAGCCAGCACTTTGACACTCGTCTATTAACTCGCCATTGCTTGTGCTGCGCGGATGGAGGTGCAGGGGGGAGAAAAGGGAAGGGGACTGGGTGCGAACGCGAGGAGAGAAGTCTAGCATGTGCGCCTTGTCGGACGAAAGCTTCTTCACCGACAGCTGGTGAGTTTCTGAAAGGACGTACATATTTCGACATTCACGGTCATGGGGTAGGCTGAGGGATTTTTTTAGTCGAATCAAGAGCTTCCGGGGTAAGAGATGGTGGGCTTTAAAAAAAGGACGTACATATTTCGGCATTTAAAGTCACGGGGTCAGCTGAATAGACTGACGAGACGAGAGCCATGGCGACGCAGAACGAGAACAGCACTCTGTACTGCAGCCTCGAAGGCCAGCTATTTCTGGCCATGTCTATTATCAAGGTTGTCGCTTCGTTCGCCGAATGAGAACTAGCCCGGGAACTACTAACTTCAGCAGACCGAGAAAACTCGGCCCAGACGGATGGACTAACGCTAGACGGTAGGAACTTGACGGCAGAGTGTAATAGAAGACGGTAAGTAGATGCCGATGCGACTTAGTAACTACAGAACGCTGGAGGGTAGGGACTGAAGTCGATGACCGTTTACATATCACGCCGCGAATCACTTAGGACCGAGTGCGAGGATGATAAATTAAGTAGCTATACAGTGGTGAAATCTATGTCTAGTACGGGCCAGACGGAACTGTCCTATAGGCGGACGTTGCTGTGATTAGCTAATAACGTAGATTTAGGAGGTGGGGAGAACCAAGAATAGTGATGGTGAGAAGAATCACGTCTAGACTCTCCTAACCCGAAGGCTTGAATTCACTCTTGTTCTTTTGTGGACGCACACCAACAACCTCCTCCACAACTTTGCTAGGGTTGTTGCTCATCACTCCCTCCCTGCACCATGAATGACAAGGTGTCGCCTCGCCTCGCGCCAGCAGCCATGGCGGATGGATGGTGTGTGCGTCTGTCTGTTGTGGTCAGGTCAGCACAGTGCGACAAGGGCACTGCTCAGGGTGATTTGAGGGTCTGCACAAAACATATCATGCTTGGTTAAGAGCGGTAATTCAAACCGCCGCTTTAAACCGCTTCTCACCTTCGTGGATAACGAACCATTAGCTGCAATCAAAACTTTTGTGACGCGGCGTGAGAAAGTGAGTGGCTGTGGATGGGGAGGAGTCCACGCGGAGAATCTGCGGACCCTAGGGTTTCCATTTTCACCAAACTCAACAGTGCCTCGCCGCTTCGGAAGGTCGGGCGGGAGCCCAGAATGCGGGAATGCGGGGAGGAGCTGGGGGAAGGACTTGGGAGGGGCAAGGGCAGGAGGGTACAGAATTGCGCAATGCTAAAGATCCAGGACAGGACAGTCTCACTAGGGGAAGGGGGGGGTGGGGGAAGGAAATGCGATGGGGGACTCGGGGAGCCAGAAGCACGGGTATCGGCTGCACTTCATCGTTGAGGCCGACAATTCTACGGGAGGGAAGAGGAGGGGCACTTGGGGGGGAGGCTTTCTACTTCCGGCAATTCATTTCAGCCTCGATTCTGCCTCCCTGGACTGTACAGTGCACTGATACTCCCTACACTGGTGGGGAGGGAAATTTTATGGATTCAAAAGTATTCCTGTCAGTAAAGTAAACCCGCATTCTTGCTGACTCTCCTCTTGATCTGGCGGCGAAACACGCATCTAATCAAGACCAAGCACAATAAATCCCCAAACAGAAAAAAAAATGGCTGGATGCGTGGTCGGCTGGTTTCCGCAGCTGCCCAGGGTCTCCATTCCACTCACTCACCATAGGAACAGTCACGGTGGAATTGTTTGGCGGAGAACGTTGGTGAGCTGGCGCTGTCGGAAACACCTGACATCTCACCACTGCAGAGAGTCGAAGCAAAGTTCGTATTCACTTGAAACGTCTTCGCCAAACATTAAATATTACATCAGATCAAACAAAACAGCAATCTTTCATGGTTTAATTTGTGATTCAAAGCTGTGAGGCATACCTTGTATGAATCAATTTGTAGAGTGAAAAAAAACAATTATACGTGTATTTGAATACTATACATCTGTTTTTTTCTTTTGAAACGAACAGAACATCGATAACAACTTTTTGATCAAGCTCAAAAGAAAACATTATAGTTGCGCCATAGCCACAATATTCCTCTTTTTATAAAATGTTAAATTAGTTTTGGATTATTTTCAGCAAAAACAAATGCATGACACAGCCACAATAAGGTCGTCGTCTTTACTACATAATTGTTACGAGTGCAATGGAGTGATGTAGCGAGGATTGCACTAAGGTGTCAAATGAGTACAAAATGTGAGCGAAGGCATAAGCTAACATTTATACGCGAAACATGCAAACAATAACGCGGTGCGTGCGACCTAGCTAGTGCTAGGCTGGCATCGAGGCTCGGGCTAGTCCCGACGTGTAGGCCAACACGGCCGAGCCCGCGGTACATGGTTTGGTGAAACAATGCGCGCGAAGTCGGCGAACAACGGCTGCTACTGTACGCGATGTTGCAGGTAAGGAATGTCGAAAAAAATCCTTACACTACCCCCCCCCCCCCCCCCCCCCCCCCCCTCCCTCAATAAGCCCCCTCCGCTACGCGAGTGCGTATATATCGCGGAAACCCCAGCTCCTCATGTACACTTGCAGGGCAGGGTGGTTTTCAATGTTGGCCAGAGGCACCCAGCTATCCTCAGTTGGCGTGCGGTCCTTCCAGCAAACGAATCCTCCTAATTCCCGTTGGGTGCCGAATCCGATGGCTCAGAATCTTCTCGGGCTCGATGATCGGCTCCGATGCAGGGCGAGTCATGGATGGCGGGCGATGACGAGGCAGTTGGCTCGTGGTTGGGACGTAAGGGCAAAGCAGGCTGACGTGGAATGATAGGCTGATTTACCAGTCGGTCGGCAATGGTACATGGGCGGTAACTGGTGTTATCATATGGCTGATTTAGAACGGCCCACAGTAGCGGGGTCGGAGTTTTGGTACGCAGTCGTAAGTTCTGTGTGTTGAGCAGTACGTAATCTCCTGACTTGTACGTGACTGGGCGGCGGTGGCGGTCAGCGTTGCGCTTAGCGATGACATTGGCCTTTTAAATTGCTTGTGCGGCTCTACTGCGGGCAGCTTGCAGAATCTCGGCGAATTGTTGTGCGCGTGGCGTGGGATTGTCTAGAATCGGCGTCATCGGCACTGTTGGGTTTTGCCCGTAGTTCAGGTAGAACGGAGACTGCTGTGTCGTCGCTGACGTGGCGTTGTTGTACGCGAACTCGATCAGCGGCAGCTGCTCCCAAAGGTTCCTCTAGAAGTTGCCGGTGAACTTCGTGAAGCGGTCGCTAATTATCGCAGCTGGTATCTCGTGAAGTCTAACGACGGTTGCAATGAACAGGCGAGTGGTTTATTCGGCATAGATCGATTTCTTGCATGCAGCGAAGTGAGCCATCTTCGTCAATCTCTTAACAACGACCATTACCGCGTCGTTACCCCCAGGGTTCGAAGGTAACCCCGTGACGAAATTCATGGTAACCTGCTGCCAGGCGCGCTCGGGCGACGAAATCGGCTGCAATTGACCCGCCATTTTTTTTTTTTTTTTTTTTTTCGCGAGCTCTTCATCACCTGACACGTGGGGCACGAGCCACGTGCTGCTGTACGTCGGTCAACAGCTCCGGCCAGTAGTAGTACCGCTGCAGTTGCTGTCGCGTTTTTTCTACCCCAAAATGTCCCGAGGTAATTCCGTCGTGTGCCTCCTGTAGTAATCGCTCCCTCAGCAGTGAGTACGCGGGTACCCAAATGCGGTTGGTGCCTGTTTTTATGTAATAGACTCCCTTTGCTTCTGCCAGTTGCTGTAAATTTCCGGTCGTGAAAAATGGGTCGGTGCGGTATCCGTGGGTGAATAGGTTTGTTAGTAGTGGTTTGGTTTGGGCGAGAAGGATGGCGTGAAGTTGGGCGGTAAGGCGGGTGAGTGTGTCAGCGATGTTCGATGCACCTTTCTTGTATGTGACGGTGTAGTGGAAGTTGGACTCCAGATAGTCCAACCAGCGGATCCGTCGCGGATTGAGACTCGGTTGGGCTCGAAGGTACTGTAGTGATCGGAGGTCTGTCCATACTATCACGTATGCTCCCGTGAGGTAACATCGCCACACCTTGAACGCGTGCACGATCGCCAGCATCTTGCGGTCGTGTATTGAATAGTTGCGTTCGGGCGGGTGAAGCTTGCGGGACTCATACGCGATTGGCTGGAGGCCGTTCCCGAAATCCTGCAACAGTACTTCTCCCACGGCAATGTCGCTAGCGTCACTGACGAGCTCGAACGGACGGTGCGGATCAGCGATGTGAAGTACGGGCGGCGAGCACAAAATTTTCTTGAGGGCCGAGAAGGCAGCCTGCTCTTTCTCCCCCCACGTATACTCAACCCCCTTCCTCAGCAGGTCGGTCAACAGAGCAGTCAACTTTGCCATGTCGGGGACGAACCGGCGCACGTAGTTGATGAATCGCAAAAAACTCTGCAGCTCAGTCAGATTTGTTGGCTCGTGCCAAGCTTGAATCGACGCGATCTTCTTCGGGTATATTTCCACTTCGTCAGCTGAAATAATGTGCCCCCAAAACTCTAGTCTGTCCTGTAAAAACTCATAGTTAGAGGCTTTGGTCAGTAGGCGGTTCTCACTCAGTATTTTAAAAACTGCTTCGATGTCCTGTAGGTGCTGTGCTCTGTCGGGGCTGTAAATGAGTATGTCATCTAAGTAGACGATGACGCACTTATCTAAAAGCGGGCGGAAGGCTTCGTTCATCGTCATTTGATAAGTGGCGGGGGCGTTGGTTAGTCCGAAGGGCATGACAGTGTCTTCATAGGATCCGTAGCGTGTTCGAAACGCTATCTTTGGGCAGTCGGGTGGGTTGACGCGAATCTGGTGGTAACCCCCTATAAGGTCGATTTTCGAGAAAACCTGGGCTGTGCGCATTTGGTCGATCAGTTCGTCGGCTCGCGGGATGGGGTAACGGGACTTGATGGTAACCTTGTTCAGTGCTCTGTAACCTATGCACATGCGAAAACCCCCGTCTTTCTTCGGCGTAAACAGTATTGGTGCCGCGAAGGGAGACGAACTCGGGCGAAAAAACTCATTCTCGAGCAGGTAATCCAGCTGCTTCCGTAGTTCGTCCAGTTCGGGTTGGGTCGGTCGGAACTGTCGCTGTATTGTCGGCTGTGCCCCCAGTTCTAATTCTATCCTGTGGTCGTGCGGTCGCTGAGGTGGCAGTCCCGTCGGCAGGTCATCCGGAAATATCCCACTGTACCGCTTCTGGAGTGCTGCCAAGTCATCCAGTACGTCAGCGAGCATTTTCTGTAAATCGCTCCCCTGTTTTGCTACCTTGGCTTCCCTAATGTCGACCGCGTACACGTCAGCTCCTGCCGCTACGGCGCATTTCATCGTGACTGTGTTGACATGCACCGACGAAGACTCAGGCGAGCCCCAACAAGATAAGGCGATCTTGTTACAGTTCACTCGCACGGTGCAGTCACCCGTTGTCCAGTCGATTCGCGGATTGTCCTGTCGCAACCAATCACGACCGAGTAAATTGTCTGTTCCGTCGAGGGTTGTCGCGAGCATTTACTGTCTAAACGTGAAGTTACCCCCGCATCAAATAAGAACCCGGTCCACGCGTTCCCGTATCGCCAGTGGTGTGCCGTGCTGTGGCATCTGTCCAGTGGAAGTTCCAGTTTCCGTGCTGTGGCGGTGTTGATCAGGCTGTAGCTGGCTCCCCCGTCGACAAATCTTTTAACCAAGTCTGTACAAACTTTCCCACTAAGCAGTATGGGGCTGTCTACCATAGTACCCTCCTTATTCGGCTGGGTGTGGTCAATTGCGTGAACCGGCACAATCACCCGGTGAGGGTCTATTGGGTCGGGCGAGCGGCGTGACCTGCCAGTAAAGGGCCCGTCTGCTACTGACTCCCAGCGTTTCCCTGCTGCTTGGTCTGTTTCTGCTGCTCAGCTCCCTTAGTGGGAAAATTGGCGTCCCCCCTTTCCCTTAGCGTTTTCCGGGCATTCGCTCTTACGGTGTCTCGGCCGATTGCACGCGAAGCAACGCCCTTTAAATAGTGCGGCAGCGGCATTCGCGGCAACGGCACGTATCGTAGCGCCCTCGTTCATCCCACGAGATCGATGTCCACGATTGCTGCTGCTTCCGTAGGACCCCAGTTTCGGTCGGCAGAAGAAATCGAGTTTCTCCGCCATAGCGAGAATCTCTTGAAAGTCGGTGACGCCGCACAGCTGAATTTCCTGAGCGATGTCGTGCTTCAAGCCGCCGATGTAGCGGTAGATGCGCTCGCCCTCGTGCATGTTGTTAAGGCGAAGCCCTGCACGCATCTGGTTTCGTGTGTAGCAGCCCTATGCGGAGTAGTGAGACTTTGCATACCGCATACCGGTTTCACCTGTATTGCGGTATTTGCCATGTACACTCCAGTCTATGCAATTCGCTATGCACAATCCGACATTGGACCAGGGAAGGGACGACATTGCACAAACGTGTATGTGCAACTGTCAGTGTTGCAAGAACCTGCGCAACTACTCTTGGGCAGGTAGAAATTCACTTGATGGTTTTTTTACCTGGCGGTGCCAACCTGGAACCGCATACTAGAGTAGGTGCTTGCACGTTCTCCTTGAACAACATTCTTCATGAACAACATTCTTGTAGAAAGTTCTTGCACATGTCACTATGCTTCTCTTTAAGGTTCATGTTGTTTCTGTTCTAATAAATCAATTAATGAAATTCTTTCTGTCCATTACTGCATACCAAGTTGACATCAGAATTCGGTTTCCGCAAGTCAGTATTCGGTTTACAAGCATCCGCTTCGCAACTCCGCGCCTAGGCTCTCCCACAACCGCCTATTCTCCGCATGGTGCGGTGAGCGTGGACGCATACGCGAACTTCAGATAGCCTCGTATACGATTGACGAAGTTGTCAACCTTGGGCAAGCAGCCTTATCGATTCCGTATGGCTGGCGAGGGGGCTGCAACGGAAGTCATGGACCTGGAGGCACAAGTCTCTGCTTTGCGGGAGCGCCACAGTGGTGGCGAAATCAACGGCGCGGATCTGGAGTTGATGATCGAAGGAGCTCGTGCGAAATGGGCTCGCGATCACCCACCTCCTCGCGCTGAAGCGGAAATTGAGTCCGCTTCTCCCCGTGCTGAAGGCAACAATGTCAACATTGATGGCAATGAAGGCGCAAGAGTTACGCGCGGTGAACTGCGTGGGGCCGTCAGAGTGAACACCGCGAGCGTTGGTGGAACGCAAGGGCAAGTCCTTCGGTCTGCAGCTGCAATGAGTGCGCGTAGTGACGCGCATGGTTATCGCAACGCAGTGCGACGGAGTGGTGGTGGACCATCGTGGACGGCAAATGCGCCAACTGTACGCGATGGTGGAATCGCTCCGGAATACGGATACTTCAAATTCTCACCCGACAAAATCGTCGTGCCGAAATTGCTCGAAGGGCGTCACGACTTGACAACATGGGTTGAGTCCATTGAGCCGCAGTTGGAAATCGCACAGGTAAAGAAGTTCGTAGACGGAACGGGGGAGGTGCCGCCTGAGGAGGATGCGGAACGGCGCGCACAGTTTCATTCTGCACAGCTGTTGACGTCTATGGTAATCTCAAGGTGTTGCTCGCCGGCCGTCCAAGTTGCGTTGAAGCTCAGCCGTCTTCGTGTGGACGCAGGATTTCAAGCTTGGCAATCCATAATGAAGACATACAAGGCAACGGATGACCTTTACAATGGTCAGCTAGAGGAATGGTTGACGAATCTGGAGATGGGGGAGCACGAAAGCGCAACCGCATACTGCAATCGCGCACAGCAGATGCTTGCACATTTGCGCATGGCCGGCGTCGACTATGCAATGTCCTCAAACGTTACGCATGGCATCAAAGGTCTTCCTTCAAGCTACAATCTCCCTCGTCGCATGGTGAAACTCCCGGGTGTACGCGAAGAGCTCGATGAGGATAAGCTTTTCAGCTACATCATTGAGGAGGAGTTCACCCTTGAATCTGAGCGGCGCAAGGAGCAAATTCTCCCTTAAGTCAACCATGTCGCGCCAAAGCAGCAGCGTCAGCAACAGAAGTGGAGAAAATCGCGCGGAGGAGGCGACAATGACAAAAACATCTACCGCGCGAAGACGACCAAGGGCGACGAGCGTTCTAGTGGCGGAAAGCGCAACTCCCAACGATACTGGTTTTTTTGTGGAGATCCCGAGCACTTCGCGAACCAGTGCCCCGATCGCGCCAACAAGGAGGATGGCGATGGTCAGGAAGCTCCGCGCGGACGATCGCAAAACCGTCAACCTCGTCATGAAACCGCATACCGCAAGGACAAACAACACTCCGATTCCAAGGACAAGCAGCCGTCGGATGCCGGAAACTCCCGCGGAAAGGGTGCGAAGGACGCCCCAAGTGACGACGTGCACCAGAAGGGCAAGCATCGTGTTCGATGGTCGGCGTGGTGACGGACGCATCTGTGGAACCGACAATTTCCTTGGCTCCGGAAGCAGGCGAGGACTTCCAGGCAGTCGCTGCAGCTGTTCAAGCAAATCCGACCGTGGTACTCCTCGACAGTGGGTGCTCTCATCACCTCATGGGGACGCGTGAGGCGTTTGTGGAGATGAATGCGGAAGGCGACGTTCACCATGTGCGTGGATTCAACGGCGCTATTCAACCCGTGCAGGGGCGCGGCACAATTGCTCTTCAAGGGGCAGCGGGCACAAAGGTTCTCATCCCCGATGTGCTGTATGTGCCTGGTTTATAGGCGAATCTGCTATCAGCTGGACAGTTGAATGACAGTGGTGTGCAGTTTCAGGACGCCGGCGATGAAACGCTTCTCGTATCTGCTAAGGAAGCTGTTCTCGGTCGCGCGTGCTACACCGGCCGCATTCTCTGCACCGACCTCCGCTCGTGTTCGTCGCAGTCGACGCCGCCGCCGATGGAGACGGTCGCGTTGCGGACGATTGCATCGTCTACGAAGTCGTCGGCGGACATTTGGCATGCAAGACTTGCGCACGCGTGCATTGATACGATTAAACGCACACCTGCACACGGCGCGGCAGCTGGGTTGGAGATCACATCACCGTCTTCTGCGTACCTGGTATGCGTTTCTTGCGTTGGCGGAAAGCTGGTTCGTCATACCTTCCCCGACCAAGGTTCTGAACCCGAAAACGCGTTGGACGTTGTGCACATCGGCGTCTGCGGACCCTTTCGAGTTGTTGCAAAGGACAGAAGTCGCTACTTTCTTCTTTTAAAAGACTGTCAAACGCGCTTCGTGTGGACGTATACTCTCATGCGGAATAGTGACGCTTTGGAGAAATAGAAAAAGTGGCTGACGATGGTGGAGCGACAAAGCAAGCTGACGGTGAAGATGATTCGTTCTGACCGCGGAGGGGAGTTCTTGGGTGGCGATTTCACCGCCTTCCTTGACAAGCACGGCATTGTCCACGTTTTGACATGTCCGTATACTCCGCAGCAGAATGGTATGGCTGAAGGCGAAATGCGCACACTTGTTGAAGCGCTCCGGACGATGCTTCTGCATATGAACGTACCACACAATTGGTGGCATCTCGCGCTTCGCCAAGCCGTGTGGGTACGCAACAGCATTGAGCGTGCTTCATTGCCTTCGGGAGCAACACCGCATACGCTGATGTACAAAGCGAAGCCGGACCTCACCATGGCCCGAGTGTGGGGTTGCATGGTGCAATACATGGTTCTGCAACATCAGCGCGGTGGGAAGCTTGCGCCGAAAGCCAGTTGGGGTCTTCATCTTGGTGTCTCTCTTGCGAGCAAAGGTTGGGAGGTGCTGGATCTCGCTGCAAGCCGAATCGTTACCACCGTGGAGGTGATATTCTACGAAACGCAGTCGCTGGATGACTGGAAAGCAGAGCGCGAACCCGGAAGTACACACAAGATATTCACTTCTGCGGCATCGTCTCCGTCACCCGGACTCCTCGCTGATGAGTTCGACGATCCGCTAGATGCCCTGACTTCAACTCCTGCACATCCGCACGTCCCCACGTCTATCCCCATCCCTTCCTTTCCACCTGTGTACCCACGTTTGGTACCTGTCCCCAAATCGTCAACCTCCTCCTCGCCTGCTGTCCTCTCCTCTCTGCTGCCAGCTGCAGAAAGCCTACCTCCCACCGCCGACACCCTGTCCAAGTCGGCCGACGACGATAAGGGGAGACATGACGCGCTACCTTCGGCGCCGCGCATCGGCATCGTCAACGGTCGACCTGCCGCATCTTCTGAGGATGGCGCACCTGGTATGCAGAAACCGGCGCATGGTATGCAGAAAACGGCAGGGGAGCAGTTGACAGGGGAGCAGATCAGCGGCAGCACGTCGAGCAACGTTGTGGAGGTCATCGGCGAAGTTGCAGGGGAGTCATCTAGAGACAGTTCTTCGAGCGACTTAGTGGAAATCAAGCCGCCGACACGGCATTCCACCCGCTCCAACTTTGGTGTGCCTCCAAAGAAATGGGCCGATGTGTGCCCGGTATTCGCTAACACACTTCTCGATGATGCAAATGCGGCTACCACGCTGCCAGAACTGGATCCCGATGTGCCCGCTAATCCTGAACGCCGGTGGGATATCGGAACGATGACAGTCAAGGAAGCGCTTGCGAGCTGGAAGGGGAAGGCGGTGAAAGCGGTAATGGACGAGGAGATGCGTAGCATCCTCACCAATGGAACATGTGAGTTGGTGCCTCGACCGTGCTGCGTCAATGTCATGAAGAACCGGTAGGTTCTTACGACAAAGTACAACGCTGACGACACGGTCGCTCGCGAGAAGGCACGGCTCGTCGTAAAGGGATTTACGCAGATTTATGGCGCTGATTACAATGAGACGTATTCCCCGGTTGGCAGCTACGTCGCACTGCGCATTTTCCTCTCTATCGTCCCAGTACTCGATCTACACATCATACAAGGACATGAAAAACGCATACCTGCAGAGCAAACTGGACCGCGTTCTGTACATGGAGTAGCCATCGCACTACAACGACGGTACATCTCGCGTCTGCAAGCTTCTGAAAAGTTTGTACGGGCTCAAACAGAGCCCCCTGCTGTGGTATTCGGAACTCGACAACGTACTCATTGGCGGCGGATGGAGCAAGAGTCAGGAGGACGAAGCGCTCTACTTCAAGTTCGGTGCTGATGGAGTCAGTTGCTGCCTGCTCGTCTACATTGACGACTTGCTCGCAGCAAGTAGCAGCCTCAAGATGCTGAAGGACCTCCGTGAGCTTCTGCAAAACACATTCGAGCTGCGGAAAATTACCCCCGTGCAGAAGTATTTGGGGCTGGAGATTGTGCGCGACAGGTCTGCGCGAAAGCTGTGGCTGTACCAAAGTGCATAAGTGGACAAACTACGTCGCCGTTTTGTGGGCGAAGAGCAGACAGGTCGTCGCCCGAAAATGCCTATTTCGGTCGACGCGTACACCGAGCTAACATTTGATGACGGGGAGTATCAGGCTCGTGTAGAGGAAGAGCATCGCCAGAAAGTAGGTTCGCTCCAGTTTGCCGCAACCACGACCCGTCCTGACATCGCATACGCATGCAGCAAGTTGGGCTCGGGGTTGACGATTCGCAGTGACCAGCACTGGAGGGAGCTGGACCGCTGCATTGACAACGTGGTGGACACCCGCGATTTCGCCCTCAAGTTTGGTGTTGGACTGGATACTCTGCGCCTGGTGGGGTATGCGGATTCCGATGACGCGGGTGACCGACAGACGCGCAACAGTACTAGTGGATACGTTTTTGTGCTTGGCGGAGCTGCAGCTTCGTGGGCAAGTCAGAGGATTAAGTGCATGACGTTATCCTCAACGGAGTCCGAGTACATTGCAGCAACGGAGGCCGGCAAGGAGGCACGCCGTTTGCGCTTTCTTCTCGCCGAATTTCGGCTTCTAGATGCTGGGGTGCCGACCGTCATCCACGTGGACAACTCATCTGCGATTGCGATTGCGGAAGGGTTAGGGCTCAAGGGGAGACTCAAGCACATGGAGAGGCGGCACATCTGGCTGTAGCAGATGGTGAAGCGCAACAAACTTGGGCTTACGTACATCCCAACAAGCGAGCAGCCCGCGGACTATCTCACGAAGGCATTGCATTCTCCGGCATTCAAGCGCTGCTCTGTTGCCGTTGGGCAAGTCAATCTTGCAGAAGATGCGCGTGACAACGCTTAGGATTAGGTGCCATGTCCTTCAACATCGCTGGTGCGGTGAGTATGCGTGTGCGGAAAACACGCGGACGAGTATCAGGATCGTCACCCTGTTGTACTGTATTATTTCCTTTCGTTTTGTGTGGTGTGATAACTCCTCAGTTGCCCAGGCACGAGCAGGGCAGGGGAGTGTTAAGGCGAAGCCCTGCACGCGCTTGGTCTCGCGTGTAGCAGCCCTATGCGGAGTAGTGAGACTTCGCATACCGAATACCGGTTTCACCTGTATTGCGGTATTTGCCATATACACTCCAATCTGTGCAATTCGCTATGCACAATCCGACATTGGACCAGGGAAGGGACGACATTGCACAAACGCGTATGTGCAACTGTCAGTGTTGCAAGAACCTGCGCAACTACTCCTGGGCAGGTAGAAATTCACCTGATGGTATTTTCACCTAGCGGTGCCAACCTGGAACCGCATACTAGAGTAGGTGCTTGCACGTTCTTCTTGAACAACATTCTTCATGTACAACGTATTCGTAGAACGTTTTTGCACACGTCACTATGCTTCTCTATAAGGTTCATGTTGTTTTTGTTGTAGTCAATCAATTAATGAAGTTATTTCTTTCCGTTACTGCATACCAAGTTGGCATCAGTATTCGGTTTCCACAAGTCGGAATTCGGTTTACAAGTATCCGCTTTGCAACTCTGCGCCTAGGCTCTCCCACAATCGCCTATTTTCCGCACATGTATCCCACTTGCTCACACAGCGCCAGAAACCCGCTGGTGTAATATTGGACGGAACTGCGTTGGCGCCAAGTGCGGAGCTCTGACTCGCCGCGATCGAAGCCGCGATTGGCTCAAATCGAGCGCGCAGACCTGCGCACCACATTAGGGAACCTCCACGAAATACGACGGCGCACAGGGTCCGGTTTGTCCTTCCCGTGTCGGTAGAGTCGCGTAGTCGTTCGGCTTTGTGACGATGACACGCCACCAATCCATGGCGGGTCCTCGCAACAGTGATACGGCGTAGCGAATCTTCGCCGTATCCTCCGAGACGTAGTTGGCGTAAAAAAACACGTTCATCATGAACAACCACGCCTGAACGGTTGGACCATCCCGTTGACTCGGGTCAAAACATGGCGGACGCTGCGGCTTCAGCGGCATCGTTGACGGTAGTGCCGAATCGTTGGTCGGTGCCGAAATCGTGGCGCGAGGCTGGTTCCTGGCCGCATTCGTCGCTTCGGGGTGTGTCGTGCCGTGGTCGTCGTCGTCTCCGTCATGGCGGACGACGCCATCATTGGCTGCGCTCGCGGGTTGCCCCAGACTTCCTTGTTGCGATGCCTGTGGTGCGGGTTGTCCCGGAGTGCCAGGTGCTTGTGACTGTACTTGTTGTGCTCGTGCGACGTCATTTTGCAGGGACGTGCGTTCCGTCGTCAGCGCCGCGATTTCTTCCGTGCTCTCATGCAGTTGGCGCAGCAATTCATTCAGGCGGTCCTGCGTAAGTATAGTGACGTCGATATGTTCAGCCATTGCGAAGGGTGTCGGCTCAGATTAGTCTAGGCGCAGTCGTGGTTGCACGCGTTTATGAGAGAACGCGAGGACAGCGGCTCCTAGGTGCTAAGGGGCGTGAGTCCCTTCGAGTGAAAAATCAAAAGTTGATTTCATGGGGTGCGGAGATGCGCGGTCCGAAAGAAAGTGGCTCTGATAACCAAGTGTTACGGGTGCAATGGATCGAGGTAGCGAGGATTCCACTCAAGGTGTCAAATTACTACAAAATGTGAGAAGGCATGAGCGAACATTTGTATGCGAAACATGGAAACGGTAACGCGGTGCGTGCGAGCTAGCTAGTGCTAGGCTGGCATCGAAGCTCGGGCTAGTCCCGAAGCGTAGGCCGACATGGCCGGGCCAGCGGTGCATGGTTTGGTGAAACAGTTCGCGCGAAGTCGGCGAAGCCCCGTTAGCAGTAACGGGCGAACAACGGCTGCTGCTGTACGCTATGTTGGAGGTAAGGAATGTCAGAGAAAATTCCTTACAATAATGGAGAGTCCATCAGAGTAGAACTTTGGTGTCAAAACGATTCTTGTGTGGAATGCTATGGCGGGGGAAGAGGCCGAGGAGGAGGGTCAAGACCAGGTACGCCCCAAGCCGAGGAGGTTCGCCTTACATACAAGCCCAAACCTGTTTCGTTTTGCTTTGATAACAGCCTGGTAGGCTGTGGTGGTTACAGGTCAAATCTATTTGCCACCTGGCCTGTTCCTCCGCACGAGCCACCTGCGATTGGCCTCACCCAATAGTCAGCCCCAACCTCTGGGAGCCCCCAAGTCGAAGCGCTCTAATCGTAGACCGTTCGATAGACGATATCATAACAGAGTTCATCTTAGGAGTTCATCTCTCGTGCCCTGAGTCTCACCTCACCAACCAAGCAGCAGCGCTCTCCAGCTGTGAATCTCGCCTTGTGACAGCAGCGCACCGCAACCTTTCATCACGTTGGAGAAGGTGGTGGTTGACTCGGTTCGGAACGGTTTAGAACGGGAAACAACAAAATGTATCGGTTTGGAGAGATGCCACCACAATCAGGTACCCACCACACACCAACAGCATGTCTCCTCTCCACAATCCCAAGAAGCATTTCGTCAGGAAATGTTTCGTCTTTCAAGGCTACGCTGTCAGGATAATTTCAAGGTCTAGAGTGCTTCAGGCCTGTATTGTGTGCCAGCATTGAATGTGACGAGCATATTTTATTCTTGTTTTGTTGGAGCCAGACGTTTTCCCAGGTCTGGGTTGCTAAGTTCCTTCGCGGATTTCTGACTGAATACTCCAGTGTTGAACTTTGGCGCCTGTGCACTTCTCGTATTTGGGTTCTCCATCCTCCGCTTTGTCAGACGCATATGTTGACATTTTCCTAGGGTTGACTACAGCTTTCTCTTCAAAGTTGAGTCAAAATGAACCGCGCCAAAGCCGGTCGCAAAAAGGCCGAAGGGGGTGCCAGATCGTTGATCCCCTGTATAGTCTTCCTCATTTCCGCTGCGTGCGTCATTTTGGTCATTTCGTACACCGGCGCAAACATCGCCACTAAAACATCCGCGCAGCCCGGCGCAAAGAACCCGCGCGGAGGCGGGGAAAGCGCGGACGTCATGGAGGAAGGCGGGGGGGAGGGTGATGACGCGGGGGAAATTTCGTTCGTAAAGGGTGGCGTAGGCGCGGCGCCATTCCTGCCGGATTTCGATCTGAGCCGTCCAGTGGAGCACGGGCCGAAGGGGAAGCGGTTGAGTAAAGAGGAGCAGGAGTACGTGAGCGCGGAGGCGGAATACCAGGTGAGAAATAATGTTTAGCCCGGAATAAAAAATCGACATTTCGGGAAATGCATCAATATGAGACGGTCTGATCGGCAATGCGGAGGAGCAGGAGTGTGTGAGCGCGGAGGCGGAATACCAGGTGAGGAATCTGAAGTTATGTTGGATGTTGTTCTCGAAGCGTCGATCTGAGACAGCCCGATGACGGAAAGATGAATTCAGAGCAAGAGTAGGTGAGCGTGGAGGCGGAATATCAGACGAAAATCGCGACTCAATTCGTACGCGTCTAAATGCGCCGATTGGATACATTGTGAGGGAGATGGAGGAGGGGAAAATGTGAGCGCGGAGGCGGAACACCAGGCGAGAACTAGGAATAGTGCCAGTTACAGATTGCGATATCAATGTATATGTGTCAAAGTGTCACTGTCAGGTCAGGGTTATTTTCAGGGAGAAAGGAACTGTTCGGGTGGGAGAGTAAGAGGCGCTGGCGGTGGAAAGACGGAGCTTGATTTAGATGTCAGATATCAGTGTCTTGGGAGGAACGAATCTTGCAGGTGTTGCGTTGCGTGGCCTTATGTGTGTCAATGCTACATGCACCTTCACCTTATAGGTTATTGTTGTGACTTTTGAGTCGACTCAAAAGTCTTATGTGTGTCAATGCTACATGCACCTTTACCTTATAGGTTATTGTTGTGAATTTCATTGTCCGCTTCCACCAAACCCCCTTCCCCCCCCCCCCTCCCTCCCCCCAAACCCCCCTCCACTCCCCTATCTTCCTTTCTCCTCCGCCTCCTTCCCCAGATGCGTCTGGCGCGGCGGAACGAGCTGACAGGGGGCAAGCGCCCCGAGCCGCCGTTCCCGCGGTGGAAGCCGGGCAAGATCAAGGAGGTGTTCCTCACGCCCACCTACCCCTGCAAGCGCGCCGAGCGCCTGGGGGGCACGGGGGCGGACGGAGAAGGCGGAAAGGTGAGGGGGGCGGACGAAGGGAGGGGCAAGGTGAAGGTGGTTGGTAGGTCTGATCTGAGTGTGATGGATGATGGTGAGAAGCAGCCCTGGGTGGGAAAGGCCTTGATGGGAAGCCGGGCAAGATCAAGGAGGTCTTCCTCACGCCCATCTACCCCTGCAAGCACGCCGAGCGCCTGGGGGGCACGGGGGCGGACGGCGAGGGGGAAAGGGGCAGATTTGGTGTTGATGGGGTAACTCTACTGGTGGAGAAGGCCAAATGGACGAGTGAGAGATGAAATCTGCCCTTGAAATCTGTTTCCTTCTCCTTTTGCCCTTGACCCTTCCTCACTATCGCCTTCCTCCCCCTCCGCATCTTCTCTCAATTTCCAGTCTACCTCTAAATCCCCTCCCCGGTCCCTGTCCCCATTACCCCGTTCCCGTCCTGCCCCACCCTGCCCCCAACGCTGTTCCCCCTCTCCCCTGTCTTTGTCCCCGCCCGCCCCCGCCCCTGTTTCCCCCACTGGCAGTGGGTGTGCAACATCCGGAAACTGAGAGGGGGAGGCAGGAGGCCTATCGTGTTCCCATGCCCTTATCCCGTCCCGCCCTGCCCCTGTCCCCATGCCCCGGTTCCCCCTCACCCGCCCCGGTTCCCCCTCACCCGCCCCTGTTCCCCCTCACCCGCCCCGGTTCCCCCTCACCCGCCCCTGTTCCCCCTCACCCGCCCCGGTTCCCCCTCACCCGCCCCTGTTCCCCCTCACCCGCCCCGGTTCCCCCTCACCCGCCCCGGTTCCCCCTCACCCGCCCCTGTTCCCCCTCACCCGCCCCGGTTCCCCCTCACCCGCCCCGGTTCCCCCTCACCCGCCCCTGTTCCCCCTCACCCGCCCCGGTTCCCCCTCACCCGCCCCTGTTCCCCCTCACCCGCCCCGGTTCCCCCTCACCCGCCCCGGTTCCCCCTCACCCGCCCCGGTTCCCCCTCACCCGCCCCGGTTCCCCCTCACCCGCCCCGGTTCCCCCTCACCCGCCCCGGTTCCCCCTCACCCGCCCCGGTTCCCCCTCACCCGCCCCTGTTCCCCCTCACCCGCCCCTGTTCCCCCTCACCCGCCCCTGTTCCCCCTCACCCGCCCCTGTTCCCCCTCACCCGCCCCTGTTCCCCCTCACCCGCCCCTGTTCCCCCTCACCCGCCCCTGTTCCCCCTCACCCGCCCCTGTTCCCCCTCACCCGCCCCTGTTCCCCCTCACCCGCCCCTGTTCCCCCTCACCCGCCCCTGTTCCCCCTCACCCGCCCCTGTTCCCCCTCACCCGCCCCTGTTCCCCCTCACCCGCCCCTGTTCCCCCTCACCCGCCCCTGTTCCCCCTCACCCGCCCCTGTTCCCCCTCACCCGCCCCTGTTCCCCCTCACCCGCCCCTGTTCCCCCTCACCCGCCCCTGTTCCCCCTCACCCGCCCCTGTTCCCCCTCACCCGCCCCGGTTCCCCCTCACCCGCCCCGGTTCCCCCTCACCCGCCCCGGTTCCCCCTCACCCGCCCCGGTTCCCCCTCACCCGCCCCGGTTCCCCCTCACCCGCCCCCGGTTCCCCCTCACCCGCCCCGGTTCCCCCTCACCCGCCCCGGTTCCCCCTCACCCGCCCCGGTTCCCCCTCACCCGCCCCGGTTCCCCCTCACCCGCCCCGGTTCCCCCTCACCCGCCCCGGTTCCCCCTCACCCGCCCCGGTTCCCCCTCACCCGCCCCGGTTCCCCCTCACCCGCCCCGGTTCCCCCTCACCCGCCCCGGTTCCCCCTCACCCGCCCCGGTTCCCCCTCACCCGCCCCGGTTCCCCCTCACCCGCCCCGGTTCCCCCTCACCCGCCCCGGTTCCCCCTCACCCGCCCCGGTTCCCCCTCACCCGCCCCGGTTCCCCCTCACCCGCCCCGGTTCCCCCTCACCCGCCCCGGTTCCCCCTCACCCGCCCCGGTTCCCCCTCACCCGCCCCGGTTCCCCCTCACCCGCCCCGGTTCCCCCTCACCCGCCCCGGTTCCCCCTCACCCGCCCCGGTTCCCCCTCACCCGCCCCGGTTCCCCCTCACCCGCCCCGGTTCCCCCTCACCCGCCCCGGTTCCCCCTCACCCGCCCCGGTTCCCCCTCACCCGCCCCGGTTCCCCCTCACCCGCCCCGGTTCCCCCTCACCCGCCCCGGTTCCCCCTCACCCGCCCCGGTTCCCCCTCACCCGCCCCGGTTCCCCCTCACCCGCCCCTGTTCCCCCTCACCCGCCCCGGTTCCCCCTCACCCGCCCCGGTTCCCCCTCACCCGCCCCGGTTCCCCCTCACCCGCCCCGGTTCCCCCTCACCCGCCCCTGTTCCCCCTCACCCGCCCCGGTTCCCCCTCACCCGCCCCGGTTCCCCCTCACCCGCCCCGGTTCCCCCTCACCCGCCCCGGTTCCCCCTCACCCGCCCCGGTTCCCCCTCACCCGCCCCGGTTCCCCCTCACCCGCCCCGGTTCCCCCTCACCCGCCCCGGTTCCCCCTCACCCGCCCCGGTTCCCCCTCACCCGCCCCGGTTCCCCCTCACCCGCCCCGGTTCCCCCTCACCCGCCCCGGTTCCCCCTCACCCGCCCCGGTTCCCCCTCACCCGCCCCGGTTCCCCCTCACCCGCCCCGGTTCCCCCTCACCCGCCCCGGTTCCCCCTCACCCGCCCCGGTTCCCCCTCACCCGCCCCGGTTCCCCCTCACCCGCCCCGGTTCCCCCTCACCCGCCCCGGTTCCCCCTCACCCGCCCCGGTTCCCCCTCACCCGCCCCGGTTCCCCCTCACCCGCCCCGGTTCCCCCTCACCCGCCCCGGTTCCCCCTCACCCGCCCCGGTTCCCCCTCACCCGCCCCTGTTCCCCCTCACCCGCCCCTGTTCCCCCTCACCCGCCCCTGTTCCCCCTCACCCGCCCCTGTTCCCCCTCACCCGCCCCTGTTCCCCCTCACCCGCCCCTGTTCCCCCTCACCCGCCCCTGTTCCCCCTCACCCGCCCCTGTTCCCCCTCACCCGCCCCTGTTCCCCCTCACCCGCCCCTGTTCCCCCTCACCCGCCCCTGTTCCCCCTCACCCGCCCCTGTTCCCCCTCACCCGCCCCTGTTCCCCCTCACCCGCCCCTGTTCCCCCTCACCCGCCCCTGTTCCCCCTCACCCGCCCCTGTTCCCCCTCACCCGCCCCGGTTCCCCCTCACCCGCCCCTGTTCCCCCTCACCCGCCCCGGTTCCCCCTCACCCGCCCCGGTTCCCCCTCACCCGCCCCGGTTCCCCCTCACCCGCCCCGGTTCCCCCTCACCCGCCCCGGTTCCCCCTCACCCGCCCCGGTTCCCCCTCACCCGCCCCGGTTCCCCCTCACCCGCCCCGGTTCCCCCTCACCCGCCCCGGTTCCCCCTCACCCGCCCCGGTTCCCCCTCACCCGCCCCGGTTCCCCCTCACCCGCCCCGGTTCCCCCTCACCCGCCCCGGTTCCCCCTCACCCGCCCCGGTTCCCCCTCACCCGCCCCGGTTCCCCCTCACCCGCCCCGGTTCCCCCTCACCCGCCCCGGTTCCCCCTCACCCGCCCCGGTTCCCCCTCACCCGCCCCGGTTCCCCCTCACCCGCCCCGGTTCCCCCTCACCCGCCCCGGTTCCCCCTCACCCGCCCCGGTTCCCCCTCACCCGCCCCGGTTCCCCCTCACCCGCCCCGGTTCCCCCTCACCCGCCCCGGTTCCCCCTCACCCGCCCCTGTTCCCCCTCACCCTGTTCCCCCTCACCCGCCCCTGTTCCCCCTCACCCGCCCCTGTTCCCCCTCACCCGCCCCTGTTCCCCCTCACCCGCCCCTGTTCCCCCTCACCCGCCCCTGTTCCCCCTCACCCGCCCCTGTTCCCCCTCACCCGCCCCTGTTCCCCCTCACCCGCCCCTGTTCCCCCTCACCCGCCCCTGTTCCCCCTCACCCGCCCCTGTTCCCCCTCACCCGCCCCTGTTCCCCCTCACCCGCCCCTGTTCCCCCTCACCCGCCCCTGTTCCCCCTCACCCGCCCCTGTTCCCCCTCACCCGCCCCTGTTCCCCCTCACCCGCCCCTGTTCCCCCTCACCCGCCCCTGTTCCCCCTCACCCGCCCCTGTTTCCCCCACGGGCAGTGGGTGTGCAACATCCGGAAACTGAGAGGAGGGGGCAGGAGGCCTATCGTGTACAGGTGAGGTGATTGAAGGGGGTGGGGGTACTGAAGGGGGTGGGGAGCGGAGAAGGTGTGTGGGGGGGGTGTGTGGGTAAAGAGCGAAGGGAGAGTGGAGGGAGAGACAGTGGGCGTGTGACATCTCGAAACTGAGAGGGGCAGGGAAGAGGGAAAGGTGTGGGTAAAGGTTAGGGGAAATTAGGAAGGTGAGGGAGGTGGGGTGGGGAAAAGGTTGGGGGGGTGGTGATGGGAAAACCGAGGGGAGTGGGGATTGGTGGGGAAGAATAAGAGGTGGAAGAACCGTGTGAGGGAGGGGGAAATCAAAGAAAGAAGGAACAGGAAGCGGAAAAAGACCCTTTAGATAGATTTGAGTTTACTCAAAACTAGACCCTTTAGATAGATTTGAGTTTACTCAAAACTAGACCCTTTAGATAGATTTGAGTTTACTCAAAACTAGACCCTTTAGATAGACCTTTTCCATCTCGTTTCCCTCTTCTCCCTCCCCTTTCTCCCTTCCTTGCAGTGTGGGCAGTGCAGGGGAAACCTCCTTCGAGCAGGCTGTGAGGGAGCGGCTGCGCACCAAGGCGTTCACCTTCGACCCGTTTCTGGACGACCAGCAGGCAGCAGCGCTGCGAGCCAAGCACCTGCTGCGGTACATCCCCATCGGCCTTGGTGCGGGCAAGCAGCTCTCTGCTTTACGGCGGGGGGCGCCGGGGAAGCGGTTTGCCACGCTGGCCCAGCTGATGGGGAAGCTCAACCACTCGCATATTGACGTTCTCAAGGTGAGTTTGTGTGCTCAAACGTCTTATAACGAGGACACGAATTGATGGTTCAAATGGAGGGAGGGTGTGTATTGGCATGGCTTACATGAGGCCAAGCACCTCCTGCTCTACATCCCCATCGGCCTGGGCGCGGGCAAGCAGCTCTCTGCTCTCCGGAGAGGGGCGCCGGGAAAGCGGTTTGCCACGCTGGCTCAGCTGATGGGGAAGCTCAATCACTCTCACATCGACGTGCTGAAGGTGTGTATTGTCTCACGTCACGTCTTATATGAGCCCAAGCACCTGCTGCGGTACATCCCCATCAGGCTGGGCGCGGGGAAGCAGCTGTCGGCGCTCAGGAGAGGGGTGCCAGGGAAGAGTTTTGCCACGCTGGCCCAGCTGATGGGGAAACTGAACCACTCTCACATGGTGCGCCGCAGGATATAGCACCCCAAGCACCTCCTGTGGTACATCCCCTTCGGGCTGCCCTACTTGCCATCCCCCCTCAGCATGTGCCTTGCTCTGTGTCAGTGTCACCCCTTTCTCTCCCCATTTCGCTCCTTTGTCTCAGATCGACTGTGAGCATTGTGAGGAGCGGCTCAGGGAATATCTGCACACCCCCCCCCCATTCCATCAGCCCTTCCCTTGCAACACGTGACTTTCTCTGTCACTGTCCATTCTCTCACCCCCCCATCCCCCCTCCTTTCCCCCTTTTCCCCTCAGATTGACTGTGAGCGCTGTGAGGAGCGGCTCATGGAGGATCTGCTCAACACGTTTGGCAAGGAGAATCCACCAGCAGAGCAAATCCTAGTGGAGATTCACCAGTGAGTCACTCGTTACCATGTATTACCATGCAGTTACTGCAGCTCGAGAACTCAAATTGATGAATGGTACTAATGTAATATTCCATATGGATACACAAACACACATGTGATCTGCAATATCCTGCTGTGTTCCCTTGTTGGTTACAGAAGCACGAGTTTACTCATGCTCTATACCCCCTGTCCCCCACACCCTTCCACGCCCAATCAGGATTCGCCACGTGGCCAGGACCACGCAAGTCCTCTTCCCATTGGAGGACATGGGTTACCGCCTCTTCAATGCAGAGGCCAACCCACGCTGTAACAGCTGCTACGAACTCTCATTTGTTCATGAAAACTTCTTAAAGCCCAAATCCATGTTTCCGACTCCTGAGGCTCCTGCTACTGCCGGTGATGCTGCTGGTGCCGGGGATGCTGCTGGTGCCGGGGATGCTGCTGCTGATACTGCGGCTGATACTGCTGAAGCTGCTGCTGATGCGGCTGCTGACGCTGTTGCTGCTGCCGCTGCGGATTCAACTGCAGAAGATCCTGCAAGTAATGCCAACCCTGGTGGCGATGCAGGGGGTGAAAGCCAATAACTGTTTAGGTCCAATTGATTTGGCGTTTCATTGGCTGTAGTGACAAAGAGTAGCAGGTAAAGTTGCAGTTTCAGGAACCAAGGCTGTAGTGACAAAGAGTAGCAGGTAAAGTTGCAGTATCAGGAACCAATAACAGAACACAGGCTTACAGGTTTCCAGAGTTAGTGACATGCAGTATCAGTAAGCAGTTATTTTGTGTCATTGCACAAAACTGTTGGTGCCAACACCAAGTACACTAGTTGGTGTATGACACAGCTCATCCGCGGATGAGGAGGATGGTGAAGAGCACCCGTATGAATCCTCTAGCGAGGAAGCCAAAAGCGATTCCTTGCTTTCTTCACAGTTGCGAGTGCCCCCAATACTGCCGAGTCTCGGGACTTCAAAACAGACAGCTCTTTTTGTGCTTCCCTTTGCTGACAGAACCCATGGATGCGACAGAACTCCATCAATGCTCAGTCTCTTCGTCGGGTCGACCTCCATCATCCGACGGACGAGATCTTTCAAGCCGCTCGACACGGACGGCCAAGGACTGACGGCGAAATCGACCGGCAGCAATTCCCTGCGTTCGTTAGGAAACGCGGGCCAGTCGGCGCATACCATCATGTACAGAACCACACCGAGAGACCAGACGTCGGCTTTAAGATCGTGTCCCTGACACGCAAGCACCTCGGGCGCCTCGTACGGATATCTCCCGACCACGTTTCTCAATTCCTTGCCGTTGCGAATCTCCTGAGCCAATCCAAAGTCTCCGATTCGAACCTCAATATCTTCAAGCCCGCAATTGGACTGAAGGTGTTTATCTTCCGCCTCGGAGGGAGTTGTACGAGAAGTGGAGATTGCAGTAGCTTGTTGATGCTGGGTTGTCAGCGCAGATATCGGTACAGATTTTAGGGCCTTGGATGACGTCAGCAGGATGTTTTCGGGCTTGATGTCGCGATGAGCCACGTCGAAGTGGTGGCACCAACGAAGCCCTCTAGCAATCTGAAGAAATATGTGCCTCGCGATCAGTTCATCCAGGCCGTTGGTTTCCGCGATGAGATCGAACAGGTCCCCACTCGTGCAGAGATCCGTCATCAAGTAAAACGCATCGTCGTCTTCGTATGCTTCGCGAAGAGAAAGAACATTCTTGTGGCCCGATAGTAGACTCATTGTAGTCACTTCGTTGTAAACTCCTTCCATTTGGAAGGAGGAAAGCCCTGACTTGAGAATCACCTTGCACGCATGAAGACTTCCTGATGTTCGGTCGACGCATCGCCAAACCCTTCCAGAATTACCCTCACCAATTATGTCAGAAAATGTGAAACGCTTTCGCATCTCGCCAGCAGACGGCAGGAAATGCTCCATTTTTCAGGCGTCGCGCTGGATTTGCAAGAAGTTGTCAGAGAAAGAAGACGAGGGGTTGTGCAAGGGAACTGATTAGGGAAAGTAACGCAAAGGTGCTTGCAATTACCGCGCCCATTCACGAAATCAGCTGCTGTTATATAGGAAGTTTGAAATGAGCGGAAGAGCCGAGTTTCCTGGCGGAAGAATCATCGAATCGTCAGATCCCATGGCTGTCATATCATGAGAGAAATGAGAGGCACACTGGGACCAACGCTTGGAGCGTTGTTTCTGACTGTTGCCCTTTGCAGTGAGCAAGCAAGCATTCTTTCCTTTAAAGCGACGGTGCACATTTGCCACCCAAAACCCAGAACCCTGGCGAACTGTTACTGCGGATGGAAAGTGTCCGCACGAAATCCTGGTTTTCGCCAGCCAGCACTTTCGCGCTGGCAAGCCTGGTTCAAAAAAAAAACTTCTGAACCCAACACTGCCAAAAGTTGCCCGTCGCATGTGCATCAAAGGTTATCCCTTGACTGAGTGGGTTACGAGGTGTGCTTTCAACCCCTTCAAGTCGAAATTCGTTTCCCCCCTCCCCCGCAATTTCGTTTCCCCACGCCCCCGCAATTTCATTTCCCCCTCCCCGTCGAAATTCGTTTCCCCCCTCCCCCGCAATTTTGTTTCCCCCCTCCCCCGCAATTTCGTTTCCCCCCCCTCCCGCCAATCTGTTTCATCCCTCCCGCCATTCGGTTTCACCCACTCCCGCCATTTCACCCCCTCCCGCCACCTACGAAATGCCCGAAGCTCTAGCGGAATCATTTTTTTGTCGCCCCTCGTGAGCCAATCACTGTTTTTCTCCAAACCCCCTTCCCAACATCTCAAGCCGAACCGCGTTGAATGTGCACCCTGGTTTTAAAGCGACGGTGCACATTTGCCACCCAAAACCCAGAACCCTGGCGAACTGTTACTGCGGATGGAAAGTGTCCGCACGAAATCCTGGTTTTCGCCAGCCAGCACTTTCGCGCTGGCAAGCCTGGTTCAAAAAAAAAACTTCTGAACCCAACACTGCCAAAAGTTGCCCGTGGCTTTAAGCTTTTGATCTGGCGGCCAGCTTGCATACATGATCCGATTGCAGGTAAAGATTGCCCTCACATGTCCCATCGAAAACGGTAGTTTCCCCTCATCACCCCACCCAACCGTTCTAGATGGTTATCTGAACCCTGTTTACCGAGCTTCACCCGAAGGAGCTTTTGGGATGCCCACCTGAGGTTGCTGAAGGGGGACTGAGGAGACAGTGGATCAAGGCAGGAGGCGGAGTGGTGTGGCCGTGGTAGGCGAATTCGACATTTTGCATATCTTTTTGCGGTCTGCTGCGAAAGGACTTCGGTTCGGTTGATAAGACTTTTTGTTTTGCCCCACTGCACCACAGTGGTCGAAAGACTGCAGCATGCGATATCGCGGCCACGATTCGAAAAAGGGCAGGAAACAGAATGTATGTCACACATTCTCCAATCGCCTTGCTGGAAAACATGTACACTACAGACAGGAACTCCTGTGTCTATCGTTGGATTGTGTTTGTTGTAAGTTGTAACGGATTGGTTCTGGTTCTCGATTCAAACGCCACCAGCAGCATGTCAGGGCTTGGACAGCTTGTCCAACGTCTTTCCCACCATGCTGAGTTTTTATGGAGACTTTTGTTCTGTGCCTTTCTGCAGCCCATGGCATCCACTCTGGCAGCAAGAAATGTCGCTAATGATCCTGAGCTGGATTCTCACTCTGCGGTTTTGGACATTGGTTCTGTGTCCTCAGCTCACTTGCATTATCCTGTGTCGGTTCGCTTGTCAATAATGGAAGATAGTACAAACGACGCATGCATTGTAGGTGTCAGAAGAAATGGCAGGAGTAGCACCAATGAACTGTTGGTGCTTTATTCTTGCCTTCAATATAAAGCTCCCCTTATTCAAGCGTCTCCTGTCTGCGCTATCCATGGGTTATAACGAGGTTTCAAGCAGATGTGCGCAGGGCTCCCCTAATTTTGTCCAAAACCGCAGCACGGTCTCCACCGTTGTTGGAACCTTCTCCCTCATCCTCCACGTCAGACTTGCCCAGATCCAGAAACTGTTCATCGGGCTCTTCGGGAGCGGGTTGCTCCCTGCCGAAAACGGCGAATTTGCAGTCCGCGCGGAGAATGTCGGACACCTGGTAGTCTCCTTAGGGAAACCTTGAATCTTACTGTTCCAAACCGAATTCGATCCCTCTGTCTGCCTGGATTCCTCGGATCCTTGCTGCTGCTGCTTCTGATCCGAGGTCGAGTTCTCGTCTGCGGCCTTTTCAGCGCGAACGGTGTCCGTCAAAAGAGCGGATATCACCGAGTAGTCTAGGTTAGTCCCCTCCTCCATAGCCTCATCGCGATACATTTGTCCTAGGACGCCATGCACGTCCATGGAATAGTGCACCTGCTCCAGCTCGAGGTTAAGATGAACCATCGCGTCGCCGTCGCGCTGCAGCAGCGGGTGCGCGGCGCGCACGCGGATCTCCGCTTCCAGAAGGCCCTCGATGCGTATCGTGTACTTGTCCACATCAGCACTGCCCGGGCCCGACTTCTCGTGCGCGTCCATGGTGACCGTGGCCTGGCCGTCGAAGAGCGATAGCTCGTCGCCTAGCTGCTTGGGGGAAACAGAGAGAAAGAGGGGATGAGAGCGGATGAGAGAACCATTAGAGAGTGTGTGGTGAGATTCAGGGTTTGTTATTTCATCGGTACGTAGGAATCAGTAATTCAAACGGAAACTCACCATGAGCCTGGGAACAAGTGTCCCGTCAACTTCAAGGGCGGCCAAATAGCCCTCCCCTCGCGCCTCTTGCGGTCCGCGGCGCGACACAAATCGCATTGTGTGCACTGGCCTGTCCTTGCGCCCCTTCCCTGTGCTCTCCTCGCCTGCGACCGGTGCTTGCCACACGAACCCGAGCTCGCGGATCCAGACACGGGGCGTGGGCTGGTTGGCGGGGTTGGCGAGCGTGGTGCGGCGGTCGAGGTAGCCGCCGAGGCGCATGTTGATGTGAAGCTCGGGATCAGAGAAGAGGGAAAAGGAGCGCTCCGGGAGGGAGGTTTGCAGAGAGGAGGAGATGGCTGGTAAGTTCTTCTCCTTCCTGGGGGCATCGCCGTTGCACCGACCACCGACGCTGCAATGAAAGCACAGAAAAGAAGATATACATTAGTACCATTGCGGCAGTGCATCATGCAATGAAGCCGCGAAGACGGAGCAAGAGGGAAGAGTAAACAGTTGCAAGAGTTGGAAGGATAGCCGAGATACGGGTAACGTACTATGAGTTCGGGTCCTTAGGCGTGTAGACAGTCCTCTTGATCTCGGCCGAGTTGTCGCTGCTGCACAGGCTTGCAGTGTAGAGGTAACACAACCCACTTTCAACGAAGTAGTTCCAGTAACTGCAGTTCGCCTGTTCTCGGCACTTGTTGCAGCAATCGGCTGGTTGAGCCGCCTTTCCAAGCCTCAGCCCGCCTCGAGCTGCAGGCAACTGAAATTTCTTGGACGAGGAAATATTGAACTTTCCGCGGAAAACATAACGCCCGCAGGTTCCAGCGCTGCAGGCTGCTTGAGGCTCCGCGAACGACGGACAGCTTGCTGCGGACGACGTTCTTACGGAAAAAATGAAGGTAGTCAAAAGAGCCGCGATCAAAACCGAGGTCCGGACAGTGCTAGCAGTGAGTGCCATTTTGTTCCAACGAAAACGATTTATGGCAGGCGTTATTCGCTCGATATAGGCCTTGAAGGATGAACTCGCCGTCACTAATGCGCGTAAGTTGCAAATGCTGGGCTCGCCCTTACGATTTATCTGCTGCTAAACAGATAGGTGTTGGGTCAAACAGTCAGCAGCACAATATGAGGATGAGCCTAACGTTCAAGCTTGAGCAATGGGCATTGGGCATGGCATGTGCTTGACTGCTGGGCGGTCGTTGGTTTGCGATTTGCAATTCGCGCGGCTCGTCCTCCTGCGCTGCGAGCAGTGAAGTGAACAAGCACTGGAGGCGCATCCAATTTGTGAAATTCCCAACCGAAATTTGGGAATGGAATTGCGCTGGCACGCGCAGCGAATATTTGAAATCTTGCCATGACGAAAATTCGCAGTAAGCGTTGACGAATAGAAAATTATCCGCGCGAAATCGATTCTGTTTGTGCAGCATCGATATAGTGTAAGGAAATTTCCTTTTCCTTACTTCGCATCCCTGCTCAACGCGTACATCACTGTAGCACCACAGTCAGCACCGTTACCACTCGCAACCCTCGCATCGACAATCCGCCCGCCACCTTCGCACGTCGCACCCCGACCTCACGGCTCGGCGGGTAACCCGCGCTCGGGGCCTCCGCTTCGACACTTTTCCCAACCTCAGTCCCAGGCCCGTCGCGCGACAACCACAGTCCATTACCGTTACCACTGTAGTTTCGCTATATATTCTTCGCTCATGCCTTCGCTCATTGTACTCTTGCTTCGATAGTGCAATTCTCGTTCGTTCGCTCAATTGCACTCGTAACACTTGGTATTCAGAGCCTACGATCTCTTCTCGGACCGCACCCACACCTTCGCTTCCCCACTATCTCAATTTTTGGGGGGGGTAGACGTCTCTCAGCGACACAGCACCGCCGCTCGTAGTGCTCTCTCGTAAGCACGCACGGCCACGACCGAGGCTCTCGCTGAGCTCGCCCGACACCCCCGCCATGGCCGAATTCACACTCGCCGCATTGACGCAGGAGCAGCTCGACCGTCTGGTGCGCCAACTTGAAGATTCGACGCTCGAAATTGCGACGCTCACGGCGGAACGTGACTCCGCGCGTCAGCAATCAACGATGAACACTCCTGCGCCACCACACGGACCGACAAATGCATGTGCACAATCGGACGAGCCGATCGTCATCTCATCCGGCACACCAACACAAAACACCAGCGTGGGACAACGCTCAGGCGCAGCCAGCGATGGCGTCGCCCAACCGATGCCTGGCATGGGAGGAAACAGGGTCGCACCAAGCCCGCGGGAGCCTCGCGAAGCCCGTCGGCACGTGGAGTTCGCGGCGACAAGTGGCGAACAAGCCATTATGGCACCAATACCACTCAAGCCGCAACGCCCGCCCTGCTTCGACCCGAGCCAGCGTGGAGGTCCGACGGTTCAATCGTGGGTCTTCACGATGAACGTCTTCTTCGACGCGAATTACGTCGAGTCGGACGCAGCGAAGATTCGGTATGCCGTTTCGCTGCTAAGGGGCCCCGCCATGGACTGGTGGCGAGTCATTGTGACGTCGCCACGCGCCTACGAGCCACCGTCGCAAGAGGAAGGGCCCACGGGCCCAGCTGTTACCTGAAGTTCATTCTGCGAGACCGCCCAATACAGCACGTGTGATGCGAGGTGCGCAGGGCTTCGGGCGCGCTTCGAGCCGATCGCGGCTTCTATTTCGGCGCGTCAGAGATTGCGCACTTGGCAGCAACTCGGATCGGTTCAAGACTATACGAGTGGTTTTCTCGCATTATGCGAACAAGTCGGCTACATGCACGAAGCGGAACGGGTGGACCGTTACGTCGGAGGGCTAAAGCCGGACATCTCGCACAAAATCATGCTACGCGGGCTCTCGAACTTCAACGAGATTCTCGCGCTCGCCGAGAAAATCGACATTTTACGCCGTCCGAGACCGGGGTCCTACTATGGACATCGTCCTCGGGGACCGATCGAGCACGCCACTGTACACGCTGTTGCGACGAATGCAGCTGCCACGCCGTTTAAGGGGCGCTGCTTTGCTTGCAACAGGCCGGGCCATCGCAAGAGCGAATGCCCAGAGGAGCTAAGGCGCCGCGGAGCAGAGCAGGGGAGGGAGTCTCCAAGGCAGGGAAACGCCAGCAGTCAGTAGGAATCGGGCCAACTACTGACGAGACTGCCTGCTCGCCCAACCCCACCGACCCTCACCGAGTCACAGTACCGATTCATGCCATCGATCGGACTCGGACGAATAAGGAGGGTACAGCGACGGATTGCCCAGTACTGATCCACGGGAAAATACAGGGAGCAGCAGTGAAGATTTTTATCGACGGAGGAGCAAGCCACAGTTTAGTTAATACCGCAACCGCACGAAAACTGCAGCTGACACTTAGCCGTTGCTTACCGGAGATAGACGCACGCTTAGTCGACGGCACGCCACTGGCCATACGGGAAAAGGTAGAGAGAGTCAAAGTCCGCTGCGGGGGAAATTTCGGGTTTACACAGGAAATGCTCGCAACGACACTGGATGGGCACGATATTTTACTGGGACATGATTGGCTGCGACGGTATAACCCGCGAATCGACTGGACGACGGGTAGCTGCACCGTGCGAAGTAGTGGTAACTGGGTCGAGCTAACTCGCTGGCAGTCGCCCGAGTCTTCAACGGTACACATCAACGCCATCACAATGAAACGGGCAGTCGCTGCTGGAGCTGACGTGTACGCAGTAGACATCGCAGTAGTAGAGGAAGCAGAGCAGCCGAGTGATTTTAAGAAACTGCTGGCAGCCGTACCGCCCGAACTACAGGAACTGTTGAAACGATACCAGAAGGACTGCCACCTCAGCGAGCACATGACCACCGAATCGAATTAGAACCGGGGGCACAGCCAACCGTACAGCGCCAGTTCAGACTGACACAGCCCGAGCTCGACGAACTAAGGAAGCAGTTAGATTACCTGTTAGAGAAAAAATTCATCCGACCGAGCTCGTCACCGTTCGCCGCACCGATACTGTTCACGCCGCAAAAAGACGGGGGGTTTCGCATGTGTATCGACTACAGAGCACTAAACAGGGTAACATTCAAGTCGCGGTACCCCATCCCCCGCGCCGACAAACTTATCGACCAACTGCGAACAGCACGGGTTTTTTCGAAAATAGATTTACGGGGAGGTTACCATCAGATTAGGGTCGAACCATCAGACTGCGCCAAAACAGCCTTCAGGACTAGGTACGGGTCGTTCGAGTACACTGTGATGCCATTCGGGCTGACCAACGCACCGGCGACTTTTCAGATGACCATGAACGAGGCGTTTAGGCCGCTCTTAGATAAATGTGTGATAGTTTACCTCGACGACATCCTGGTTTACAGTCGGGATAAGCAGCAGCACTTAGCAGATCTGGAAGCAGTGTTTAAGGTTTTAGACGAGCATCGATTACTGACCAAGGGTTCCAAGTGCGAGTTCTTCCAGGATATGTTAGAATTTTTTGGGCACGTTATTTCAAAGGCTGGAGTTGAAATCGACCCAAAGAAGCTGGATACGGTAAAAGCGTGGAATCCCCCGACGAACATCACGGAGCTGCAGAGTTTTTTAGGGTTCGTTGATTACGTGCGTCGGTTCGTCCACGATATGGCACGGTTAACTGCCCCACTGACGGACTTACTGCGGAAAGGGGTCGCTTTTACGTGGGGGGAGAAAGAGCATGCTGCCTTCTCTGCCCTGAAAAATGTTCTCTGTTCACCACCCGTCCTGCGCATCGCCGACCCACACCGCCCATTCGAAGTAGTTACCGACGCAAGCGACATCGCCATCGGAGCCGTACTGTTACAGAACTTCGGCAACGGCCTACAGCCCATCGCATACGAGTTACGAAAACTGCATCCGCCCGAGAAAAATTACCCGATACACGACCGCGAAATGCTTGCGATCGTGCACGCGTTTAAAGTGTGGCGCTGTTACTTGACCGGCGCAGACGTGACAGTACGGACAGACCATAAATCACTACAGTACCTCCGCGCACAGCCACACCTCAACCCACGACAGATTCGCTGGCTCAATTTTCTCGAGTCCAATTTTCACTACACGGTCACCTACAAAAAGGGAGCCGCGAACATCGCCAACGCACTAACCCGCCCCACTGCCCAGATCCATGCAATACTACTCGCCCAGACCAGCCCCCTACTGACAGGCCTATTTAACCACGGGTACCAAACGGATCCATTCTTCACAGGAGGAAATTCGCAGCAGTTCGCAGCAGCAAGGGGAGTCTATTACGTAAAAGCCGGGACCGACCGCATCTGGGTGCCCGGGTATACACTGCTACGGGAATTACTGTTACAGGAGGCACACGACGGAGTTACCTCGGGGCATTTCGGGGTAGAGAAAACACGGCAGCAACTGCAGACGTATTATTACTGGCCCGACATGTTGACCGACATACAACGACACGTACCATCGTGTCCCACTTGCCAGCTCATGAAATCATCACGGCAGCGGCCGGCAGGAAAGTTGCAGCCGATACCACCCCCAGAGCGTGCTTGGGAGCAGGTGACGATGGACTTCGTCACGGGGTTACCGGCCGGGGCGAGTGGGAACGACGCGATCCTGGTCGTCGTCGATCGACTGAAGAAAATGGCACACTTCGCAGCCTGCAAAAAATCAATCACAGCCGAAGAAACAGCACGCCTCTTCATCTTCACCGTCGTTCGACTGCACGGGATACCATCAGCGACCGCGACACGAAATTCACCAGCAACTTCTGGCGGAACCTGTGGCAGCAGTTCGGCACGCGACTACAGTTCAGTTCTTCGTACCACCCCGAAACCGACGGGCAGACAGAACGGACAAACCAGACTATGGAGCAGCTCATCAGGGCCACGTGCGACGACCCGACCACATGGGAACAGCAACTGCCACTAATCGAATTCGCGTACAACAACTTGCCATCCGCCACGACCCAACAGTCACCATTTTACCTAAACTACGGACAAGACCCGACAGTACCCATGACCCCGAATCCCGACAACCCAGTACCACGAGCACATCAGTTCGCCGAAGTATTGCAAGCAGCACGGACCCGGGCAGCAGACGCAATAAAAAAATCGAGCATCATCGCTAAACGCAACGCCGACCGCCACCGCAGACCTGTCACTTACCAGCCTGACGACTTAGTTTTACTTGACACTCAGAACCGCCGACTGCCCATCACCCCGAAACTCCGCCCCCGATACTGCGGGCCATTTCGCATAAGCCACATGATTACACCCGTCACCGCCCACCTCCTCCTCCCTGCTGACTGGTACGTCAGCCCCTCATTCCACGTCAGCCTGCTTCGCCCTTACGTCCCGTCCACGAGCCAATTGCCACGCAATCGCCCAGCCAGCATGACAAGACCACCAACTGAACCAATCATCACCCCCGAGAAAATCCTGAGTCACAGAGTTCGCGACCCTCGAGGAGCCCGAAGGATCGAGTTCTTACTCCGCTGGAACGACCGTACACCCACCGAAGACAATTGGGTTCCCCTAGACAGAATCGAAAACCACCCCGTCCTTACCGAGTATCTGTGCAGCCGAAATTTCAGGGATGTACACGCACTTTCGTAAGGAGAACCTCCTTAGGGGGGGGGTAGTGTAAGGAAAATTCCTTTTCCTTACTTCGCATCCCTGCTCAACGCGTACATCACTGTAGCACCACAGTCAGCACCGTTACCACTCGCAACCCTCGCATCGACAATCCGCCCGCCACCTTCGCACGTCGCACCCCGACCTCATGGCTCGGCGGGTAACCCGCGCTCCGGGCCTCCGCTTCGACACTTTTCCCAACCTCAGTCCCAGGCCCGTCGCGCGACAACCACAGTCCATTACCGTTACCACTGTAGTTTCGCTATATATTCTTCGCTCATGCCTTTGCTCATTGTACTCTTGCTTCGATAGTGCAATTCTCGTTCGTTCACTCAATTGCACTCGTAACATATAGCGTTAATAACCTATTACAACGAAGCAACATGTCGAGATGGCCTAGTTGGTCTAAACCGCTCTGCAAGGACTCTTTGTATATACTGTAAATACTATAATTATTTACCCAGGAATATTGTAAATATATTATATTCGAATGCGCTGTATGAAGGTTCCAGTCCGAAATGACCTGGGTTCAAATCCTACTATAGTCATGTTTTCGCCAATGTGTTGCAGCTGCGGATTATGATGTAGATGGTGACTACCTTAGCGTATATTGTACACTCGAAGCTACCAAATGGACTCACTGCTGTAGCGAAGCCAGCTCCAGAAGATTCTGTCAGCACCATCCGTTTTTTATTGGATCCCCAGCCACACGTCAGCCTGTCACTCCCCTGTCCATCTAATTAGAGTTAATTCTCCCACGAATCCCAAGGCTGCCCGAGACACCTTTCCTTCTCCACAGGAGGTGCAAATTTTCCTATCCATGGGAACAGAAAAGTGCGTGCGTGGCTGGATAATTATCCACAACAGCAGTTCCCACCACCACCACCTCGCTGCCTTTACCTTGCCACTTCCACCTGGATCAGCCGTCTGCGATTGGTCGATCGGCAAACTGTGCCAGGAGGGAGGGAATGAAGATCCCTAGGAGGCTTTTCGAGATGCTCCTAGCCTGCTGCTAGCCGCTAATCTCGAGAGTGAGAATTTCCCTTGGGCTTTCCTTCTGCATTTCCTCTGAGATATCCAGGGATTTCATTCAGTTTCCATCCAGAAAAGAGTATTTTCACAAGCGAGTGCGTGGCTCTCTCTTCGCTCGTGTCGTGAAACCTCGTTTCCCTTGCAGATCTCGAAGTCTATTTATTGGTCCTATTTTCCTCCGTCAGTTCAGTGTGAGTTGGTTTTACCTGGCCAGAAATCCATTGTTGGTAGCCTCCGACAATGGAGACGAGCTGCATCTCCAGGTTATCTGCATCAGGACTCTTCCCGAGTCAGTGTCCTGTTCCATCTGCTAACAAAGCGTTAGAGTCGAGAACTCTCAGGACGCAGGCTACGCTACGGAATGTAAGCGTCTCTAAGTTGGCTGGCCCTGCGAGGCCGAATCCAGGTCCACGTGGCATGTCTCCGTCTGCAAAAGGTCACTGTAGGATTATGGCCGTCCAGTCTTCGCCTCTAGATGTCACCGCCAAAGATGCGAGCCCCCCCCAGCCGTTCGGTGCTCTAAGATCAACGGTGGCCACTGCTGTAGCGGCTGTTGTATCTGCTGCTGCGGCATTCCGGGACGCGGCAGAAGCAGTTCCGATAAACGTACAAGAAGCCGCTCAGCAAAGACACGCGGAGGAGGAACGGTTAGAAACGTCGTTTTTCGACGGCGTGCGAAGCAGAGCGTCACCCTCGCTATTGTCACTCGCTGCCATGTCAGCAGCGCCGCTGGCCATCCCCATCAAGAGCTCTCTGACCGCCTTCTTCTCCAACCTTCGTGCGAACCCCACCTTCATGTCGGCTCTTATTGCGTGGGCTCTCGCGCAAATCCTCAAGGTAAGCCGCAATGTTCGTTAAGCCTTGAAGCTTGGTGAGCCTCAAATATTGTGAAGCCGCGAAGCTCATTGATGCATTATTCAGCAATGTCCATGTTCCCACAAGCTCATGTTTCATGCCGTAATGAATGACACGGAAGAAGGCAGACATTCAAAACGAGTGGTAACAACTTATCCTGATTCGTTTCTCCCGCCATAAGTGAAAAATAAAACATTTTTGGCTGGTCCTCACTCGCTCGGAACAGTCACTTCTTGTTTCCTGACTCCATTGCATGACATCCGTCAATCACCCTTACCATCACCTTCCGGATTTCGCCCTGCCTGAATGTGACTGACGCTTTGCCCACCACCTCTCCCTCCCACCTTCTTTTCACCCTTTCCACGTCCGCTCTTTTCCCGGAATCCTTCCATTCCTCCCCATTCACCTGCTCCAGGTGTTCACGAACCTCTACTTCAAAAAGACGTTCGACATCCGAATGGTTGTGTCGTCAGGCGGCATGCCGTCGTCGCACACCGCCCTCTGCGTCGCCGTCACCACCTCCGTTGCCCTGCTGCATGGCGTGGGGGGCCCGCTGTTCCCCGTCTGTCTCGCGTTCTCCTCCATTATCATGTACGACGCCACCAACGTGCGCTACCACGCCGGCGTGCAAGCAGAGGTACGATCTTCACTCAATGTGCAAAGTTTACAGCAGCAGAGGTGTGTGTCAGAGGGGTGGGTAGTGTTGCATTGCATGCTCTTTATTGCTGCTGCAGAGCAGACCCCATCTGCCTCGTGTTCTCGCTCATCATAATGTATAACACCAACAACGCAGGTTCCAAGCAGAGGTACGCTCCTTGCTCCTTCACAGCAGACCCTTTATCTGCCCCGCGTTCTCGCTCAGCATTATGTACGACGCCACCAACGTGCGCTACCACGCCGGCGTGCAAGCAGAGGTACGCACTTCACCCAATGTGCAAAATTTACAGCAGCAGAGATGTGTGCCAGGCGGGTGGTGTTGCATTCCATGCTCTGTATTGCTGCTGCACAGCAGACCCCATCTGCCTCGCGTTCTCGCTCATCATCATGTATAACGCCAACCACGGGGGAGTGCAAGCAGAGGTACGCTTTTTACTGCTGCTACAGAGCAGAACCTTTATCTGCCTTGCGTTCTCGCTCATCATCGTGTATGACGCTACCAACATGCGCTACCACGTGGGGGTGCAAGCAGAGGTACGCTCTTGATTGCTGCAGCAGAGCATACCCCAACTGTCTCGCGTTCTCCCTCTTGATTGTGTATGCCGCCAACCATGCTGAGGTGCAATCAGAGGTACGCTCCTTGCTGCTGCCTTGCAGGCCTCAAAGCAGAAACTAGAGCAATCGTTGCTGTGTAAATATAACCGTACTCAGTGATGTTAACTGACGCAGCAGCAGAGATGCGTGTCAGGTGGGTGGGTGGTGTTGCATGCACCACCGGTATTGTTCCTGCAGGGTGGAGTGACAAAATCAAATACGTGAACTCTCAGCAAGACAGGAGGGAATTGAAATCACGTTCCTTATGAGAGTTGAAGAGTTGGCTTTGGAGCTTTCAGCAGATGACCGAAAACTGATCATCAAACACAGTGCTTGACAAAGCCAGGAGCAGCCTCCTTGGATTCACCAGGAACAACATGCCAGTTCTCACGTACGTTTTGTTTTTCCATAGTTTTGATTCATCCACTGCCTCTTTTTGTGTCTGTTTCCCAGGTTCTGAATGTGGTGGTGGAAGAGATGCTGGAGGGCCATCCAATCAGCGAGAAGAAGCTAAAGGAGCTCCTGGGGCACACCCCCTTGCAGGTGGTTGGAGGCTTCATCCTTGGTGTTGTTACAGCCTTTGTATACCATTACAAGACAGGACAAATGTATGGGTGGGCGTGAGATAGGTAACGTAACTATAGTATGGGGGATGAAAATGTGAGATACGTCCTTCACATCCAGAAATAATTGGGTTATACCTAGTGCTTTCACGGCTTGCTTTTGTGTGTGAACTAGTTTGTGCTTTCCAGCTAGTGCCACTTCAATGTTAGTAACTGATGTGTCAACATAGATCAAGTATTGTGTAAGAAAGCAAACGACTTGAATGCACTAGCTCGATTCGGAACAGTCACGTCTCTTGTTTCTCGCACGTCCTTGTAGCACTAGAAACATCATACCTTGCACAACGGGATCGACGACACGTGGAAATTTGCTTCACGAGCCAACCACATCTGACGGCAAAAAAAAATCAGTCGCAGCAGCAGACGAGTATTTCCGGACCCGCGCCGCTTCAAGCTTTAACGCGATTCGAAAGGAAACAAGCGACTCGGAAATGGGAAATCTCTACATGTCTCTGGCTCGGGGTTGAAATGGGAAATCTCTACATGTCTCTGGCTCGGGGTTCTCTTCTCTGATGGGGCAGAACATTCCCCAAGCCAAACCTTTCCCAACCCAAGCCAACCAAAACCATTTCGTCCAAACCATACCGAACGATGTCTGACCAACTACAACAAATCCACACATAACTCTATGGTAGCTACTGCAGTTGCTTGAACCGAACCCATTTTTGTCATGGCATGGCACCTTCACAGCATACCCATTCATTCCGTACACACCCCTCTTCCTGGCATCGTTCCCGCCGCGTCCGGCACGTGCGGTGGTACAGTGCGACACGCTCCTGCACTCCCTCCGTAATGGCTGTCAGTCCACGTGGAAGTTGCCTGTTCTGGCCTATGGATGGTCGCGACGGGAGTTCCCAAAACGTAGCGCGTCGCAGCCAATCAATCACGCCGAATTTCACAGCCAGCTGGCGTGGCGTGCAGTACAATCACTCGTATCGGATCGCTGCGAGCGTCATGACGCTATGATGGAGGGCAATTCCATGTCCTTATCAGTGCCGTAGTTCTGTTGACTATCGAATTAACTCAGAAACAAAAAAGTTAGGATGGATTGGTGATTTCAGTAGTAATTCATTTGCATTTCCAAGATAGCACTATCCTACTATATTCCTGCTTTGTTAAACGCCGCTCCTGTCTTTTGTTAGTACATTTCAGCACACCAGCTCGTTCCTCTACAAGCAACCGGTTACTATGACGCGTAACCGGCAGCGTTTCGTAGTAATGCTGACGGCCGCCGTCAGCGCCGTCGCTCTCGCATCTCTCCTCCTGCCAGTAACGTCGGAATCTTCTCAGAATACGAATCAGCCGCAACAGCCGCCGCAGCAGGCGCCGCGATGGACGCCGCGTGAGCCGGCGCAATGGACGGCGTGCAACTACTCCACGGGGTGGTGGATCCGCAAGCCGCCATCAGCGCCATCGGCGCCGTATCGGTCCACGTGCCCGTTTCTCCAGGTGGGGAGTTTACCTTGAATCGAGTAAAAAGTCAACTCGGGGTGGTGTTTCCGCAAGCCGCCATTGCGCCTTCTGCGCCATCTGCGCCTTCTGCGCCTTCTGCGCCATCTGCGCCTTCTGCGCCATCTGCGCCTTCTGCGCCATCTGCGCCATCGGTCGACGTGCCCCTTCCTCCAGTGGGGAGGAGTTGTACGACTCATAACAACGCCATTCGCGGCGACGGCACACGTGGCACACGTGGCACACGTGGCACCCATATCATCTGTATCAGAGTACGCACTGTACGAATGTCACGGCCGTACAAGGTCAAGGGTCGTACGTCTGAGCACCTCGCGGTTCCCGTGGTAGCAAGCTATCCGCATTGCGCCTCCCCTCCAGACTCCCCACCCACCCTCCCCTCCTCCTTTCCTTGCCCTCCTCATCCCCGCCCCCCTCGCACCGCACCCATCTCCCTCCCTCTACCACGCTCACTCCACCTCCCTCTCCCCCATCTCCCGTCTCCCTCCCCCCATTTCCCTCCCAACGATTTCCCTTCCCCCCATCTCCCTCTCTCCACAATCTCCCCCCACCTCCCACCGCTGCATTTCCATCGGACGTGGGACCCGTGAATTGCATCAACCGCCACCAGCTTTCCTCCCCTCTCCCCACTCCCCCCATCTTCACCCCCCCGATCTCCCTCCCCCCACCGCTGCATTTCCATCAGGACGTGGGACCCGTGAATTGCATCAACCGCCACCTCTCCCCTCTCCCCTCTCCCTTCCCCCTCTCCCCTCTTCCCCACCTCTCTCCCCCTCCCCGCTTCTCTCCCCACCTCCCACCTCTGCATGCATTTCCATCAGGACGTGGGACCCGTGAATTGCATCAACCAACACTGCCTCCCGTCCCATTCAACCAGCCTCCGGGTTCCCCCTCGCCTGCTTTCCGTTCCCCTCTCCCCTCTTTTTCCACCTCCGCAACTCCATCAGGACGTGGGACCCGTGAATTGTATCAACCGTGCCCTACGGCCCTCGCTCTCCTGGCTGGTAAGACCAATCTCTCCACGTGCCACGGGCCTCAGCATATGGTTTCTGTGTTGACTCACAAGTCACCTGCTTTCAACCTTTCCCCCTTCAACCTTTCCCCCAATTCAATCCCTCCCCCTCCTTCTTCAACACTCTCCCCCTTCCACTTCCCCCCCTCCTAGGGGTATCATTGGCAGCCTGCTTTCAACCTTTCCCCCTCTTCAATCCCTCCCCCTCCTAGGGGTATCACTGGCGGCCTGCCACGTGTCAAGTGCCAGCGTACGGTTTCAGGCCATACCACTTCCTGAAGATGATGCGGAACAGGTTAGATGACCCGGAACAGCTGAGTTGATACGGAACAGGTTAGGGAGGTACGCGAGGGACGACTGAGATGACACGCCAGGGTCTAGTGTTCAGCCAAACTAGCACTGTTTTTTTTTTTTTTTTTTTTTTTTTTTTTACCGATTTATGTTATTCCTATTGCCTACTAGAAAATCTATGTCTCTTGTCGTATGCATCAACCTATCCTGCGTGCGCCAATTCTGTTTCCACCAACCCTCGCGCCTGTCTGCTGCCTTACTTCCCCTCTGCTCCCATGTGGCTCCATATACGTCACTCTCCTTCCCACTTCTGACTGCATCATGTGCACGGGACTGTATCGTGTAAACGTGACTATATCGTGCAAACGTGACTGTATCCTGTAAATGTGACTGTATCCAGGGTGATAGCATCGGTGGGCGATTCTCTCTCCTATCAGAATCTCATGCCATCGCTGCTGTGTCACATCCACGGCGCCTCACCTGTCACCGAGATTCCCAATGATGGTTCGCTGGCCATACAGCACAAACGGAGCAGAGTATATCGAGTAGAGGCGTACAATGTCACGCTTATAAACACGTGGAGCACGTTTCTTAATGAGTACTGGCAAGATGAGCAGGTGGGCAGCCCGTGTGTTTATCCATCTACTAACTATATCATTGTAAACATGTCGCTTACATAAGCATGATGCTTACATTAGTATGATGCTTACATAAGCATGATGCTTACATTAGTATGATGCTTACATAAGCATGATGCTTCCATAAGCATGTCACTTACCACCTCCCACCCCTTATTTCCGACCTCCCACACCTGCAGACCCTCTCGCGCTACAGTAGCGGCAAGAATCGCACGGACGAAGATTCGGTGATCAATCTGGATGGCGTCGATCCGGCGCTTGCCGCCCGGGTGACTAAATACGACGTGCTTATACTGCAGACCGCGGCGCACTGGCAAGCCAAGCCCAACAAATGGCGGCGGTACTTTGTGGATGGACAGGGGAGGCTGGTGTTCACTGAACGGCAGTACATTGCTGCTTTTGAGTAAGTGCATCTTCGCCATTTTAAGCGCCTCAAAAATAGAACAGAGTAAGTGCGAATCCGCATGCCTCATTCTTACGAACTTTTAGGTAAATCTCATAGAATCACTCCATGTATGCTGCCCTCTGCGACCCCCCTCCCCCGCCCCCCCCCTCGCACACTGTCCCCTCTGCTCCCACCCCCCCCTTGTCCCTCCCCCTGCTTCCCTCAAAGACAAGGGAACTCCCATGCCTGTCCCTCCCTTTTCCTTTTCCTTTTCATTAGCAACCCTGCTGAACCGCACCGAACCTGACATGCTTGCCTGATCCCATGCCTCTCCTTTCCCCCTTCATCAGGCCTAGTAACCAGGCGATAGTGACTTTGTTGAACTTAAGCGACCCTGACACCTCCCCTGCTGCTCGCACGCCCGTGCCCTTCTTTCGGTCTGCTCCCGCCCCTTCTTCTCTCCACCCCCTTAACCAACAGGAGGGGTATGCGGGCGATAGCGAATTTGCTGAGCCAAAGCGACTCTGACACCCCCCTTGCTGCACGAACGCCCGTGCCCTTCTTTCTGTCTGCTCCTGCCAAAATCAACCGCTGCAAAAGCCACTCGCAGCCCCTCACGCATGCCCAGGTAGGTTCAGTGCGGTGGGTGCTTTGTAGTATGGAGCACAGTGCGGTGTGATGCAATGTGATTCCGTGGGGTGCTGTGCGGTGATGTGTAGTACACTGTAAGATGGCTCACAAGCACCACCACAACAACTGCTTGTCTTTTCCTCTTGTTGATTTCTCATATCTTTCCTTCCACACACCCTTCTCCCCCAACCCTCGCTGCCACCATCAGGTTCTTCAGACTCGTTATAAGATTCCTCAGTACACTCGGTGGTTTACCTGCACAACAGCGCGCAGTAGCAGGCACGAGAATCCGCCTTCTAGACGTCACCTCCTCCTCTCTCTACCGCCCGGACTCCTTTGTGGCTCTGGAGGGGTGAACAAACGATTGTGTGCATTTCTGCTGCCTGGTGTGCCTGACTCATGGGTTGACATGCTGCATAATATGTTATCTAGACAAGCGATTTTCCGGTCCCTAAGGGTGCTCCAGTCCAGGTAGTGTAGTCTCGTCTCACAGAGGGACTGGAGGGGTGAATGACGACTGCATTTCTGCCTGCCTGTGTGCCCGACTCGTGGGTTGACATGCTGCATATCTGTTCTCTAGGCAAGCTATTTTTTGGGTTCCTAAGGGTGCCTCCGCTAGTGTAGTTACTGTGGTTAGGAAGATGTCCACCGGCATGTATTCAAAGCGAGACCAGTTTATCCATAATGCATACAATAAATAATAAGGGATTGCCTGGCTAAATGTCACCGTTTGTGTGGGTATGATCTTGCACTTCACGTGGAGGAGGGCCGACGCTGCGACCTTTTAAAGAGTAAAAACCGCGAGTGAGACAGCAAAAACTGCAGCCACCACAGGCCAAGGTGAAGCTAGGAAAAAGCTGGAAAGGAGGACCGTAACGTGATTTGCTGGAGGGATGAAGAGTAAGTGGTTCGGCAGTGAGGGGCGGGGGGGGGTTAGGAGGACGAGAAGAGACATGTACACGCGTGGGAGGAGGTTTAGAGGTCGAAGGTGGAGGATTAAGGGGAGGAGAGGAAGGAGCAGGGGGAGAAGGTGGGGAGGGAGGGCGGAGACGGTGCAAGTGTCTTAAGAGAATGACGAGGGCAGCAGCAACTTCTGCTAGGAGGAAGAGGAGGATGAGAGGGAGTGGGTTAAAGGGTGGTTTGCTGCTCCCATTCCCACTCTCCTCGTCGCCACCACCACCACCACTGCGACCGCTGGAGTTATCACCACCACCACTACTGCCACTGTGGTTACCACCACTACCAGAAACTTCACGATTCGCATCACCCGCACCCGTGCCATCACCGCTGCCAGCATTGCCAAACTCGTGCACGTCCCGTGCGTGGAACCCACGCGGAGCCAGCATGCGTGGAAGGGCGGTGCTGTGACAACTGCTAGCCGGTTGCTCTGATGGTAGATAAACGGGAGCACGCCGGATCCCCCGTTTAAAAGCAGCAGGAGAGTGAACGGTAGGTGCAGGTCGTGCAGAGTATGTACTCTCTATAGCGCGTACATCCCTACCAAGGAGCAGGTATTCCCTGTGCCGCATATTACGGGATTTTCCACGTGGCGAAAAGGTGGGTAGGCGTGCGACAGCCAGCCTGACGACTCGGGCGCCCTTTGGAGCATCGGGATTGCCGATTGGTCAGGGAGATAAACTCCGGTATGGCAATATCGCGGCATGCTGCTGCTGCTGTTGCTGCTGCTGCATGCGCTGCCATCATTATAAATATCGGTCTATTTTACTCGGGCAATAAATTGGCCACTGTGAATTTAGGGCAAGCGCTCCTGTGAAGATGCTTCAGGAATGAAGTTACGGAACCCAATGAGAATGTATTATAGCCCTTGGAATAGTCCGAAACGATTCCGAGCGATAGAAATAATCGCCGGTCCGGGATCCACAGCTTGCGCTGACGTGGCATCTTAGCCGCGATGCTGGTGGCCTGGTTAGAGACACGCGGAGCGCCGCGCTTCCGTGAGCCTTGGGAGTACCGACGTGTGTTCGTAGAGCCATGGCGGGTACTAAGGTCTAGACACTAAGTAGCGATGCGGGATTGGACGGACGCGGAGGTGCGCAAGAGGAAAACTGGATTGCGAGAAGCGCGGCGTCTTTGACGGCAGGTGGCTTGTTTAGGAGACGAAACGGTACGAAATAGCTGTGCTGTTCGTTCTGTGGCGAATTCATTAGTGTGTACTCGGTATTGCGGGGCTCGTGTTGGGTAAGAGTCTTTTTTTTTGCAGTACAAGAGACAAAGCGGTACAGATAGCGTCCTGAAGTTACCTCAGTGTCCTGATAGTGTCCCATCCACACATCCCTCCTTTTTTGTCACCTCAGGTTCTTAAAACTCGTTATAAGATTCCTCAGTACACTCGGGGTTACCCGCACAACAGCGCGCAGTAGCAGGCACTCGACTTCACCTTCTACACCTCACTTCGTCCTCTCTCTACCGCCCAGATTCCTTTGTGGGCTCTGGCGGAGTGAACAACGATTGTGTGCCCGACTCGTGGGTGTTGATTGATATGTACCCTAGGACACGACATTGTTGAAGAACGAGTTAACTAGAAGCTAGGGTTTTGGAGAGGCTTAGCAAGGAGAATCATGGAGGGAGGAGTTTGGCCAAAAGGAGGGCTTGATAGTTAGGCAAGAGTACAAGATATATGGGAGAAGGAAGAGAGAGAAGAAGAGGTACACCACCAGCAGTTGATGGTAATAACTAAACTAATACACTAGCAAGCTATAGGCAGTATAAGATAGTGCAATATCAATTAACAGACATGTAGCCCTAGGACACGACACAGCTACTACTTAGACTTGTGATAAGATTCCTCAGTACACTTCGGTGGCTACCCACACACAACAGCGTGCAGTTGCAGGCACTCGAATCCGCCTCCTGGACACCATTTCCTCCTCTCTCTACCGCCCAGACTCCTTAGTGGGCTCTGGTAGGGTGAAACAACGATTGTGTTCATTTCTGCCTGCCCAATGTGCCTGATTGTGGGTTGACAGACATGCTTTATACGGGGTTATATGTTCTCTATAAAATTATATTTCCGGGTCCCTACAGGTGCCTCTGGTAGTGTAGTGAATAGACAAGGATTGTGTTTACAGGCAGGCATGCTTGCAAGATTCGAAATCATTTTGTGAATTGTGCATAATAAATACCACAAGAGGGTAATTGCCAGCTATACATCGCCGTTTGTGTGGGTATGATCTTCTGCTGCATGTGGCTGCGACCTTTTACAGAGTACAACAAACACCAGTGAGACGGCAAACACTACTACTGGCAAAGTGAGGCTTGGAAAAAGGGAGAAAACAGGGTCACGATGAGAGTTGCCGGAGGAGGGTATAGGACCTGGTGCGCCGGTGTGGGGAAACAAGGGTTTACTGGGAGGAGGGACAGCATTTAGATGAGGAAGAGGAGAGCGAGGGGAAGGGGATGGATGGGGAGGATTAGGGGGAGGAGGGAAGGATTAGGGGGAGGAGGGGGGGGATTAGGGGGAGGAGGGCGCGAAGCAGGGGGAGGAGGTGGGGTAGAAGCGGGGAGAGGGGATGAGGGTCTTAAGAGAATGGCGATGGCAGCAGCAGCTGTTGCTGCTAGGAGGAGGAAGAGCCAAGGAGATGGGTTGGAAGGTTCCTTGCTGCTTCCATCGCCCTCCTCCTCCTCCTCCTCACTACCACCATCACGACCACCACCACCGCCACGGCGGTTACCACCATGACCACCACCACCGCCACCACCATAACCAGAGACATCAGGAGTCGCATCGCCAGCATCACCACCATCACCACGGGTGGAACGGGCTGCAACCAATACCCACGCTGGTACCCACGCATACTGATCCTTTGCACTCCCAATGAGAAATGCTCCTACGTAACCGCCGGTCCGTCTCACCGCCCCTCGTTCTGAGGCGGAAATGGGAGCACCAGCAATGGATGTGACGGCATCCGGCCGCTTGCTCTGGTGGCAGAAACGGGAGTACGCCGCATCCCCGCTAAGAACCTGACGTGCAGGCAGGTGCGAAAGCTGGTAGGCGTGCGACGGCCAGCCTGACGGCGCGAAGAGTCCTCTGTTGCATCGGGATTGCCGATTGATCAGGGAGATCAACCCTGGTATGGCAATATTGCGGCATGTTGCCACCGCTGTTACTGCTGCATGCGTTCCCATCAGCATAAATAACGGACTAGATTCTCGGGTTAACAGTTGGCGATTATGAGTTTAGGGCAAGCGTTCCAATGAACGATGGAGGTGCTTAAAAAAAATGTAGGTTAGGAAACCCAATGAGCATATCTTCTAGCCCTTGGAATAGTCCAGAACAATTCCGAGCGATAGTAATAATCGCCGGTCCGGGATCCACAACCTGCGCCGACGTGGCATCTTAGCCGCGACGCTGGTGGCCTGGTTTAGAGACACGAGAAGCGCCGCGCTTCCGTGAGCCTTGAGAGTACTGACGATGAGTGCTCGCAGCGCCATGGCGGATAGTACGGTCTAAAAGAGTTAGTACGCGTTGTGGGATTGGGTCGGGGCGGAGGTACACGAGAGGAGAGCTGGGTTGCGAGAAGCGCGGCGTCTTTGGCGGCAGGTGGCTTGTTTTAGGAGACGAAACGGTACGAAATGGTTATGTTGTTGGCTGTGTTGCAATTTCATCGGTGTGTACTCGGTATTGTGTGGCTCGTGCCGATATTATGATTCTTGTGCTGCAGCTTTAGGAGACGAAACGGTTCAGGTCTTGTTCGATTTATACGCGTTTGTGCCTTGAGATTCTCGAATCCTTGACAAATAATGAAGTTTGCAAAGCTACACTTGAAAGTGTTTTCTTGGGTTTGTCTTAGCCAGCTCCTGAAGTGAGTTCTCTCCGCCTGTAGTTTTCAGAAACGTTGCGATGTGTTGTTTTCTACAGAGATACGTGCGCAGATTCACAGAATTGACTGCCAATACCATACGACGATATCGTTCCATGAAACGGATGCTTCCACCAATAAAACGTAGAGATGGATAAGCCTCCCGCGTTCAGAGACAACTCCTTGCACCACCGTAGCAAGCGGCCTCGTCAGCAAGACTCTCACGAATCGAATTCCACGTCAGGAAGGCGGTATGTTGTAGCCGTGCACGTGGGAGCGGGTTACCACTCCAAGCGTTACGAGCAGCGGTATCTGCGCGCCATGCGCGACGCCCTCGCAGCCGCGGAGCTGGTGTTGCGCGGAGCTGGCGGAACATCGGCGGAAGGGCAGCGAGGAGAATGCGCGGGGGCGGGAGAAGCAGGCCGATTAGACGCGAAGAATCGTGCATCTGCGCCGGGTTCGGGTTTGGACCGCTGCTGTTCGTCCACGTGTACGGCTCTAGATGCTGTCGTGGCAGCCGTTAGATGTTTAGAGGTGCGCTCACGTGTTTCAGTTTACACATATCTGTGTGACCTTCTTGTGTGTTTATCCATTGATTCTGTGCGACACTTCTCGTCC